>VUYV01000339.1:67423-126415 GCA_008711295.1 Anarhynchus alexandrinus
TTTTTTTTTTTTTTCTTCCCCCCCCCATGACCATAGTTGAGCCCAAACAACTTGTTTTGTAACTACTGAATGCTCAGTTTTGGTGTTTGCAGAGCTCTACAGACCCAGGGTTCTTTATCAGGACTTATGTTTTTTTAAATTTGCATTTTGGTGCAGATGTATTACAGATGATCTATCTGATAACAGTAACTCATGCACATTAATATTACAGCTTTCTTTTTAATTTTTTTTAAAACTATAAATCATTCACATTTTCTTTTGCTTTTTAAAATGGAAACGAAGGCTGAGGTAATGCTTCTGCTGTCCTTTGCTTTTGGAAACTATTTGTCGATTCAAATATTACTTATTTACTTGTCTACTGTTGACTCATTGTCATATATGGATCATTTACTCTGCTTGCAGGAGGTTAGCAGTAAGTGTTGAAAGCTTACAAAGGGACTGGTTTTTAACAGTTGCTTATCATTGTAGTTGTACTTTTGGGGATGGAAGATTAATTAGAATGGTTATCTACGGCTAACAGAGAAGAAAAAAGTTGTACTGTAAACTGGCAGTAATGTGCTGTGTGGTATTCTTTCTGCGCATGTAACACAGGAAGGGAATTGGATTCAACTCTCTGTTATTCCCGTACAATTCCATTCATTTCATTACAATTGTGGGAATAAGTCCTGAGTTGTAGAGAGACCGGTGTTTAGAATGTATTTATTTACACTGTGATGGCTGTGCTTGAAAAATAAACAGGTTGGAACCGCTGCTATAATGAAAAAACTCAAAAAGCAAATTTTAGAGGCAAAGAAAAACTTGCAGGTCAGCTGCCTGCTCCGTTGAACTGGGCGGTTGTTCGCTGTGCTTGGGGTCCAGCGGGAAGGTGGGTCGTATCCTGCGCAGGCAGGAGACCAGTGCGTGCTGCTGGGCACAGCTGTGCGGTGAGGGAAAGCTCCCTGTGCTTCCCAGGGGCCACCCTCCTCCTCCTCCTCCTCTTCCCCGGTGAACAGGGGATGGTGGTAAAGGAAATGCACGGTTGGTTCTTGTGTGTCTTATCGTTATGGTTTGAGAAACCCACAACAATTTATTGTCTTTCATAGAATTATTCTCTCACCTGATGACCCCTCCCCCCCTGGAAAGGGGAATTGGGAAAAACAAGGAAACCCGAGGGCTGAAATATAAACAGATTTAGTAGAATAAGACTGAATAATTATCATTAATAACACTAAAGAACCAGTATTGATCTCAAAATTAATACAAAATACACAAGGACTATACCCATCCCATTCTATCCGTATAAGCTGTGCACTCCCCGCAGTGACAGCACGTGTGGGACCCTGTGAGCGCTGCGGCTTCAGGAGGAAGGGAAGGGCTCAGGGCTCCGGCACCGGGGCAAGGAGTTCTCTGGATCACCACCATCAAGGGAGAGAGAGAGTGAGCTCCTCAGCAAAGTTTCTAATCGATATTGGATGTGCCGTTGATGGTATGCAATAACCCCGTTGGGCAGCGTGGGTCAAGTGCCCGGGTCTCGCTCCTCCTCATCCCCGCTCCTGGGGAGCTCGGAAACACCGAGACCTTGAAAGCCGCACACCACAGCTGGCTGTAAAGGAAATATTTTCACCAATTCAGACACTTGAGTCTTCTAAAAGTGCAATTTTTCCAAGCGTTGGAAGAGAAATGAGTCCCGTGTCGCTCAGACCAGGACACTAATCATGGGGCTGTAGGCAAATAATCTCCCAATCTTGACGTTTTTGATCGTTTTGATGCTAATGTCATTGCCTGAGTACATAGAAGTAATATCTGGTGGAAAGATTTTTTGTAAAAAGTTTCGTTTTAGCTCTTAAAAATGCCATTGTCAAGCAATAGAGGCCTAAATTCCAGTTGGTGTAAAAATAATGGACAGGAATATATTCTACATGTGTATATTTTATTACTATTTGCTGAGCATCATTAATTAATTCAGCAGTGCAGCAGTACAGTTCCATGAACATGAGTGTGAAGCTCAGGGCAAAGGGAAACGGGAGTGATTAATTCGGATTCATCTTTTGCAAATGTCTGAAATTAAGAAATAGGTAAACAATCTGAATGTAAAAAAATTATAGTAACAGTAAGCAAATATTTAGTTTTTGCTGTTGATTGACTTAAGACAACTTCGCCTTCAGCTCAGATGAGCTCCCCATTACCCATTCCTGCACATCCTTGCAGCTGTGTGTCGAAGCTATGCAGCTGCCGGTGGTACCTTGCCTCGCTCTGCTGGGACAAGGTACCCATCTTTTAGGGGTTGCAGCCCCTACGCTGAGTACCCAAGTTGAACTTTAAAGGGAGATTTTCAGAATGGCATATGTTTTTGGGGGGATGAATGAGTTCTGTGTTGCATCTGTGAATGAACACTGGATTCGTAAGCTACTTATGTAGCTCATACTTGTGTATGAACTGATATTGAACATATATGTTTCCACAGTGTTTTACAAATGTATTATGAGTATTCTTTTGAAAGAGTTGCTACGGCGGCTTGTACAGTGGCCTGAAGATTAGATTCTTTCCATTTGAAGATCTGATACCTCAGTCTGAAAAATGTGATTATCGTCTTTGAGAAGACTTTCAGCGTGTTTTTAATTTAAAGCTGAAACATAAGTTAGAGGTTGGTTGGTAGTGCAAATAATACTTTCTGGTTATTTTATTTACATCTATAGAATAAAAAACCTAACAATGGAACTTAAAACCAAACAAGATGAATTAAAAAATGTGAAAGAAGATTTGCGGTATTTCCAAGAAGAAAAGGAAGCTGCCTATAAGCAATCGCAAGTGCTCAGGTAAGAACTCAGAAAGAAATGCCAAAGTTGTGCCTCCTGTGGATGTGTACAATCAGTTGAGAGGGTTCCATGGAGATGCAGGCACAGGCAGGGGGAATACTGTGAGTGAGAAGAGTGGTTGTAACCAGCCCGGTGTCTCTTACTTCTCCAGAATATCGTGAGATGCTGTAGCGCTAGCTAATATCAGAAATAATAATACCAGAATAATATAATTAATATTCTAATAATACCAGAAAATATCATTTTCTAATGGTTCTAATTTTCTGGCTAATACCATAAAATATCATTGCTGATTGCTGATGTTATTAGCAACAGAATCAGTTCTTCACGAACTTAAAAACATTAATTAACGCCTAAAAGTAAGTGTGTACCTCTTTTAATGCAGCAGAAATACAGTATGCCTTACATATATTGTTTATAAAGAGTCAGCATAAGCTTGGACATATAGTCATTGAAACATTATTGCACTGATTTCTCAGTAAAAAGTGATTGTACAGTTGTCGGTACAGTTTTCTTAATTTGTACATATAAGTTTTCAATCAACATTTAGAAGGGAGAAATTTGGTATAAATATATTCAATGTACACCATTTCGTACACTGACTTATTGTAACCCAATGTACTCTAAATTATTATATAACAGAAAAGTAGTTGTCAGGTTTACCAAGTTGTCAAGTTACCAAGTTTACGAATAGTGTTTTGTCATATGTTGGGTATTATTTTTGTCTTGCAGAAATACATTGGAACACCATTGCTCAACTCTGAACAAGGCCGTCTCACTGTTTCCTTTTATTAGAAGTGAACTAGACAGCATTAAAGAAGCAATCTCCAGTAATCTAGAGAACTGGGCTGCCCTGAAGGAAGAAATTTTTCTACAAATAAAAACTGTTAGCAAAGAAGCTTTGACAGGTAAATCATCATCTTGCAATAATTTTGGCAAGATAAAAATTTTTTTTTGGCGTTTAGCATAACATGGTAAATTAGAAGGTAAAATTAATTATATAATTTGTAATTCGGACATTAATTTGTCCGTATCCAAAGTAGTAGAAGACACTATCTACTGCTGTGGCACCGTGTGAAGGGGGTTGAACAGTCCAGTTCCCACCGGATTAGTGTGCTGGACTAGCTGGTCAGTCAGCCGAGTCAGACTGAATTGGAAGTAATGTAAATGCTTACCGTGATTTGAAACATAAATAATATCCTTATTATGAATATATGGCTACGGTTGCAACACAAAAGCTTGCAGATACTTTAATTTGCCTTGTGTCTCCTATCGCCACCTTTTCCCACGTGCTCACGTACGCACCCGATACTTTACGGCAACAGTGCGATATCCTTTTGGGGAGGTGCTGGAGCGTCCTGCAGTGCCGCCCCCTCCTCGCGTGGGCAGGCTGCGCCTCATCCCCTGGGCAACCCGCTGGTGTCCACGTCGGGTCGCCCTGAGTCCATGGGCCACTGCCTACCACCAAACCTGCGCCCAGCATGTACCGACTACTCCCTCTGTCCGTTCCCGAGTAAGAACAAGTGATACCCAAATACGGCTGACTTTATCTGAGGGGTCTTTGGGATTGAAAGGGGCACGGAGCAGCCCGTGGGCTGAGAATAATTCCCTTGGCCCCCGGCCGGCTTCCTGCTCGAACAAGGGCAGCCTTCAGGGGGAGAGGAGCTGGGAGCGCGTCACAACTGCTGGCTTGTTCGCGAAGGTCGTGCCCAGCCCTCAGGCTGGCCGTCAGACTTGAAAACTCGGATTTATCCTTGAATACCATTTTTGCTCTGCCTCAGTTAAGAGATTAGTTTTGCTGAAAAAAGGGTGCAGTAGCGTAATTACAGACTGTACCGTCCAGAGCATCCAAGTTGACTCTTGCAACTTTAATGGTCTTTGGGCATAATTTTCATACATGTATTCTTTTCCTTGTAGTTTTTCAGTGTGCACTATATGTATGAGTTGATGAGCTGCTATTTGCTCTGGAGGTTAGTTTTATCAGGGTTATAAGGTAGGTGAGCTGATGTCATGCCTTCTGTCCTTGTGAGAAGGAATATAAGGGCATTCCGGGCGATGTGCATCTCCTGAACCACTCTGCTGGTGAAACCGTGTGAACTCCAGTGCAAAATCACAGCTCAAGTGCAACCTGCGTGCCCGGAGTATCTCAGAAAATATGTAGCTTCATTTTAAATAAGAATTCCCCAGTAGCCTATGCTTCCTGTGGAATTAGAAGTAATTTTTAATGTTTTCAATGATCGCTTTGTTCAGACTGGGAAGAAATAAGTGGGGCAGCTGTGCCGCGGGAGCGAGTAGGCACGCATCCCACGGAGACAGCGCCTGGGTCCCGGCAGAGACTGCGGGGCGTCCTGAGCCCGGGCAGCGGCGAGCCCACAAGGGAGGAGGGCTCGTGCCTGCCGACGATGAGCGTGACCGGAAAATCACTCTTTAGCATTCCGTTTTTGCAAGAACAATTAATTTAAATGTCAGTGTCAATATAACGCATTTTGATTCATGACTTCATCTCCTAATTAGACTGAGCACAGAAAGTATTGTGCGCCCCTAAGGATTCCTCTCTTCCTGTGCTCATTCCCTGCCTGCTTCTGGCTAATAAAGGGAATATGAACATGCGTTTCTGCAGACATCTTCAGGTTCAAAGAGATTCATAACATTTTAAGGCTTCTTTTCTGGAGCATTCCTTGGTTTATGTGTTGTAATACTGCAAATAGATAGAATATCTGTATGGAAGCAGAAGCGCCGCCTTTCAGGTTCTTTTAATGATTATACATTCTACGTATCCCTGACTGCATTCGGCATATCCCACTGAGAACAGTGCCACACTGACTATTGTAAACATCCTTAAATCTAGCTTTCTCCATCAAAACACGTTAGCCACACTTTTTTTTTTTTTTTGGCCTGTGAGTGCCATTCAGAAGCTCTTATGTTCTGTTTTATGAGTTGTTTGTTATTAATATATGGTGACATATTAACATCTAGGGTTTTTTTTTTTTGTTTATTTTACCTTACTGTTTTTGCAACAAGCTTTTCAGAACTTGTTTTCCATTCAGATTTTGAGAAGAAAAATGTTATGTGAGGTGCGACTCTATGCCTAGAGCGGTTTGCTTGGTTAGTTTGAAAACAGCTTATAAAAGCCCTTGTATATGTACGTTATTTAGCCTTGGTTAATTAATGGCAAGTAGAAAGAAGTATAAGAACTTAAAATCTTTCACTATTTACATCATTTAGTCTGACAATAAATGGATTTAAGTGTGGAGTAGTTAGGAAAGATTGTAGTAATGGAAATATTTGTACCACAGAAAGAATTTAAAATTTGCACGTGGGCATGGATAAAACATATGTAATAGCTGACTTGGCAGTAGAATTAGATTTCATCTAACTTGAACATTGTCATTATTAATGTAAATAAAAGTGGTATAAGTTCTTTGGACAACCGTTAGGGCTGTAGTTGGAGATGGCATAAAAAAGAATTGCAACTATGTTTGGAAATGTTCAACTGCACTCATCGAGGATAACTGAATTCAGAACAAATATGAAAATGTGGGAGACCTGCTATGCCCCACCCGTGATTAACTTATTTACCTTGCAGGAAAATCTGCCTGGGAAACGTCCTGGGGACTGCTGCTCTTCCATGTTGAAGAGCTGATGAGAGACAGCGTGACAAAGCCTGCCTTTTACATAACAAAGGTGTACTTTGTGATTAGTTTAACAGCAGTAGTCATCTATGGAGAGAGAAAAGAAAATGTAATGCACGTGCCCAAACAACTTCTGAACAAAAAGTTTCAAATCGAGCTTTAGCAGAGGCTAACCCCCTTGATATCTTCTCAAACTAATTTTAAACTGAGTCTGCAATTGTTCTTGTATGTCAACAATGATTTTTGTATCTTCTTAAGCTAAAAAGCTTGGATTCAAATATTTCTGTCACCTATTGTTATTTCATTTGGAATATATACGTGTATTTTAATTTGATTTTGAGATCTTAGAGAAGATACATATTATTGCTTAGAATAAAATTTGTATTATTTGTCAATAATATGTGTTCGGCTAAGTACAAGTTATCTGCGTAAAGAGGTATTGCACAGGGCACTTCTTTTGGCCCTCTACACTCTCAGCAGAAGTATTGCTAATGCCCATGGCTTACGCTGATCCATACCCAAACGAGGGTTACAGAACTCTGAAATACTGAGTCCTAAATTGTGTGTAATACTTTTTAGTGGAGAAGGTAAATTTGACCACAGTCTGTATGATTTTTTTTTTTCCTCCTCAGAAATACCCAAATTGAACCAAAGATTAGCAAAGTCCCAGAGAGAGAATGAATGTCTCCAAGAGAAGGTGAAACATCTGACGTTGGTGGCCGACACAGTTGAGCTGAAAACTCAACAGCTTCAAACTTCACTTCAGCAAGGGAACGAGCTCCAAAGTAGGTGCCGTGAACTACAAAAGGAAACATTAGGTAAGAGAACGTTGACATTTCAAGCAAACTTCCAAGTAAAATGAAATTCTAAAAAAAATTTCTTTAGAGCACCCAAGTTGTGGCTGTTACTGTCAAAGCACTCAACCGCTCAAGTCAGGCCCGAATAAAATGTGGATGTTGTGCAGTCAGAAAGACCGTATGTGGTTCTGAGGAGTCTGTAACCCTGCTGGGAACACGAGGCAGCTGCGTGGGGGGGAAAACGAAGGAAGGGAGAATGAAGATGGTGGTGATGTAATTATGCTGTTGCTTGTCAATCTTATGTAAAACATCAGGGAGAGGGCTCTGAGATTAAAATTAAAAGAAATGCTCTCATTGTGAGTGGAAGGCCAGGCAGGATTTTTGGCTATCAGCAACAGAACTGAAAAGTAGGTCAGGCTAAACCGGTCTCTTTCCTCCTAGATTCATTAAACTTGAGTCTGTCTAATGATTTGCCCTTGATAGTTTGTCTCAAGACTCTGCAGAGTCCTCTTGAAAACTGTAAGAGCAGTGATAGCACTTGAAATTATAATATCTCGTGAGCTTTGTGGAGACAATAATGCATTGCAAAAAGATTATTTATATTAGTATCTCCTGAATAGCTTTTCTTTTTAAAGCAGTATTGCATTCATAGTGCTGGCTCAGAGACATTTTAAGACCTTCAGAATCAAGAGGTGGTGCTGTTCCGGGCACGGTTTTGAGTCATCAAAGTGGCGCAGTGATTACCAGGCTGCCTTATGCACAGTATGTAATGGCAAATTTAAGGCAGCAGCACTCAGTGCTAGTCATGCTGAAGGAATTTCCCTGATCTTTCAATACTAGTGATAATATCAAATGTGAGACTGCAAAGTAGACGACTGCAGATACCATCCGATGAGTTATCAGCCCGTGTTGCTGAGGGCAGTCTTTATTTTTGTCCCCGTATAACAATACTGTTAGGAAAGCTCCAGCAGTGATGTGTTTGAACGGTGGAAATGAGCAGATAATTCTACAGCATTTTCTAGTGTCCTTATAAGAAATAGACTTAATATGTCTTCCTTTTTGTGGTATTTATTCAAAAAAAATGACTTTAAATGAATGCAAAATCAGTGAAGTTTTGCTCTGACAAGATTCTTTTGTGGACTATTCACAGCATCCACTTTTGTCTTTCTTTTTTCTTGGGGAGTTGCTAAGTGTTTCAGTATCTCAAAAACTTGCCTGTGACGTTTTTTTGGTAGGCTCATTGTCCCAGTGTAGCTGCCTCTTGTTACTTGGTCCTCTGGCCAGAGTAAACTCTGGCAGGCAGGATTTGGGGAGAGGGGTACCTTAAAAGTGGTCAGCCACTCAGTTCAGTCGTTAGCCACAGTATCTCATTCTGAAGACCTGAGTAAATAGAAAGCAATGCATCAGTTCTATTTAAATTTCCTTTTTCCAGACAATCTTGAGCGCGCTGGTGGCCAGTGTGAAAAATTGTGCCTTTTTGTTTGGCTTGTATGTAAAATGACTAGGAGAGATTTTTTAGGAAACATGAAATAAAATGCTGGTAGTACATAAATGGTATCTGCTGTGTTCATTTTTTCTCAGAAAAAGGTAAACAAGCTCAATATTATATGTACATTTTATGTAGACAAAATATATACTATACATTTGAGAAAAGAGCCTGGGTAAAAAAAAAAATAATTAAAAAGGCAAAATTCCAGATAAGCTCACGATAATATCACTAGCTAAGATAAAATTGAGGAAATTACCTGGTTGCACTGGTTGACTAAATCATGTTGCTTGTCCCAAGAGCAGGAGGTCACCTGTGACTCCTCATGTTTTACTTGAAACTTGTCTGGAAAAGGTGCTGAAAATTCATTCATTTTTGTTGAAAAGACAAGTGTGTTTCTCCTCCATTAAGGAATTTGTATTATATCAAAATAATATGTGTAGATGTCTAACTGCCAGCTTTGACTATTACAATGCCACGGTCCAAAATTTGGAAATGATATACTTTAGAATATTCTGTGTGTTTTTTAACGTTCACTTAACGTTCACTGTGTGTTCTTAACGTTCGCTTTCTGTCTTTACCTACGCTGAAGTAGCCCCAGAGAGGGAGCTGAGAGGCTCTTGCTGCACTAGGAATCGCTCGAGCCGATAGCGTCACTCAAAAGACGATAGCCAAAGTGACTGCCTCAAAACCGGCACGAGTGTCCCGGGTCCCGTGATAAAACCCACAGCAGTGGTTTATTGCTGATGAAGCTTTGTTTTCTCTGCCGGTAGGGGAGCACTTAGGGAAAGAAAACGTGTTTGGTCTTTAGTCTGCTCTTGTGCCACGCAGAGAAACTGTCCGCGAGTTCATTCCTACACCAGCCCGGGTATTCTGCTCAAAGTGCTGATAATGGCAGTGATTTGTACGTCACTTTGAGGAGGATTGTCACAGATACTCCCTTCACCAATTTTTTGGTACATGCTTGTGTAGTGTCATCTTTTGTTCACACTGTTGCATTCTTCAGGAAGCAGTGGACGTAAAATATTCGTTTTGCCCTAAAACTTGGCTTTTTTCTGTGTTCAGTGTAACCAGAAAAACTTATTTCCACTTTCTTTTTAGGAATATCTTATCCTCGTCTTTGTAGAAATAGACGCAAGTACTGATAAGTCATAAGCAGTTAGATCACTTATTATTTACCTTTCTCTAGAAATCTGAGTTTCTGCAATGTTCAAAATAGGTCCACTGCCTGCCTGCCTTGAGAAAAATATGATTAAATTTGACATACATTTTTTTAGGTGGAAAAATTAGTCAAAATAAAATAATCTAAATGCAAAAATAGCTCTTTCTCAAGTACACTTTGACACTTCATTTGTGTTAAAAAGTATTTTGATTTTGTTTTGATTTTGTTTTTAATACGAAATACAAAACTCGTGGATGACACAACTTAAACTGTCAGTGCTGGTGTGCGGAGTGTTGCAGTTCCTCAGGAGCAGTCCTCCCTACAATTTCCACAACTGTAGATTTTACTTTTTATAAGGTGTTCAATGTAACTCAGATGCTTTTGCACATTACTGAGTTAAATTTTTCTGGGGAAGTGGCTGTATGTGAGCATGTGAAACTGTCTGTGAATTCAGCGGTAGTTCACATGCATTCTTGGGAGCTGGAATGTTGGCACTCGCTGCTGCTGTGGAAAGGCTAAAGTCCATTTAATTCAGTACCCTGTCCTCACCGCTGAAAAACACGGGGTGGTTCAAAGGAGGGAGCAGGAACTCTAGAACAGCAATTAGAGGATAATCTGTCTTCCTTACGTGTCTCGTCTTGATCGAAGAGGTCCTTGAGCCCAATAAGACAATCTTTTAAGCTTTGAAATATGTGGCTTAATATCATTACATAAGGTATTTGTATCGTTACATTTATGCTCGTATGAAAACTACCCTTAGTTAGAGTTCCCTTTTTGGTTTTGTAAAGCTGTTTAACTTCAGAGATTCCTGTAAACAATGAGTTCATAGTTTGTTCACATGCATTATAAAAATACACTTTCTTCTTCAGTTTTCCCCACCTCTAACTCCACGGAGAATTGTCTTGTTCTTATGTTAGAAGACCAGCGAAAGATGCACGCGGTCTGTAATTATTTATTTTTTTAAAGGTTATTCAGTGTGTTACATATTTTTGTGATGCTTGCATGGCTTTCTGGCTCATCTTCTTAAAATCTGAATTTACTTCCCTAAGTTGGCCTGTTGCATCTGTTCGTCTAATCAAGCAGTTAGTTATATTTAGGTTCTAATTTCTCGCCTTTAATCGATATGCATAATTTAGGGCAATAAGCGTAGTATATATGTGAGCACCACATCATGAAGAGGTCCAGGCTAGCTCACATAGAGCATCTCTACTTCTTGTGCTGAAAAAAATCTGAGCTTACAAAAAAGTGCCTGTTCCAGAGGCCCTATTCCGGTCTGGGGATCATCTTGCCCTTTTTTTTTGTTTTAAGTATTTCTGTATAAGCAAACTAAGGTTGCTCAACATTTCCTATAAGGCGATTGCTATTTTCAGTGGCTTAAAATATTTCCAGACTTAACTAATCAATAATTTTTGCATATTAATTCCAGTAAAAAATGGTCATAGCTTTCACAAGGGTGGGAGGGCTGGACGAGTCATTGGATTTTAGGTTTAAATCTTACTCTGCAAAAAGTTTGTTGAAAAAACCTTGTGTTCCTTGAAAGAGAACTTTGAGACGGGAGGTTTGACAGTACTCTAGGTCAAGAGAACCAAGTTAGACTGACTTCTCAGCCTTTGAAAACAGAACAGAGGTTTGTTGATGTGGTGGCTGAGCTCTCGGTGGTTTCGGTTTAGGAGTGTCCGGGATGCGAGGGCTGAGCAGCGCGTTCCCCAGCCTGCCGTCTGCCGTGGCGCTGGGCGACCGGGCAGCAGACAGGGAGGCTGTCTCCACCGCACGCCCCGTGCTGCGCCTGCCGAGCACCCCGGCTGCTGGGGAAGGGACCAGCCTGGGAGGGCAGAGGTTCGGAGGTTGTGACGGGGATATCGGGAACTCGGCTCGCCGGCCGCGCGGTAAAGGAGCTGGGGAGCACGCGCTGAGCAGGGAAATGCCGGTCCTGAATAGCTGGAGTGCTTTCGTCCCGTGTGGCGACAGACCCAGGAATCCTGTGGGGGAAAAACCAGTATGTGATTATATCCTGAATGAATATTTTGTAATGCATAATTAATAAAGCATGAACAAATAGCTATTTTTTATATGTTTGTCTGCAGCACTTACCACAATTGCTTATCCTGCATCCCAGCCTGCGCACCAACGCTCTTCAGTGAGAAGCACGATTAGAACCATTCCCTTTTTGGTTTCAGACCCAAAGTCTACTGTCCCGTTTTCATTTTGAATCATCCCCCAAATCCATGGTCATTGCAGGGTGTTTTGGAATAGCGTTCACAGAAGGAAACCGGAGTGATGTGCTAAAAGAAATAACTCAGTTTGGGTAAGAGGGCCGTGCTGTGGGGTGGCTGGCGAGAGGCTGCTCTCAGCAGTGCGTGTCAAGAAAGAGCTAAGGAGCGGGTAGCTGGAGCTGCTGTCCTCGTGGCCGGAGCCACTGTCCTCATCTCTCCTGCAGCCAGGGAGGTGCAGCTTTCTCCAGGCTCCGTGCTGTGCAAGAAGAGGACTACAAAACGCTGTATGGTGGAGCACAGCAGGTAAGAAGGAAAAACAGAAGAGCTTTTTCTTCTTCCCTCTGGCCTGGCTCCAGGTGAAGCTTAAGATTAGCAGTGGTTTGTTGTGTTGTGTGTCCTCAGCTGAGCAACAGCTCCCGTGTCCTTCTCGGGCGCTTCAGTTCTAGTTTCTATTCTGCTGTTGCCGGTGAATCGCAGGAGGGGAGCGGACCGAGGGTGCTTTCTGTGGTGTCTGGTGTTTCATGGGAGCAGATCAAAGGTATCAACAGGAGAAGGACTGCAAACCATCCTCTCTCCCTGCTGTCCCGGCATCTCGGCTGTGCACACACCACAGCTCACTTTCACCTCTGTACCATCACCAGGAGCTAATGATGTTTTTAGCAAGAGAAAAGTTGATGAAAATGTCCCCTTCGCCTGCTTATAATGAAAATTTCACCCTGTCCCCATAAATCCCGTGGATTTATAGCTGTATCAGCACTGCTGGTGGATTTTGTTTCTAGATTTTTGTGTTTTCCGTTCCATCTTTACGGTTTAAGAAGCTGTGCGTTGGCGTTTCTGTAGCGATGGCGTTGAACCCCGCTCTGCTGGCTGGGCGTTCGCCTCTGCAAGCGGTACCCTGTGCCCCGTTTGCGGGTACGTCTCCTTCTGCCTTTGGTTCTCCCGTCCTGCCTCTGGGCGCCTCCGGGAGCGAAGAGCGCTCGCCGACTGTTCTCCCACAGGGTATTTACAAGGCTTGCGTAGCAGCTAGTAAACTTGGTGACCTCTATAGGAAATTGCAAAGTAAAGACCTGTTAATCAGCAGCCCAGGTGGTGAGTATCATGGCTTAAGGATGGAATGTAAACTCACCATTAACCGTCCCTGAGCTCTCTCCAAAACTACTCCTTTCATCCAGAATCCTTCTCGGAGTTAATCTGGGGAGGACGTTTGCGATTCAGCTCTCACCAGTTGTGCTGCTCTTGGAATTTGGTGTTAATATGAGTTCTGGTTTTGACAAGTGAAAAAAAAAAAGGGATTTATTGAACTAAATTATCATTTTTCACTTTGATGAGACAGTGAAGGCATGACTCTTGAAAGAAGCCTAAAATGTTAGAATATTCTGAAAAAGTTTTATCCACCTTTATTAATTTTCTTTCCGCTTCAAAGGAATATTTTGGAAGCTGCTAGTTTATGTTTAGAAAGAGACTCGAAAATTTACAGTGCTGTACAGAGCCTCTCCTTCCCTCAAGGAGTCTGTGAAGTGCACTGCCACTTTATGTCCCTTGCTCACTTGCCCTTTTAAAATATGTTTCCAGAGAAGAGGGATTAAATAATAAAAAAAAAAGCATATGTACCGGGTTCACTGAAAGTTATCTCGGTGGTTAGTGTGACTGCGGATTCTCAGGCATCTCGGCGGCGTAACACTTGAGCAGAAGGGTCACTGTGACCGCCGCTCAGCCTGCTCTGCTCTTTGACTCACTATTTACTGATTTTGCACGTGTCAGGTTTCTTTTTTAAACTGCGTATAATAAAAACTTGAAATAGCAGACGTTTTGCGGAGAAAACGCGAATAAAACATCGTCTATGGAATTCATACAGAGTATTAGGATGCTGCGAAATCTTAATGAACAGCTAAAATATCAGCGAAGGTCCTTTTGTGAAGCATTTTAAAATTTATTTTTACAAATAAAAAATATAACAGTCACTTAATAATCAATCAGTTATTAAGAAGCAATAAAATGTTTGATGTGGATATCCAGAAGGAGATTTCAAGGCAGAAAGGCTGCTAGCTCAAGCATTTTTATTCTACCCTCCCTGAATAGATCAGTAAAACACAAATCCATACGCGTATGAAGAGGTCTCTCTATACGGAGCTCATTGCTGAACTGAGGTAATAAAGCCAGCTAACGCGCCGGTGAGAAAAATGTTCTCTTTGAAATACAAAACATGATTTTCTTTATGAAACGAGCATCAAATATTACATGAGTTGCCATTGTTTTGAAATAAATTAGTGGGAACAAACAACAGACTTTTGGGTTTTTTTAATTGCCTCACTTGATCATAGTGAAATTCAATTCCAATTAGTGGATTTATACGGTATGAAGTCAGTGTGTAGGAAATCGGTCAGATCCAGAGTGTCTGGAGGTGGGGGGGGCGTTGATTTTTTTTGTTTTAGTTTGCTCTTTTTTTTCCCAAAAATTACTTTGAATCTAATATCCCTCTTTGGTACTGAAATAGTTCAATGCTCCAGGAAAAAAAAAACAACCCTACCAGGATTTGTGATTTACATGCTTTGAAAGGATTTTCCTTTCTGCATCCAATATTTTGAAGAGTCTTGTTTTGTGTATTGATTGTGGAATTGTAAATTATTGAATATCTCATATGATAGTAGTTTACAAGAGCTGAAACTATGCATAGTTTCTACTGTTGTTTCTTCATTCTTGTGCTTCTCATGACTTCCCCAAAATTGTCTCTGTGAGTTACGTTTTGCCAGAGAGGTGCATTTGATTGCTGGTTTCATACCACTTTTCAGACTCGCGATGCATCATCCAGTTAGCTGGAGATGACAGGTCTTGAAAAATGCTCAACGCAGGGTAAGGTCTGGTGGATAATTGTCTAATCAAATAGACTTGCAAAAAAAGAAAAATCAATAATGCCTTATGAAGAGCTACAATAGCACATGCTCCTAAAAGAGAGGAGCTGGTATCTGCGCTTTCATTTTTATTACCAGCCAAAGCCTTTCCTCCACTCAATCGCAGATATAGAATAATTTTTCTTCACAAAGTCACCGCAGTTTTTCTTTAGCCCATTTATCGTTCCAGGTTTACCTCTGTATGGGTTTGAATTGCTGGCTGTTGCGCCTGAAATCTGTCTTTTAAATCTTTTGATGCTACTGCTTCACAGGCTACTTAAGTTACTAAATATAAACGGAGCAGTGGTCCGCTGACATAATGAGACTAATGAGAGCTGATTGAAAAACGCAGGCAGCTGTAGGAGTAGCCGGGTGGTTTGAGCGGGGAGCGTTAGCACTCCTCAGGGGAAGAAGGAGCAGTGTTTTCATCCGCATGAAGTGTCTTCAATGACGCTTCAAAGACCGCTTTGAAGGGCTTTGCAAATCCAAAGGGAGAATAGTTTCCTGTAGTTTTAGGTAGGCTGCAGTTCAAATAGCCACTATTCATACGACAAGTGCTGTTGAAATATTATTTTTTTTTATTATTATTAATTCCAGCTGCCCTACTAAGAATTTGAAGGGTGAGAGCTGGGGAATGCAGTGTTGGTGTTTGAACAGAGTGTGACAAATGGGTTAGACGAAGCAATGGCTCATTAGCACTTTTCAGCAGTCTCTTACAGTGGAAGAGGAAACAGATGAATAGGGTGGAAAAAGCAGCGTCCTAGTTCTCCTCGGCTAGGTATTGGGATAACGCCCTGTTTGAGAGCGATTTCGGTACAGGAGGGCCCCGCTTTGCTTCTTGAGGAAAAGCAGGAATCCACGTTAAAGGAAATATATTCATTATATTTTGTTTCATCTGCTTGGCCTAAACACTGAGTGAAAAAAAAAAACCCTGTCTCCGAGGAAAATTAGGGTCAGAAGGTTCATTTTGAGACCCCACCTGGAGTACTGCGTCCAGCTCTGGAGTCCCCCACATAAGAAGGACATGGACCTGCTGGAGCGTGTCCAGAGGAGGGCCACGAGGATGATCCGAGGGCTGGAGCACCTCTCCTATGAGGAGAGGCTGAAGGAGTTGGGGCTGTTCAGCCTGGAGAAGAGAAGGCTCCGGGGAGACCTTATTGCGGCCTTCCAGTCCCTAAAGGGGGCCTACAGGAGAGCTGGGGAAGGACTTTTTACAAGGGCATGTAGTGACAGGACAAGGGGGAATGGCTTCAAACTGGTAGAGGGCAGGTTTAGATTGAACATTAGGAAGAAGTTTTTCACTGTGAGGGTGGTGAGGCACTGTCCCAGGTTGCCCAGAGAGGGTGTTGAGGCCCCATCCCTGGAGGTGTTCAAGGCCAGGCTGGACGTGGCCTTGGGCAGCCTGGTGTGGTGGGAGGTGTCCCTGCCTATGGCAGGGGGGTTGGAACTCGATGATCTTCAAGGTCCTTTCCAACCTAAACCATTCTATGATTCTATGATTTTCCCACCTTCAGTTTTCCCAGCCTGTAGGTAAGCGGTGGTATTTCAACTCAATTTTAATACATAGGAGAAGCAGGCCTGGAGGAGCAATTCTGACACGTCCCAATTCTCTCGGACTCAAAAAGGCAGGAACACACGCAGAAAATTCAGGCTCCAGGACCAAACCCAGCGTGAACCCTGGCCGTGGCTGAGCCGCCTGTGCCACGGCACTGCTGCGCGCGGGGAGCAGGGGCAGAGAGCGGGGTTTGCTGGGACGGTGCTCTTTCTCTAATTAAGCACTTCGTAAGCTCTTGGAAAAGATCGCCGTCGTGTTTGCATGGTGTACGCAGTCGCTGCCTTATTCTTTTGAGAGCACTGAGGGTGTTCTAGATTTGTACCACTCAAAAAAAAAATAAAAAATTAGGATCTGGTCCTTTCTCTTGCTTTTTTGATGCTTTTTTTTTATAACATGAAAGAATGAACGTACGAGTTCAGACCTGAGGTTCAGAAAGCTCAGTCCTGGCAGTGGTCAGCAACATATGGTGGGGGAGATAAGAAACAGGCACTCCTTTTTCTGGCACGTCCTCCCGGTTCCTGGCAGCTTGTGGTGATTTAGAGGCTTCCTGGTGGCGCTGGTCAGGTCTCCAGAAAGGATGTAAATCTATAGGGCTGGAGCCCGTCCCTGGGCTCTTTCCAGACAGGCTTGTGCTTGTGAGTCACAAATAAAAAGCGATACTTTCTTGTGTATGCAAAAACTAATTGATCTTGCAGAACATAGCGCATGAAATATTATAAACAAAAATAAATGGTTCTGTTCTGCGTGTGCGAAGGCTCTGAGTATTTAGTTCACTTCTTTCGGTCTCCTTAGAAACCCACAATGAGGCAAATTATTCCTAGAGTGACACGGTGAGTTTTCACGTATGCGTTTCATATTTCTCACAGCTCCTCTACTCTGCTTTTTAAATAAATGTGCTTAAAAGTATCTATATTAAGTGTACACCCAAATTTGGTCTAACATTAATGTTGTAAGAAAACTTAAATATTTTTACTCCTTTTTTTACACAGCTCATCAGCCAGTATTTGGGGCCGTAGGTTGCTCCCTACAGGGAGTAGTTCTTTGGTAAGTTTTAAAGGATTACCTACAACCTCCCGTTTCCTGGAATACCAGAGAAATGAAGCAGCGGGAGCTGGGTTTCAGTCTGTCTTGGCCGGGGATCCGTACGGCTCTCTCCATTCCAGTCTCCTGACTGTTTTCCAGCCTCGAGCTGCCGGTATTTTCCCGACCTCTCGCATTCTCCGTGTCTTTCTGCCCGTCCCGGCAGCGGTGCGGGGCTGCGTTTGCCCTCCTCCCCCCCTCCGCCTCCCTTCCCTTACAGCAATCGCAGGGCTCCTGCCTCGGAGTTTCTGTTCCCGCCGGTCCCTCCCGTGCCCGAAAGAGCTTAACTGCCGCTCGCCGGTTCCCGAATGAAGGACATTTCTCACACCCACCAGCCTCAGGGAGGTTTCGTTCAGTCCGCCGGCGTGACAGATATTATCTTGAGCTGAGGTAATGCAGGGAGTGTCGCGCAGGGTACGTGTGTTCACGCACGCGTGGACTGAGTCTCTGAAAAAGATTGATCCTAAAATGAGATGAATCGGACAAGGGGAGCTGTATCGTGGCAGCTGTGTCATGTTGGGGACCCAGCAGTGGTTTGGGAGTGCCCAGAGGGGAGGAGGAAGGTGGTGGACCCAGAGTCTCCCGGGGCATGGCGGGTGGTCAGGCAGGGGACACCGGCCACGGCTTTGGAGCTTCAGGATGGACCTTGGGAAGAGCTTTTTCAGCAGAGGGTGGTGCAGCGGGGGCAGAGGCTGCGCAGAGGGCTGGGGGAGTCTCCAGCCCTGGGGGTCCGCAAGGCTCAGCTGGATAAACCCCCAGGTGAGCCCGTCAGGTTTTGTCGGCAGCGCTGCTCTGGGCAGAAGGTTGGACTACGCAACCCCCAGACATCCCGTCCAGCCATCGTCGCTGCGAACGCGTACCTGGCTGAATCACGATGAGAACTTCCTAAAGCTCAATAAAATAAAAAATATTCTTAATCTGTGATTCTCCTGCCCGTGACTGTCTCCTGCTGGCACACGTGCACCGAGACGGGGCGTTTCTGGTCAGCAGGACCGGAGGGCAGCACGTGCAGCCTACGCAGCCCTGCCGCTTCTCGGTGAGAGCGTGAACGGGGCTGCCCCAGCGGCTCTTTCTCATCAGTGACCGGTCTGATGAGTCAGAGCTTGGCTTGTTTAAACCAAACTTATCTGCCAGTTGTTCCCCAAACCACACTTAAATAAAGGGAAAATGAAACTACTTGCTCCCCCGTGCTGTTTGCTATGTGCTGTAGCGTAGTGACATGGTTAGAAGTAGCAAACCCACTCGTCTGCGATCCCCACCCGGGTAGTGAGAAACGGACTGTATTTCGGAAATTGGAAGCAGATGAGCTTCGTAGACATGCATTTATTCTTTGGTAGGAGCGGTCGTTTTAGACTGGAGACTTCGTGACATGGAGCAGATTCGTACCATGGCTGGCACCTACCGGTGCGGTTGGGTTTCTCCCCGCCAGCAGCTGCGCTGGTGCTGCTCAGGTGGAAGGGTCTCGGGTGGCGAGTGGGGTCTGCGCCTCTTCAGCGGCGATAGCCGTGGGACCTGTGCATCTGAACCTCTCCAGAAGGTCTTAACTACTGCCAAATAGTCTTCCTTTTCTTACACGTGTATGAAACGCTGAGCTTTTGTTTAGATGAGACCAACATTTTCAGACAGCATCTTGGGGTTTTTTTGTAGGTTTTGCAGGAAACGTAGGAAACGACACAGTTCTATCACGTGTGCTTCTGAACTGCTATCACTGTGAATCTGTTACGAATTAGCTGTGGAATTGATGGCTTCCAGAGGGGCTGCTTACCCAATGTGGATATCATTCACTGTGCTTTTTTTTTTTTTCCCCTTCTCACTGAAAACTTTACCAGTTGTAGCTATTTGCAAAGCGGGAACCGGAGCCGTTGGCCGGGCAGCGGGAGAGGATGCGAACTGGGTGGCTGAATTCCTGAAACCCATTTCTGGGCAGACCCTGGGCTCGGTGTTTTGCAGGCGCTCTGGGCTGCGTCTATGGGAATTTGCCCAAATAAGAGGAAACGGTCACCAACTTTGGTGGTGGTTCTTCGGTTCTTCGCGCCTTTTCTTTGTGTGTGTTCTGTGTTGTACCCCCTCCGTCTCTGTCCTTGTCCTAAGAGTCTCGCTGTATGGAGAACAGATACTGCTAAAACACAGAGGTGTAGGGGAGGCAGTCTCTGTCCTAATTAGCCACCTTTGGTCCCTGGTGGAAGGCAGAGCTGGTGGCACGTGCTGCCTGAAAGGTTACTGTTGACTGCTTAGACTATGGCAGGATCCACTGTGAATCACAAAGATAAAATGAAAGGTACTGAGATGGATTTGGACTGAAGATTCTTTAAAATGTGGTACTTCTTAAAGCTTTAAAATGAGTAACAGTATTACAAAGCGTGAATGCTTTTTGTTGGTTTTGCGTATTTTGCTGTAAGCTTTATTTTCAGTACTGGAGAACATTTTTCATAAGCATTTGAGTATATTTTTCTTTATTCAGCGAGTTTTCAGCAGAAGTTTCCATTTGTATTACCATGCTCCTTATTAGTTTCCTCGTTTTCACTCTGTTTTTCAAACCTGATTGAAATCTGTATTATTTGGTCTCTGTGGGCGTGCGGCTGATCAAGCTCCCGTTGACTTTGGTGGGAACTCTCGCTAGAGAAGACTTGCAGAAACCAGCCCTATAATTGAATCCAGCTACTCCCTCATGAAAAACTCCTGTCCCATGCTCAGTCATTACGAAAACCTCTCAAAACAAATTGAGTAAAAGAAGAAACAGAGCTGAAAGAGACCACCCAAAGTACTAGAACCAAAATAAGCATTGTCCCTCTCCTTTTCCTTTGTTCCAGAACTTCTGTCCGTACTCCCGCATCTAGGAAGAGGAAAAAAGTCCACAGTATTAATAACTGACAGCGATCTTCTGTAATAACAACCTTCAAAAATTGCCAGAAAGGGATGTTTGTGAAAAGCTGCTGCGTAGCAGCCGTCCCCACGCGAAGAAAGGCAAAGGGCTCTCCTTGTGGTGTTGATCTGCAGCAATTGGGTCTTAATCTCTTTTAACAAAGCAGTCGCGTTGCAGTAGAAGTTGCTGTTGTCACTGTTAGATTGTTCCCACGTGTTCTGCCTAACATCTGCTCGGTGTGCGAAGCCAAAGCTTCCCCTTTTTCTGTAGGCATTCAGAGCCACTTACTTCGTCGGGAAACGTCGGGATGAATGACAGGAAATTAAAGTTGAATTATTTAGCTTTGGAAAAGTGTACGGAACAATGCGTTATTGAGGAATGCCCAGTTGAAGAAACTGAAGTAAACGAAAGTAGCTGCAGGTGGTCTAATCTGTCCTCCCTGTACTTGGCCACGGCTTTCCGGTGGGGGAGAAGGCGAAGATGCCGGCTCTGCCCAGCCAACGTCGCGGCGCGCTCCGCTGTGTCCATTGAGCAGTTTTTTGATGCAGATAACAGAGCGGAGATAACACAGTGACTGCGCGGCTTTGATTACAATGGGAGTTTGTCAGGGGAGGTTTTAAAGCAGCCGAGAGGAAGTTTGGGCAAGAACGCTGTCACCCAAACATGGGTTTTAAATAGTCGTGAGTTGTCGGCGATTTATCTCGACGGGTCCTGTGGGGGGGTGCGCAGGGGCTCTTTCCCAGGGAGCTGCGGGAAAACGTGGTTGGCTTTCCAGGCACAAAACTGAAACCGTGAGAGGGTACCGAAAGGTTATAAACCACGGGTTCCCGGTGGTTTTGTGGTGGTTTTGACGTGCAGTGGTCATTTATTGTGGTCACGCACCCTACCATCAAAGTCTGGGTACTGGTGAAAATAGCCCTGTGGAAGAGCTTCAGCCCACCGTCCGTCAAGGAGCACAGTCAAAGCATCTGAGGACTTGGTGTCACGGGACCAGCAGGGGCAAACAAGGGTAAATGCAGGCTAGCAGTTATTTAGTAAATATTGTTCCAGGTGTAGTCAGCATTCAGTGCATCCAAACAGGGGTGCGGCTATGAAAAGCTGGGAATGTCCCCAAATCCCAGTAGGAAAAGAGAAGGTACCAGTCTCCATTTCTTTTCTCCCTCCAGGAGTCAAGGTCAGCAGTCTTCAATCCTTTCTTCTGGCTGAACGCTGGTCCTTGGCCATACCCAGCTTAGAAGGGGCACCATGAGGAATACTGAGAAACTGTAGAATCTGAAATAATTTGATTTTTTTTTTCCCCCAGGAAAATTCCTTTCTAATGCCTGCAGGGCTGCTAATTGCTTAACTCATTGCCCAGGAAAACATACAGTCATCGTGGGTTAAGGAGGGATGGGGGGATCCTTGCTGTTCTCCTGAGGGGCTCTCTACAGAACCTACTCTTCGCCTCTGGGGAAACGGGGCAGGGACCGGTCTGCGGAGGTAATAAATGCCACTTGGAACGGAGCGCGAAGGAAGTTGAACTTAACTTTTGCCAGACCGTAGCTTGATTTATGTGCGAGGCTTAATTTAACTGTTGCCAGACCTTTTCACTTTCCATTTCTTTTCAATATAGTCGTGGGAAAATAGCCCTCACCCCAGAGCTGGCAGTGTCGTCTTCCCATGGGATGAAGACGGGCAGGCTCTGTGCATTTCTGAGGCTGCTTCTGTCTAAATGCCACCGTATGGTGCTCTCAGGTAGAGCTGTATCTAATTGCTCCTTTTGATTCTTTAATTTTCTGCAAGTCTGATGTAAATGGTAAGTATTCTCTGATTGAATATAGATAGTTAATCATTGGTAGTAAGTAACAGAAAATATGGGTCAATTATTATCTATACTTACGGTGTCCTTCTCCTTTTAATATATGCAATCCCGAATGCCCAGAATGTCAACTCTGTGTGTGTGTATTTGCAGTTCATCTTGTTTGGAGGTTTTGTGGACTATTTCCCTCTCGAAAAAATCAAAATACAGCATGCTGGTATTCTTTGAAAGACAACTTCTGGAATATAGAGGAGCATTAGCTTACACCGATCTCGCTGCGTTTATTTAGGTCTTGCATTAATTCGTTCCTGTCTTCAAAGACAAAATTATACCTGGTGAAGGTTTAGTACAAATAACCTCTCGTTTATGTATTTTATGAAGTGGGAAAAAGAAATTCTGAGTTGTGTGTAGTTTGACAGGAATGTGAAAGTTGCTAATAACTCGCAGAAGTGTCGTGCCGTCGGGCGCATGCCACGCTGAGCGCGGGAGACCTCCCGCGCCTCTTGGACACCAAGAGGTTCTTTTGACAGTTCCACGAGGAATGCCAAGGAGGTGGGCAGGCGATGATTCACCTGGAAATAATCCTCATCCTTTACCCCTCCAAACCTTCTCATATAACAACAGATGCCAGAAATTAGTGGAAAGTCAGTATCGCAAATAACTCAGATGTTTCTAAGGAGCCCTCGTTTCTAGATGTGTTTTTACCTCCTGCGTGATTCTGTGCGTGGTGTTTTGTGAATATCTGTGATGAGCAACGCAGAGATTAAAAGACAGCAAATATTCACTCCATTCAAACTTCAGGGAGCTTTTCACATTAGTCAAATTGACACTGCAACAGAATACGGATAGAATTAATCTAAAGCTCTGAATTCCAATTTTTTGTAATAATAAGGTTGTTTGGTTTTTTCATTGCAATACTGTTGTATCAATTCCTTTAAATATATTTATCAGTAAGTTTAAAAATGTCTATATTTCCTAGTTGTCTTCTCTTTCGAGACCATTTATTGCTGGCAAACTCTGGGGGATGGAAAACACGCATGGATGTTCCCGGGTTTTGATGCCATGCAAATAAGGTCAGGTGTAGGACGGCTCGTGACTCTCTTCTGATCCCACCCTGCGAAAAAACGAGAGTGCTGCTTGCGGGTCCCCCACCTTCGCGTAGTTCGTCCTACAACTCTGCACTAAAATAGTTTTCATAAAAATCTATTTTATACAGAAAAAAAGCATAAGGTTTTCTTGCTTTTTTTTTTTTTTTTGAAGTGTTTCAGCAGGGAACTGTGGGGACTACTCTTTTGTGCCTTCCCGTGCTGCATCCCGAGGAAGGCTTGGGAGAAGCGCCGGGGGTGAGGTAGATGCGGAAGGGTTCCCGGGCAGCCTCCGGCTTTCCTGCTCTGCCTTCCTCTGCTCCACCCACGGGAGCAGCACTTGATGAAAAAGTGCAATTACAGAAGCGTAAAATCATTTTGGAGATGATACCGCTGTGCTCATACGACAGGAAGTTTTGTCTTCTAAGTGTCTTTTATTTTTTTTGAGTCTTCTGAGAAACGATCCCGGCGTCGTTTGTACGGTCACTCCTTCGGTAGCACTGGTGAGAGGAGTTTGGGGGTTTGTGTTCTTCTGCTGGTTAATGCAGAAGTGCTGGTGCATCTATAAAATTGGCAAAAATAGATGTAAGCCGGTGGTTTTGTCCGGCCACTGATTAAGGACATATTTTCATTTAAATAGTGTCCTTTCCTGATTCGGAATTTTTTTTTAGGACAATCAGTCACCCAATGAGAGGCAAAGTTCTTAATATGGGACTGTTAGTCCCTGTTTCTATAGGGGAAAAGCAATGGGAGCAAATAAACTGATTCAAAACCTGCTAGGAGTTTACGTTTTCAAAATGAAGTGAATTTTCCCGTACATTTGGCCGCTCCGTTCACTGCTCTGTTCCTTCGCCATAGTGGTGACTCATTTATAACGCATCACCTGTCATACTCTGGGGTAAAAGGGACAGATAATTCGGTTGATAAAAGGTTGATCATGTTGGAGACCTGGAAAGCAACGGGAGAAAATAGACTCCCTCAGATATAATAGTCCCTGAAATGGACAAAAAGAGTACAGAACGCAAACGAAGAAGCAGAGCCTGTGAGGGGAAGGAAGAAAAAAATCCGCTCTCCGCATGGGAGAGGGTTCGCGCTGTGTCCCCCGCTGGCCCTGGCCCTGCGCGGAGGCGCTGCGCTTCCCCTCGGAAAGTGTTTCGGTGGGAATTTTTCTCTCAGAGCTTTCACCCGTGTTTCCACACGAGTAAATTACTTGCATAATCTCAAGAATACAATTATTTATTTTTTTTTAAGAATAGCCTGTGGTTATGGACTCTTGGGTTTCCAAATCCGGGACGGGAAAAACGCCGTGTGAATTGCCATTTGCCATTTTTCAATATAATTTGGCAATGTTAACATTTTTTGAGCTGACACCCTGCAAAAGCACTGGGAAAACAAGAAAAATAATGACTGGCAGTAAATCATTTTAGACCTTCCCTCTAATTGTTGGTTCTCATGGCACACTCTTGATTTTTTGCTCTATGTATGACTTTATATGTGTGTATATATATACACACACTATTTTTCAGTGAGATACTGATACTCTACATGGGGAATAAACACACTTTTGACTTTTCCCCAGCAATATTGCTCTTCTCAACCTGTTCAAAACCCAGCGTTTTCTGTGATGTCTTGTGTTCCGTGCAGTAGGTTGAACTGTTTCAAGGGGACAAAAGATAAACTCGGGTGACACCAGGCTGAGGCAGCTGACGGCGTGTGCGGCACAGAGTGCTCTCGGCATCCCCGTGTGCTAAAAAACCGAACGGATTAACTCCAGGAGGATCTCTGATGTCCGGGTCCGCCGGCTCCGGTCGGTCCGGGCTTCTGATGAGCAGCGCTTTGTGTGAATCCCTTCTCATTTATGAAAAGGCTCTTTTTTTTTTCTTGAATATCTACTTACACTCTTCTCTTTGCTCATTTAATTGGCGGACTCTGACTGATGTGAGTCAGAGTAGAAGCTGTTTCAACGGTAAAAGATTAACGACGTGGCAGTGTCTCTGCACAACTGCCAAAATGAAGGCAGCAGCATTAATAATTTTGTGTGTGAAATGTATAAACACAGTGGCAATGGTATTTTGCACAAAAATATATATTTACCTGTTTTGCTGTCAGGGGCAGGCGGCACACAAGGTGCTTCTATAATTAACTTCTGCTGACTTTTGCGAGGCCTCGGTCAAACCCGGCGAAATTTTAACTTTCTCTTAAAAAAGCTCTTTGTAGATGCGGATAGTTTGGGAATGTATCTGACAAGTAGTGTGTTCTTTACCCTGTATAATTCTCTCCCTGGTTTTTAGGGTTTTATTGTTGTAGTCTGAGATAATGAGCAGCTTTCCTTTTCCCTTTATTGAAAATATGGGACGCTGTTATGTCGCAGGATTTCACGAGCGCAGGCGCGAGGTGGGGGATCGCCGGCAGGGAGTCCCGCTCTGGGATTATCCGGCGTCACGGTATCGCTGGAAATGACTGAAATAGGCTTGGAGGAAAAGTTGCAAAAATTCAGTGAATTCTGATGTCACAAATGATGCATTTAAGAACAGGAATCGCAGATTTGGCTTCTTGGAGGATCTGTCAGAGAGCTTTGAAGAGGGGGAGGTTGGGCTCTCGTTGTAGCTGTTCCCTTTCAGAGAGGCAGTCAGCTCACCAAGCTTGCTCCTGCGTTTTGAGGGAAAATCTTGGGTTTTCTTCCACTTCTAGACTGGTTGCAATGTTCTGTTGTACATTTTTTTATCGTGTAGTGTATGATGCTGCATTTTTTTGTAGAGACAACTTTGATTTCGGGTCATTCTTACATATTCTTGAAAGCCAGCTCTCCTTGTTGGTGAGCATATTTAGATTTGTTCATCAGGATGAGAATCAGATTAAGGTATGTGCCGTTACGTCAGTTTATAGGGCTTCAAATCCTGAAGTTATGACTATGCTTAGGATTTAAAAACAAAAAAAAAGGAGGAGAGGGAATGTCTTTGCTATATCTCTGTTTAAGAAGGTTGCGATTGTTGAATTATTTGTTATTATGAATATATTGAATATATTTGTTATTATGTTCTTTGAGGCAAAATGGTCTAAGGGATTTGAAGTAAGCTTTTAAAATCAGTTTGCACCCGTAAGCGAGCAAGCAGATTTAGTTGCAAATGGTAAGGATGTTTGTTCCCTTCTCAGCAGCCTGGATTTTTGGGTAGCGCCTGCCTGTAACCTGCGTGCACCCAAGAGCTTGGCTCCTGGGCTGCAAGGGCAAACGGCCGTCCGTCCGTCCTGCAGAGCCCTGGGTGCGGAGACCCCGCTCACTCCGAGGACTGAAGGCCAATTAATCAAAAGCGTTACGTTGTCTGCTGGGAGGAAATTTGTCGCTTTGTCATTTACGTGAGGCTGTGCAGAAGGGGTGATATTTGACAGTGCTTTTATCTTTGCTCCGTATTTTCTTGGGGAGTTTTTTTTCCAAGTGGGGGGAAAAAAAAAAAGGATAATTAAATTAACTGTACAGATGAAAAGATCTGGGATATACACTGGAAAAAAGGTGGTGGCTGATTGGAACTGATAGGTGGTGTGTTCTGCAAGGTAACATTTAGCTAAGAGAGTCTAAGACAAAACATATGGTAGCGTTAAGTCAGTGTCAGTGTTTTACGTGAAGCAGCGTTAGCTGGGTATTCTCAGGTCTGCCTGCCTGCATGCTTTTGCTCGCAGGGTTAGGTGCAAATCCTATGATTTAAAGCACTTCATATTTACTTTTAGTTGAATTTGATGTTTCCTGGGAGGATATTAAAAAAAAAAAAAAGACAAAAAAATCTTCTTGCTGCAAAGGCCGTGTCTGCTCGTGTGCAAACGGAAATCGGGAGGTTGTGCGGCGCTGCCGTGTTCCGCGGGGCAGCAGCACTCCAACCTCTGCAAGGAAAGCCAGTTGTTATTCTTAAGAAAATACAACCAACTGGCTTATACGGGTTGGAAGCAGTGAGAAATCAGTGCAAATATTCCAAATGGTAAACCTCTGCCTCTCCCAGCTGGCCATTTTGCCTTGTTCAGAGCTCGGCAGTGCTGGGATGTACCGCCGGGTGGAGGTGGGGGCGAGGAGCAACGTGTCTGAGATGCAGATAAAACACTATAAGGATGAAAGGGAATTATTTCAGTATAAATACAGACTTGAAAACCATGCTTTTGTTTTCAGATTTAACAAATCAAGTAGAGACAATCGGACTGAAGCTGCAGAAAGTAACGGCCGAGATGGACCACTACAAAAAGCTGTTAATGTAAGATTTCTCTTTGCCTGGTTGTTTTGCCACTCCGCGTAAAGCTGTAACAGAACACTTTTTTTGTCAGAGCGCACTGCTTGGCAGGGTGATTTGAGAAGGTTGTGACCAACAGAGAAAATATTTTATCTTGGTATTAAATGGGCTGTATTTCTAAGCACTGTCAGAGCATGCCTGCTGGTGGAACCGGGCTTTCTTCCTCCCACTGTGCCTAATCATAGAATCATAGAATTGTCCAGGTTGGAAGAGACCCTTGGGATCATCGAGTCCAACCATCTACCCTACTCTACAAAGTTCTCCCCTACACCGTATCCCCCAACACCACATCTAAATGGCTCTTCAACACACCCAGGGATGGTGACTCAACCCCCTCCCTGGGCAGCCTATTCCGATGCCCGACCACTCTTTCTGGGAAAAATTCTTTCCTAACATTCAGTCTAAATCTGCCCTGTTGGAGCTCGAAGCCATTCCCTCTTGTTCTGTCATTAATTACCTGTGAGAAGAGCCCAGCGAAGAGGAGGGTTAGGTCAGCACAGTCCCCCACTTCGTTTCATTTTGTGAAACCCACAGAACTTCTGGACTAAAAATGTGTGTGGAAAATAATATTTCACGTTGTAGGTTTGGGGTGGAGGGAAGGGTGCCATGAAACGAATCGGAAACTGTGATTGCTTTTTTTACCCTCCCCAAAAATGCAAATTTGCCGTGACTTCTCCCCACGCACCGGGAGGGTATTGCGGTTTGTAATATTCCTGCGTTGTGCCCACCGTTTCAAGTAAGGGTATGCAGAACCTAAATGAATAGAGCAAGAAGAGAATGTCATCCGATGCTTGTGGGAGGTAATTGCAGGGCGGTGGCGGAGCAGAAACGAGTCCTCCCTCAAAGCTTGAGGTCGCACCTCCTCTTAAACCTCGTTGGGCTTTCTCGCTGCTCTCCTGGGCTACTGTTCCGGTGGCCGAGCACTGGCCGCGCAGCCGGGTCTGCCCCGCGATGAGGTGCCTGGCACCGGCGTCGGGCACCCAAAATCCAGCCAGGAGACCTCCGGCGCTGGGGGGGACCCGTGTTGTCACCTCGAAAAGCTGCGGGGTCCGGGATCCGATTGCTGTCCTGTGTTTAAAACCCGCGTCGCTCCCGTAGAGCGTGGAAAATCCCGAAACAGCATCAGCCTTTATCATTCACTGATGAAAATAAACGTTACTGTTTCAAATAGGGAGCTCCAGGGTAAAGAGGGAGCACTGCCGACCTCCAGAGCAGCTGTCAGCCCTCTGTTTCTGTGTTTCCCTGAAATTTGAACAAGGATTCGTTCTTCTACGATGTGTACTTTCTGGTTTCGGTTCCTCTATTCGGAGGGTCTGATCACAACAAAGTGGCAAATATTTGGAGTGCTTAGCAACAGAGTATTTTAATGGTAATGCAGGTTTTGAGTGTGAAAAAAAGATTTCGTGAACACAGTTAAATAAACAGTAAAAAAAAAAAAATCAGTAAAGGGTTTCCTAATGTAATATTAAAATTTCATTGTAATTGGGGTGCGTTTTAATAAAATAACATATTCTATATCTGTTTAAATGTAAATACGAAGTTTAACCGTGGTTATTAATTGGTGAAATGATGACATAATGACAAGAAACCTGCAACGTTTCCGGCCCTCTTACCTACCAAATTGTTATTTGTTCATTTTTATTCGTATCTTACTTGAAACTTTCCTGCGTTGCAAGATTTCATTTTCGTGTTCCCGACGTGAAACTTGTTGCAGTCGTAGGGTAGGCTGAGATGACATTGGAAGCGTAACTTCCAATTACTTTAAGGTGTTAGCTAGAACCTACAGAACTTTTTGTTGTCTGCCTTTTAACTAAAATAGAAAATGCAAGTTCGGTAATATGTCAGTAATCCTCATGTTCAGATTACTGCGTGAGTAAAGGCTATTATTTCTTTGGACAAATACACGTTTTGTAAATGTCCTCTTAGGGTGAAATCAACGGAATTTGACGCCTGTCAAAACGAACTGAAAAAAATGAAATATGAAAATGGAATTTCTGAGACAAGGTAAACGGGAAATTATGTGTCATAACATAACATACAGATTTCTGAGCAGTGAGAGCAAAAAAATTATTTTATTATTTTAATGCAGCTTTTATATGATTTTTTTCCTGCTTTTAGTTTCTATATTTGTGTTCACGTCACTGCACTTAACTTCATAAAGAATATATAGCTTTTTGTGTAATATGTTATTTTCCAGGTAACAATTGATTTCTGTCTATTTAGTAGCTGTCTGTAAATTTGAATATAGTGACTGGGATGCTGATAGGTTTTAATTTCGTCTGTAGACTTACGAAGGAGCTGAAGGAAAAGGAGGAATCTCTTCTGATTTGCCAACAAGTATGCAAACGCTTACAGGAGGAGATGGCTGAGAAGGAAAGGAAAGAAGAAGATCTGAAAAGAAGAACCGGTCGATCAGAAAGTGAACTGGAAGCGCTGAAAGCTCTTCTTAGACAAACAGAGGAGGAGGTGGTGATGTTGAAACAAGAAAGGTAATCGGGGCTGAGTCACCGCGGGTCATCTCCTGTGGCTCTGCCTTCAGCCTGCCCTGTCTTTGGGGACATCCGTTAAAAATCAAACATTCCTCCTCTGCCGATCCTCAGCCCCTCTCGCTGTCGCCCAAAGGGCAGATGGATTCGGTAACGCGCCAGAGGTGGTCTGTGCCCGTCGGGGGGCGGGAGGAGAGGCGGCAGGAGGAGGAGTGCGGCCGTGGTACTGGGCAGACTGGGAGAGACCTGCTGGTCCCAGCTGTGTGTTCTGAAGTGCCCGTGCGCTCGGGACGGTCCTGCCCTGCCGCTGCCCCCTCTCGTCTCCGGCTTTTAGGGCAAAGCTCTAAACGCCTTGGCAGCTCTGAGCTCATATCCTGAAATTTTGGATCCTTATTGGATGGATTTTTTTTTTGAATTAGTACAGTATAGACAAAACTTGAGTGAAAAAGAAAAAAAAAGAAAAAAGAAAATAAGAAAAAAGAAAAAAGAAAAAAAGAAAAAAATAAAAAAAAAAGAAAAAAAAAAGAGGTGGAACTCCTTGCTTTGCAGTCCAGGCCTTCAGTTCAAGCTTAATCAAAACACCCATTTATTGCCGTTGTTGTAGCTGCTGTTACGTGAGGCTCGTGGAGCAAGAGCCCCGGAGAGTTTAAATTCTCGTAACTGACAGTATTGGGGACTTGCAAACCGTAAGAATGCTGTAAATACGGCAGCGTGCGGGTGATTGGGTATGGGCCGGTATTCGGTGAGGTGTCCGGACAGCTTCCCCCCGTCTGGTCTTATTTTGAAGGTTCTCAAATATTAACGAAGCTGCCATTTTCCTTGTAATTACTTTTCAAATGTGTAAAAATAAAGCACTGAGCTTCTGGGGGCTGTATTTTCTGGAAGGGTATCTAGTTTGAGAGCCTTTGGTTTAGACTTCTGTACTTACCAACCTAAATTCACGTTTTTTTAATTGCTTTGAGTGTAATCTGCATATCCAGTTTTATTTCTAACAACCACGGGCTTGTTCTTACTGTCTAAGTGTCCGGCTAGGAAATTTTCAGTTACTGATAATTAGCTTGTCTGTTATTGGCAAAAAGGAGAGTGCTGTCCCCTGGTTAAGAGATGGCATTACGTTATTTGTTTGATTTGTGTACAACGGAAAATCTATTCAGAAAAGTGGCTTTGGGAGAAGATAAGCATTTTCCGAGGGTGATGTACACCAAGAGGCATTGAGCTATTTTCATATTTAAAGGGTTTGAATATTCCCTGTGCTTTAGTACCTGCATGAAAAGATATTACATGTTAGTTTAAGAATATTTCCTTCTACTTGAACCCCAGATACATGAGCTGTTCCAGGTGGTACATTGCTAATAATCTAAGTTACATGAATTTAAACTCTCCAGGGCTTTTGGTCTCCAAGCCTCACATAACAAACAGAAACTCTAACAATGGAAAGCACTCGGTGGTTTTAATTCAAAACTTATTACAATTTTTTAATTAATGATAGTAATATTCCGAGTTCATTAAATACAACAATCGGTGGTTTGAATATTAGAGCAGTTCTTCAGCGTTGTCCAACATTTCACTCGAGAAATATTAAAAATATGTGAGGTTTAAATACGCGTGTGTGGAAGAAAGATCAACTCTAGTATTTTCTTTAAAAGGTAAAATTCATAAAGCATGTGATGGCATTATGCAAATGCTGAGTAGTGATTACTGCTGTGCCTCTGGGCTCCGGGCAGGATCGCTGCGCTTATTGCACAGGATACCAAACCCAGAGGAAAAGACGAGCCTTTGCCACAAAGGACTTAATTGCAAGAAAATGGCATACCACCAATCTGGGCAGAGCGCATATTTACATACGAGTTTTTGTGGTTTCCAGGGAGTTAATGCTGCTTTCTCATCAGAACAGAACGGAGCAGCTGCAGGAAACGTTAAGACAGAAGATGCGGAATGAAGATAACTGGAGGGAGAAGGTAACGCTGGATGTGCAGTTGGCATCCTTTCCAGTTCTTTATTATTATTTCTCGGTTGCAGTCAGCTGTCACGAGTGAGCACGGTAAGCCAGATACCGATCTCCTCAAGTGCAAACATGTCAATAGTATTCTTTGTACAAGAGGTTTTAATGGGTGATCTCTCTACATAGGCTGGAACCGAACGCAGCAGGTATTTCGCAGGAGTGTTTGCAGACCTGGCAGATGTTCAGGTCTGATCCGGACTCCCCAGGTCCCAGGGTAGTTGCGAAGCGCCTGTGCTAGGAGCGCGGTCCCCTGCGAGCCCGGGTGCGAGGAGCAGGGCTGAGCCCGCTCAGCCTCCGATCTTGCAAGCTCCCTGCGTGCTCCCAGTTGTCCCACGCAGGCTCCAAGGAGGTGAACATCCAGAGCCCACCCCGTTCTGTGCGCGACAGCCCGGGTTGTAAACCCTGAACTGCAGTTCTGCACGGGGGAGCGCGTCAGTGCCTGGGTTTGGTTCCCGACACATCTGGCAGAGAAGCACAGGAAAGCGTATATTTAATATTGAAGTAGTTTCCCCGGTGAAAACAGGGTTTGGGCATTGTTGACGAGATGCAGAGAACGCAGAGTCGTGCTGCTTGCAGGTTAGGTGAACTGCAACTGGAGATTGCTATTTGTAAAACAAATCTAGAAAATAAATAATAAGCAGATGAGCAAAAATGTCCTTTCCTTAGAAGCCAGGTATTTGCAAACCAAAGCAGAGCTAAACGAACAAGCTGTTGTAGCATAGCGATTCTGGAGCTATCAGGAGGTGTCGGCGAGCAGAAGGCAGCGGAGTTGTTAGCTGATGAGGAGGGCAAGAGGTGCGTGGCTGTCCTGCCTGGTACTTGGGCAGCTCTGGGTGCAGGATGTGTGCTTGTGGCATCCCTGGGACGATTCTGTCACTCACGGCAATGGGCAAGTGAAGAAGTAAAATGACGGTTTTATAGAATCATAGAATGGTTTGGGTTGGAAAGGACCTTAAAGCCCATCCAGTGCCACCCCCTGCCCTGGGCAGGGACACCTCCCACCAGCCCAGGTTGCTCCAAGCCCCGTCCAACCTGGCCTTGAACACCTCCAGGGATGGGGCAGCCACAGCTTCTCGGGGCAACCTGCGCCAGGGGATCACCACCCTCACAGCCAAGAATTTTTTCCTAATATTTCATCTAAATTCCCCCTCTTTCAGTGTCAAACCGTCCCCCCTCGTCCCATGGCTCCCCTCCCTGATCCAGAGTCCCTCCCCAGCTCTCCTGGAGCCCCTTTAGGCACTGGAAGGGGCTCTAAGGTCTCCGCGGAGCCTTCTCTTCTCCAGGCTGAACCCCCCCAACTCTCCCAGCCTGTCCTCCCAGCAGAGGGGCTCCAGCCCTTGCAGCATCTCTGGGGCCTCCTCTGGCCCCGCTCCAACAGCTCCGTGTCCTTCTGCTGTGGGGACCCCCCGAGCTGGAGGCAGCACTGCAGGGGGGTCTCCCCAGAGCGCAGCAGAGGGGCACAATCGCCCCCTCGCCCTGCTGGCCACGCTGCTGGGGATGCAGCCCGGGATGCCGGGGGCTTTCTGTGCTGCCAGCGCACATTGTTGGCTCACATTGAGCTTCTCATCCACCAACACCCCCAAGTCCTTCTCCTCAGGGCTGCTCTCCAGCCATCCTCCACCCAGCCTGGAGTTGTGCTTGGGATTGCCTTGACCCATGTGCAAGACCTTGCACTTGGCCTGGTTGAACTTCATAAAGCTTGCACAGGCCCACCTCTCCAGCCTGTCCAGGTCCCTCTGGATGGCTTCCCTTCCCTCCAGCGTATCAACCGCTCCAGACAGCTTGGTGTCGTCAGCAAACTTGCTGAGAGTACACTCAATCCCTTTTCAAGTCCTCTGTGAACATGAAATTTGTTTTGATATGAACCCATAGTTCCCGCTGGTGTCAGGACAAGTCCCCACCTGTCCAGAGAGGAAAATGACACCCCCAAATTAGCAATGTCATCTAGCTCAAGACCTGAAGTACTTGGAACAAGCGTTGCTTTCAGGCTGGGGGTGCAGGGAACCTTGTGCAGCCTGGGCTTCGGGGTACCTGTGCCCCTCCAAGCAGTCTCCCTGCCAAGTGGTTGAGCGGCACCTCCTTCTGTGCATGCCCACAGGTCAAGCAAACACCTCAGCGGGAGATGGGTATCGGCTCGGCGAGCACACACGGAGGTGATTACAGCACGGGAACCTGGGCAGCAGGTCGGGCGTGCTGGCTCTCGGCTGCGGTGGGGGCTGAGGAGCACGGTGGGTAGGTGGAGGAGCGGGGTTAGATGAGGGAACTGGGACGGGGGACGTGGCAGCAGAGCACGCGGCTCATCCGTTCGCTTGGGCTGGGGATCCTCACCATAAAAAAGAGCTAAAGGAGTTGCACAGTGAAAGTCTCGGAGCTAGAACAGACCTCTAGCGTGAGAACGGCTTCTGCGCCTTCTGCTGACCTCCAGCATCGCCAGCTCCCTTCAGGCAGTTGCATCTCTGGCAAATGGGCTAATGACGCTGCTCTTTCTTGACTGCCTTCCCTTCAAATCAGAGCAGTGTGAAAATAAAGAGTTCAGTGAAACGCACTCTGAAAATACCTCTGTACTTCATTTGAAAAGGCTTCACACTCCTACGACTTGGCTCCTCTGTGAAATGGCCCATCTTCTGTTATTTTATTCAGTGACTCTTACAAAAGCCTGCAAAGCCACTTTTATGTACCTTCCACCGAGGCTGTTTTGGCAATTGGGTGATCATTCCTTTCACAGTGAGGAGGAAGGGGAAGGTGGGAGGGAGAACGATACACCTTCCATACGTGCATGCTCCTTTATACATGCCTGTTTTTCCTTTACTTCATAGAATCATATGACTTTGCTCAAGTCCAGGTAGATGACATCAATTGCTCTTCCCTTGTCCACTAGCACTGTAACCCTCTTGTAGAAGGCCACCAAATTTGTCAGGCATGACTTCATAGAATCAGAATCATAGAATGGTTTAGGTTGGAAAGGACTTGAAGATCATCCCAGTGGGATTTGGAAAGCTGTTTACCAAAACCGACTGTGAGCGTGTACACTTTTTTTTAATCTGCAACTTTTTCACGTGAGCACAAAAAAAAACCCCCAAACTGAATATAAGAAGAAAAAAAAAAAATGTGAAGGAAAAATTGAACATAGCATTGAACAATAACTCTGACTTTTCTGATTTAAGCCTCACATAATTGGTGACTAAAATTACCATCTTCTTTTTTGGCTCAGTACGTGCTGAGTGTCTGAAGGCTTTATTTAGTCTCAGGAAAATTTTCGGACTAGTAGCAATTAAGATCAGTTACATTTCTTTTAAAGCTTCTTAACCTGTCTGTCGCGGGATGTAATTTTGGAATGAGGTCACGCTGTCTGCATAATCACAACGTATTGTTCCACCTGACATTAAAACAAGATAAAGGCTGCTACGGGTGAGAGAGAGCAATTACAGCGTTGCTATCGCAGCCATTAAAATGCAGCCAACGTCAAGTGCTCCAAAAATGTTCTCGTCAGACAAAAGCAGCAGAAATGTGACAAAGTGACAAAGTTATCTTTCCCTTGGGTCAGTGTGCCATTGCATAAGTATAAAGTGTTCCAGTTTTCTATTTAAAATACAGAGAAACCTTAAATTGTTTTAATGGAGCAAAAAAAAATACCTCTTTTACGAAAGATTTTAAGAGGGATGTAAACATTTGTTTTGTGGATTTTAATAATATTAATTAACGAGGGGCATGTGAGTGGTTTTAAAGCAATTAGTAGACATTATGCTCTCTTTGAAGATCAGCTGCCGTTTTGTTTCCTGTTCTGGTTGTCAGCTATTTTAGCTCCAAGTGTTAAATGTGAAAAATGCTGGTATAAGCTTCAAAATGAGCTCAGCTTTTTCTACTGCTTCTATTTTTTTTTGTGTCTTTGTAATCAAAGAGACTCCGACATCTGATCTGCTCCTGTAATAATATGTAGAATTAATAAATTTGTTTCTCTCCAATTAGAGTCCTAAATCCCATAACTAATAATGTAGAAGATACATCTATAATAATAACAATAATAAGAATAGTAGTCTGCTCGGAGAATCTTACAAATATACCAGTTTTAAGCTAAACCTCGGTGGGGGATTTCTGCCTATGCCATGCCCAGGATTGGGCATATTTTGATTTACAAAACGATGAAAATATTCCACTTTATCTTTTCCCTAAAAAGAGTTAGGGGGATTTGTTATACTTTTGCTCATAATTAGTATATGGAATTAGATAATTGTAATTAAGCTCATTCTGGGCTTTTCTGCTTTTAATAATTTTAAGTAATTAGGCTAGTGTTGTGCGTGTTTAATGCGCCTTTCGTGTTCTTTCGGCGAGCTACAATTAAGCCCATTAGAATTCAGCCTGCAGAAATATAACATTAGCATACTGGTTCAGGAAAAATATTTTTCAAAATACAGCCTTCAGTATTTCCTCCAGAACCCAGGCTTTTACGTTCGGGAAATAAGGGCTGAATTTTCAAATTTGAGTTTCTGATATTGAATATGTGCGGTGCCTTAAGCACTGGGATATTTTACCCAGAATTTGCAACTCTCCCACTGACGTTTCATAGAATCATAGACTGGTTTAGGTTGGAAAGGACCTTGAAGATCATCGAGTTCCAACCCCCCTGCCATAGGCAGGGACACCTCCCACCAGCCCAGGCTGCCCAAGGCCACGTCCAGCCTGGCCTTGAACACCTCCAGGGATGGGGCCTCAACAACCTCTCTGGGCAACCTGGGACAGTGCCTCACCACCCTCACAGGGAAAAACTTCTTCCTAATGTTCAATCTAAACCTGTCCTCTTCCAGTTTGAAGCCATTCCCCCTCGTCCTATCACTCCATGCCCCAGTAAAAAGTCCCTCCCCAGCTCTCCTGTAGCCCCTTTAGGGACTGGAAGGCCGCAAGAAGATCTCCCCGGAGCCTTCTCTTCTCCAGGCTGAACAGCCCCAACTCTCTCAGCCTCTCCTCATAGGAGAGGTGCTCCAGCCCTCGGATCATCCTCGTGGCTCTCCTCTGGACACGCTCCAGCAGGTCCATGTCCTTCTTATGTTGGGGACTCCTCCACTTATTTTGGCCAGAGCTTGTCCCACGCGCATCGGTGCCGTGTTGTCGGGACCCTAAAAACAAGCTGGAGCTGCTCCTCAGTGTCCCGGCACATGGAGCCTCGCTGCTCCCTGGAAGCGGGACTGGTGCTGGGGCCAGCGTGGTGGCCACGTGCCATCGTCCCCGGGGGATGCTGCAGAGGCAGATGTCCCACTGGTGCCTGGCCGAGAGGTTCTGGGGAGGTTCCACTGGATGCTCCTTCCCCTGGGTTTGCTGGGGTTTAGGACAGATTTAGGGGAAGGGGGAGGTGGGATAGAATCGGTGTGCGGCGCTGAGGTGCACGGCGCTTCTAAATTGCAAGATGGCACATGTGGAGTGAGTGTCATCCGCGTGTGGCCCCTGGGAGCAGAGAGACGAACACCTCGTATGGTAAGTTGCCGTTCCCTGACAAGGCTGAGTGGCGGAGCATGAATAAAAAATGATTTTATAAGAAAGAGCGAAGATCTTTGTATTTTAATATTGAGCTTATGGCCTAATTTTAGCACAGTCGATGTCGTTTACTGCGAAACATATAATTTTGCTGCATTTGAAAATAATAATGAGCTGAGTTCTACCTCCAGAGCAGATGCTTCCAGCAAAGCAATTGTCTATTTTAAGAACCAGCTAAGGATTTTGTAATTTAGTGTTTTCATAGTGAATTAGCGTGAAGTTCAGCTGCCTAAATTTAGGCATCTAGCACCGCTTGAGACACCGTGGAGCTTGTGAGACATCTTCCCGGGGCTGCCGGCTGTGGCTCAGCGCCGAGGCTCCGCGGAGCCGGAGCGGTCCGTGCCGGCGGCGAGCGGGACCTTTCCCTCGCCGGGCTCCGGCGGTTGTGATCGTTTGGGTGTGTTTGTTCAGCGCCCAAAATCTCAGTCTGCCAAATTTCACGTCCCTTCGTTTACGGCCGGGTGGATTGCGAGAAATATTTGAAGATGAGTTGCTCCATGTCGTTAAAAGCCACTTGTTCCCTAGATGGAGATTGATCTGGCCAAAGGTGAAGCGCGGCACAAAGAAGCAATTCTTAAAGTCAAGGAGGAAGCGAGAGCGGAACTAGACATTGAGAGACAAAAACAGCAAGAAGTAATCACAAAATATCAGAGAGATCATGAAGAGCTCCAGAAGAAGGTGCGTAGCACTCAAGAGAACAGTTTTGTGGCAGTAGATAATGTAAACTGCTCAGAAATAACACGTGAAGGAGTAAAACCTTCTTTATGTGTAGTCCTGTGTCTGGATGATACAATATTTTTTCCCAGTCTTAAAGGTCTTTTCCAACCCAAACGATTCTATAATTCTGTATGTTTCAATACTTTTTTTAATGGAACAGGTTAATAAGTAATTAATCCAGTGAGTTAAATGGTGTGGAAGTCCTTCCTTTGCTCACATCTTCTCCACCCGGAGTTCGTCTGTGTCCACAGGCTGTAGTTGTTAATTAGTTTTAAACTGACAACATTACTTTTTAAAGGCCTTGGACCGTTCCGGACCATGGCGGGTTGTCACAAAACCATCTGCACTGCTTTCTTCCTTCTCAAGCTGATTGAGCAGCGATGGGGTGAGGTCCAGCGGCCGGTTAGCTGCTTGCTGGTCCGCGGTGGCGGTGGCGTCACACACAGGTGGCTCTTCCCAGCTCCCCACACCTGCAGTTTTTGAAGTTTCATCTAGAAATTGAAAGTTGTACCTATAACCTTTGTTTTCCAAAGATTTGACATGTTTCTTGAGAATTCTGGAAAAATCAAATACATTTGATGAAATTATATTGTTATTTAAAATTCGCTCCATTACGCAGTGTTTCAAAGAGCTGAAAACAACAGTTTGGCTTAGTTCACTTTACAAATATTTGTCTGTGATTTTAAAACCCTGAGGAAATACTGGCTCGCAGTAAAGAAGTTAAGTTTTCCCATTTTTACCTCTATTTCTCTGTTTGATCTTGGACATACTAATTAATTTCTCTGTTCTGAGTGAGTTTTGATTAAGTTACAGCTCTCTGCTATCCTTTGAGGGTATTATGTAAATTCAAAGCATTTATTTTTTTGTCTCTGAGGATAAGTATGTTTGCATTTGTAGTTTTTTTTCCTGAAGTCAACATTTGTGTGATACTTAATTCTACATATGGAACGATTCCCACTGAATGTAGACTAATGCAATTTTTGTCTAATCTAACGCAGATACCAGGATTAATATCCAGTGCTACCAGCAGCTTAAGGATGGAGACAGAAATTCTTGAAAAGAAGCTACAAGATGCCCAGACCAAACTTGCAGAGAAAGATGAAGATAAGGAAAAAGAAATTCAGAGCCTTAAAAGACTAATTACTGAACTTGAATTTCAGCTGACGGTGGAAAAGAACAATAATGAATCATTTCTGGAGAATATGAGGAAAGAAATCAAACACAAGTCAGATGAGCTGGAAAAATTAACCCAGGAGAGGACACAGCTGATTCACAATTTGAGTCAGGTTCAAGAGGAGGTAGGGACACGACCGAGGAAGTGCCTTGCTGGTTTTACTTAGAGACATGTGATTTCTAAAATCATTCAAAGCATCTGTATTTCAGAACCTGTTATGTACTGGTTTAAAAGCCATTGAAATGAAAAGATTTCTAAAACAAGTCCATCCTAATTTCATAAATAAACTGTAGCACAAAATACGTGAAATTTTTAAGTCAGCAAGTGTTTAAACTAGTGTTTTATTTTTTAAAAAAACGATATTGTTCAGGTCCTGAAGGGCATTTGTTTCCTGGTCTCCAACTTCACGTTGTGCTACATAACCATGAGTAAACAGGAACGCGTTCACTGTGGTTTTAAAGTAGATGACATGGACATTTCTTATTCCTTGAACAGGACAGCAGCAATCCTCTCAGTAATCTTACTTATTTTGGAAATAATTTGTAAGAAAAAGCTTCCTCCCGTCAATAGGAACGAGAGCGGACACAGTCCTGTTCTGAGTGGTGTCTGGGGGGGAGAGGGCATCTTTTAACGTGGGAGTACGTGTGTGCATCCCGCCGTGCCAATGGGGACCTACCTCACCTCCCACCAGTGAATCCACTTTCTGCAACGCAGGAACGCATAAAAATTAATCAAACGTGAAAAGAAATTTGATGGATGGATGTTCTCACCACAAGCATTTGCTGAATGTTTGGAATATAATGGGAAGGGAAGAGAAAGAGCTGTACTGCTCTATGAGAAATGTGAGAACAGTGAAGTCGGGGACCGTAGATAAGCTCAGACTAGAAAGTCTTAAGTAATTGGGTGGGGGTAAAAAAATTGGTAAACAGTGAAAATGAAACTCTTCAAAATTAATTAGGGCTTGGGTTGATATTTATTTCTTCCTTGAAAAAGGGTCAGAAAGACATTAGAATGATGTTGTTCTGTCCTGCACCTGGGAAGACGTTCCCTCTTCGAGTGTTGGTNCGTTCTGTCCTGCACCTACGGAAAAGGCTCTTGGGAAGACGTTCCCTCTTCGAGTGTTGGTCAGGAGCTTCGGCAGAGTAAGGGACACGCTGTTATCCTCAGTCATGAGGTTCCACCAGCTCTGCTTATGTTCTTAATTTTCCCTGCTCTGAAGCAGAGTTCCTCCTCTAATAGAACTGTATTAGGAAATGGGCAGATAACAGTGGTTGAAAACTGAGACTGGTTTTAAGATAAACTACGCACCGGGGTAAATGCTCAGATTTGCAGGTAACGCTTCCCAAATCGCTTCGTGGACTGTCAGTGACCATCTGAGAGTGGCCGGGAAAGGGAAAGTAACATCTAACTTTCTTTCATTAAGTTGTCTGCAGAGTTAGGTGTTCAGAGAGTAAGTTTTTTTGGATATGTGCATTTCTCCCACTTCTGCTTCTGCATGCAGATGTGTTCCTTCTCCGACAGCTCCGTCGCTTGCAGTTGGCACAGAGGTTAGACAGCCTCAGCAGAACTTCTGTGCTTCCGCTCTACACCCGCTACAGATGCTTTGACCAAAGTAAAATTTTAAAATCCAAAAAAATTGATCGACAAAGGACTTCCCCTTTCTCCATCATTGTTTCCAGTTTTGATGGGAACACGCATGCGAAAATTTAATAGTTTCAGTAACCTCTTCTTGGCTAAAGAGCGCTTACCGCCTTCCACTTTAGTGGGAACACGCTTCTGCGCTCTGACTTTACTGACACCACTATTTCCTCTTCAAACCACCAAAAAAGTGCTGTTGAGGTGATCTTTCTTCCACATTTTCTTCCCTGTATACACCCGCTGTCATAATCACCTGGAGAATTTCACATACCAGTGTTTGCCCTCACTCCAGGGTGGTGCGTGGTCTGAGCCGGCACACAGCTCACACTAGCAGCGCTACGGGGGTTTGCACGGAGAAGGTTGTGTCCACGGTGAGGTGGTGCGTGACTGGGAGTGCTCTCTGTTTGCCTTGGCCATCGCGCTCCGCGCTGGAGGCTGCCGCGGGGGTTGCTTCCCTTCCGCTCTCCTGGTGTCAGCAACAATTGCTCCCTTAGAAGAACCAAAAAGTGGATATTTCCTGCTTGTATTGGGACTTTCAGTAGTTCTGGCTTTAATGACTCAGTTTAGTGGTGTTGTCCCTTGTGTTTTATTTACTTTTGGTTTCAGCTGGGAACCGGGGAAATCGGCATCGCAAATAAGTTCCACATAATATACCAACTTGGGGACTTCTGTACTACTGAGACGCTTTGAGTTATCTGCTCGAGGCCCAGTACCAGTCACACCGCGTTGTGATCAGGAATCGCGGTGCAAAGTTTGTGAGAACCACTAGGCTGAAAATCATTTATCCCAATTATTTGGGAAATAATAATCAATGAAGAATGCCGGCACAAAAAAATCAGTGCATAATTATTTAAACTGCAGAGGAGGAGAACTTCTTGAACACCTGATCATAATGAAGTGGTGTGGCAATACTCCAACTGCGCATATTCCTTTCCGAGAGCGGCATTCCCAGTTTCCCCCCAGTTGGAGGATGGGCAGGAGATCAAAAGTAACTTCTAATAACTTAACTCATATTTTCCACTGTCTCCCGAGGGGACGGAGGGTGGGTAAAGTGCTGATGTATGTCCTTTTGAGCCACTTCCAGAGAAAGCGAAGTCTGGGGGAGCGTTGGAGGGTTTGTGCCCCCCCCCGCCCCCTCCGCTCCCCCCGGCCTTAAGCCTGAGGAGCTGAACAGGCGCTGGTTTTGACTGATGGCGTTTGGTGAAGGCGGTGTTTGTTTCTGTTTGCAGAACGCCCTTCTCCAGGAAACGGTGCGCAGAGAGTGTGAGGAACGCTATGAGCTGACTGCAGCTTTGACTCAAGCCAGGGAACAAGTACTGGAACTCAAAAAGCTGAGTGGAAACTTCCCGTTATCGCCGTGTTCTCCGGCTCGGGGCAGCCTAACCTCCCCCGCTGCCCTGCTGCCTGCTTACGGACAGAAGAGCCGCTCCAGCCCCGGCGTTGGGAAGGAAATCAATCTCTCCGGACGGTTCGGTACGTCACGGGCCGCCAAGGCGCCCACCTCCCGTCGGCGGAGCGGCAGCGGCGGCGTGGGCTTGCCGGCCCTCGCCCCTCCGCAGCCGCCGCGAGGAAGGGCGGCTTCGCTGAACGAGCCCCGGAGCAGGATGGCTGCCGCTGTGAGGAGACAACTGAGTCAGCTCTGACGGCTGCGCACGCGTACGCCGCACGTGGGACACCGTTCCCGGGCATCAAACGGTCGGTTACTTGCGCGCCCCTTGGGCTCACATCGTAGCCGATGCGATTCGTGCGTTCTACAGCTTTAACTTAAAGGTTCATATATTTTTTTTAATGCAATAACGTTTCTTGGCCCATCGCATGTCAATGCAATTACATGCTACCTACATTTCAAGATGAAAAAGGTAAAAAAGAAAAAATACCGTCTCTCCAAGATGAGCACATCTTCGATAGGTGTAATTAAAATAATTGCCAATTTCAAAGACTGTTTTCCCTCACCGCTTTGTTGGAATGTTCCTATTTTTGCCTGGTCTCCCATGTAACTTAATTGATCGTTTCTGATGTAAAAACTGCGATTTGTTTGGTTAGAGTCAGATTTTTGCCGTTATTTAATTGAGCAGTGTTATATTTGCAAATATGCTTATGTCAGCGAGACTCGCTACTTGTGGAGTATGTATCACTCGGCACGAAAACGTGGCAAATCCCTGCGCTCAGCAGACGGGCAGGGACACAGTGTCCTCTGTGTGCAAGTCTTCAAGCTGTGCTAATTAACGAGGAGTTGAAGACTTACTACATTTTGTCCAAAAAATGGTTGTCTCTTGAATTTCATCGGAAAAGTGTCTTTATGTTAAGTGTAATTTTTAGCTTCAAAATAGACAGGCTGGAGCTCTCTATAGAATTGTGGAGTTCTCTCTGAAATTGGTGCGCAGGAGGATGGGTATTTTTATTTTACTGCTCGATACATGGAGCCGTGGTTTGTTTTGGAGCGTGAAAAGCCCAGACGGGTCTCGGTGGTCTTTGTTAGCGTGCAGACCCCGCAGAAGTAGCTGCTTTCCGAACAGCTCTGCTGTTGGGGCAGTTGGTCAATGTGGAGCACCGGGTGGGCGACGCGAAACAGCGATGGGCAACACGGACGCAGGCTGACGTTTTGCTCACTCTGTCACCAGATACTCAATATTTTTTGGTCAGATACACCCAAACAGGGCCAGTCTGGTGATAATAACAGGTTCTGGTGACAGCCCAGCGGTCGTCAGGCAAGGAGAGGCGCTGAAGCCGGCCCAGGTCAGCCTGGCAAGTCCCCTGGGCAGAGTAGACCTACCGTGTAGACCCAGCTCAGGGAAGGGCTGGGGCCAGGGCAGGAGCTGGGGCTGAGCTCTGGGGCCGGCGGCAGTGGCGCGGGGGTGGGAGCACCAGGTAGGGGGTCGGTTCAGACCTGCTGGTGCCCCCAGTGCCCCGAGAGTCACTCCCTCGAAAGACTGCTGTTCATCATCTGAGACCATCAGCTATGATGAACTTCTTCTGAGACCATCAGCTATGATGAACTACTTCTTCTGAGACCATCAGCTATGATGAACTTCATGGGAGGTAAGCTAGAGGGGAACGTTTTGGAGACTCTCGGAGCGTGCATATGAACAGCGGTATGACTGAAATTGCCTGTTCCCATTTCAGTTTTGAGACTGGCCTGGCTCTTCACTGGGAGTCATGGAGTTGCTTCTTCACAGGACACTTTTCTTGTAAACCCAAATACATTTATAATCACATCACGAACCTTGACCTTGTTATTTCTGAGTGATGAGATGATAGTCCTATATGTGATGAAATGACAGCTGTAGGCCATGTCTTCAGTGCTGGAGAAAATCAGAGAAGCTTTGTTGAATCCAACGGCATTGCAGGGAATGCATTTTAGTCAATCAAATCAGTGGAAGAAACGACGATTGTAGGTTTGGCCTCTGGGGCTCGATTTGAGAACACACTTTGTCTTGGTCACCTTCTGTTCCCACTGAAACCATCAGTGAGCCTTACCTGGTTTCAGTGGTAGCGGAGTTTATCCAAAAGCTCAAAAATCCTCCATTCACAAATTCCAAAAGCAGTAAAAAGTCAGTATTATAAAAGTTACTGTGGTGGCTGCTGCCGCATAGAGATGGCGTAGGTGCTCGGCAGCCGCCTGGCTGATGGAAGGGACCTGAACCTGACAGTCCTTTATGCGCCGACCTCAAAGAAGCTCTTACCAAAAATCAGATGATGGGGGCGGGTGAATCAAACACAAGTGCTGTCCCCAGGAGAGTGTAGACTCATCTCGGTGGGGGTCTGAGCCCCATTGTTCACCTTTCAGCTTCCCTCAGCTTTGGCTCAAGAGGAGACCCGATGGCCAACTTGCCTTCCACGGCGCAGAAGAGCCCGGCTGTAGCTCCAGCCCAAGCGCCTGCTGGTCGGCTGCAGCCTCCCTCTGCTCCGTGGAGACTTGTCTAGTTTCACTGAACCGGGATTGTGCTCAACACCAATCGACTAATTAATTGGGCAACGGCGACGGTGAGTCTTAAGCACAACCAAGATACCGGGGAACAGTGGGAACCGTCTACGGGACCTGCGGGCTTTGCTCAGGTATTTGTATGTTTCTTAAAGATGCTGAAAATTGGAAATGTCAAAGATGTGAAAGCGATTCCACCGAAACGCAAACCTCGGGAAATTCATTTTTCAGCAATTCCACAAATGTAGGAAGAAGGGTCGGGGCGCACTCCCAAAGGAGTTTGGAGGACAGCCGGATGGTCCCCTTCTCTGGTCGGTGCTGATGCTGATTTGGTGTTCAGTAAAGATCCTGAACTTCTTTGAGCTTGAAAATTGTTATTCCACTGTTCACCCGCACTCTTCCTGTGCTGAGGTAATCGATTTTCGTTGAGGCAGTTCTTAAAATTATGAGCTCCGGCGCTCTATTACGTAGATTTTCCATAAAATTTTTTAGATGAACTTGGGTTGTATTTTACAGTCTTATGAGAATTTATAAATTATGTAAATCCGGTAAATGCTGTTGCATAATTTTACGCCCTTGTATAGCTACGGAACGGGCGTCACAGACGGTAGCTGATGCCGTAATGCGGAGTTTGATGCTGGAATGTTTACACCGAAGGAGCGGTGGGACGTTGACCTGGGGACCGCTCTGCTGCCTGGAGATCCCCTGCGCAGTAACAGCCCTGGGCTTGAAGCAAAGCCGGAGCAGAGATGTGGAAAGCAAACCTCTCCTCTCCCGCTCCCACTCGTACCTTCGGTAAGAGAGCGTGTCCCCAATTCCACGTGGCAGCGGCCGCTCCTCCCCTTGTGCCGCTGGGGCCGGGCAAACAGCTCGCATCCAAAATCTGGGCTCTTGTCCACTGCTCCGGAGTTTGTGTCCCGTAGCAGCAGCAGCAGCAGCGGGAATAAAAAGCGACTGCGTGTAGAGAGAGGAATAGCACATCAAATAATGAGGGCAGTCACAGAAATAACGTTTCCAGCATGAGGGAGTGTATAAATCATGGCTCCAAACCAAAGTCAGGAACAAATATTTCCCTTATTTCCCCTCCCTCGCAGAAACCCAGAGCTCCCGCTGCTAAGCAATAAGCAAAATATATAAACGTCAGGAAAGGGTTTGTTTTTTTTTTTAACTGGCTTTTAAAAACAATTAAATCAATTTCACATAGTCAAGGAAAGTTTACAGAGTATTTCTCGTAATGGGACGAAACGCACCGGGGAGAATGCGGACACCTAATTATATCACCACGTTCTCAGGAAATAAAGCTTCCTGGAGGCCCTCCGTCTTGTCATAGCGGTGTCGCTCGCGAATGGCTTTTTCGTATGCTGGACCTTGCGCTCGAGGACTCATGGCACAAGGGAATACTCAAAATGAAAAAAGAAAAAAAAGAAATAAGTCTCCGAGCGGGAAACAAATCTGGCTCTGTGGGATGCGGAGCCGCTGGCTGTCGGCAGCGAGCCATCCTTTCGCTCCGCAAGGTTACAAGAAAACGTCCCATGGCAACGGGTTGTCTTGTTCTTGCCTAATGCAAAGGCTTCTGTTCCCTCCGCGACAGAGCCGATATTGTTGCCCGACCAAGAATAGTCGCTCGTACAGCCCTAAATCTTTCCATAAATTATTAATCCCCCTAGCAGGCTGCCAGTTTGCATCCCCTGCGCTAACGTACTCTGTCGTTACCAAATTTATCCATTTATTTTTATCCAGTAGCCTTCGCTTCCGAAGAACTTTCAAATATTTAGTGTCTTACTCTCAACCGGAGGGAGTCCGCCCGCGGTAGTTGAGCGCGGCATATATTTGGGGGCCGCCGAAGCGCCTCCAAAGCAGCTGCCAGGGCACCGCCGTCGCCCTCGGGGCTTTGTGGCCGGGAAAAGGGGACCGGGGGGAGGTCGGTCCCCCGCCAGGCCCCGGTGAGGCGGTGCCGGCCAGCGCTGCCCCGCGCTCGTCCCCTCCAGCCCGCCCACCGCGCCAAGCCCCATCCCTCCGGGCGCGGGAAGAAGAGTCACTAACGTTGGCCTGATGCTTTCCAGAAGGCTTTGTGTGAGCGTCAGACATCGTTCGTGGTTCGGCCAACTGTCTCTTGAGCGCAAACCCATCAATATTGGTGGGGAATATCTGTGTGAGATGGAAGGGGAGGTGCAGGGCACTGTTTCAAGCCTGCAGCACGCCGCGGGAGCACTGTGCGTTTTTTAATACAAAAGAAAGAGCAGAAGAATGAAATTGGGGAAATTTCCCTTCTCAGACAAAACCCACACGTCTTTATTTTTAGTTATTTTAAATGGGGACTTATTTACATAATGAAAATTCGGTGTTTGATTTCATTGTTAATTGTTGGAGGTGGTTAAGTGTATTCTACTGAAGGAAGAATCAACTCCATATGCAACTGTAATGCTGTGAAACAATATAACCAAATACGCTCAGCACTTACGAGGGTTTTTTTTTTTCATCCTCAAAGCACAGTACAAAATTAATTTTGATGGGATAATAAAAAGGGCACTGCAAAAGATTAATGTTGAAGAGATTTTTTTAACGCCGGAAATATAATTTGTGTGGTGGAAAATATGAGCATCTGTCATTGCACTGCGAACTGTTCCCAGATAATGGGGGGAAAAAAAAAAAAAGTAATAAATCTTCCAAGCAAGCGTGGCCACTTCCCGCAGATTATTTTTGCTTCTCTCTCCAGAGAGACCCGCTGTCGGCCGACAGAGCCGCGCGACGCACCGTCCCTCCTGGCGGGTTTCCATCCGGAGCCTTGGCGGAGCGGGGAGTTCGGGTCAGTGCCGGGACGCGGCTGTGCCTCTGCCCAGACCGTCGCTGAGCAGAACCGAAGTAACACCTTCTGTTAGAGCTGAGGGGGTCCCATCGCGTTGTAACCGCAGCGAGAACGAGCGCGATCCCACCAGCGCAGCTTCGCGTCACCTTGAAGTTATCCGGGTAAAGTCGATCACAGCCGTCTGTTCGCGTTCGCTTTACACCGGTTTAAATGGAGAGTCCTTCGCGCTGTGCTTCCCGTGGAAAAGTCCATGAAAGCAGATTTAGAACTTTTAAAAAATTCTGCTTTTAAAAAGTATTTAGATAAAAAGCGTCTACAATGCATATTGTACCTTGTTCCCATACCTTTTGTGAGACAGAAAGCCCTTTTTGTGCGCTTGTTATGGTTTGAGGAACCCACAACAATTTATCGTCCTTTAGACAATTATTCTGTCATCCGATGACCCCTCCCCACATGGGAAGGGGAGTTGGGAAAAACAAGGAAACCCGAGGGCTGAAATATAAACAGATTTAATAGAATAAGATTGAATAATTAACATTAATAATGCTAAAGAAGCAGTGTTGATCCTGATACCAATACAAAACACACAAGGACTATACCCATCCCATTCTATCCGTAGAAGCTGTGCACTCCCCGCAGTGACAGCACATGTGGGACCCTGTGAGCGCTGCGGCTTTGGGAGGAAGGGAAGGGCTCAGGGCTCCGGCACCGAGGCAAGGAGTTGTCTGGATCACCACCATCAAGGGAGAGAGAGAACTTCACAGCAAAGTTTCTAATCGATATTGGATGTGCCGTTGATGGTATGCAATAACCCCGTTGGGCAGCGTGGGTCAAGTGCCCGGGTCTCGCTCCTCCTCATCCCCGCTCCTGGGGAGCTCGGAAACACCGAGACCTTGAAAGCCGCACACCACAGCTGGCTGTAAAGTGAATATTTTCACCAATTCAGACACTCGAGTCTTCTAAAAGTGCAATTTTCCCAAGCGTTGGAAGAGAAACGAGTCCCGTGTCGCTCAGACCAGGGCAGTGCCCCGCGGCTCCTGCCCGCCGCTGAAGTGGGCTGCAGTGATTCCTTCGGCACAAGGGCAGTCCCACGGCTCTCTGAAGAAAGCTTTAAAGAGCTTCTCCGTGTAAATCGCTGTGTCGAAGAAGTCGCTCCTGCCTGCCAGGGTCCGTGGGGGGGGGTGAGCTGCCTTTGATCCCTCCAGGTTTGGTCTGGAGCCCCAAACCAGGCGCCCGTCTGCCTGGGAAAGGCCAGCACATCCCCACCTCCACGGGTCACGGGCAAACAGATGTTCTACTGGGTTTTTATTTGTCATCTATGAACAAAATCAGGAGCAAAACGGATGTGCTCATAATCCAGAAGCCGTTTTGGTCGTGACGGTTGTCTCGCTGCACCAGAAAATGTCACTGTTGCGGCTCTGAGCGCTGCGCCAGCCTCTTCAAAAATCAGATTTGACTATTATCTTTTGATGTGAGTCATACCCTAACGTACTAGAGGATAACAGAGCAGTCCCGAGTCACGCTGCGGGTGCCAGCTATTTCTTACTCGCCCGTTACCTGCGCTCGTTCGTTTAATAGGGCGTGGGGCGATGGTGGCTGCTCGGAAAGCCGCGGAGATTTTTACATCTCCTAAAACTCAATCGCTTTCCAAATGTCAGGAACGCACAAGCGATGACACAGAGCCATTTTAACCTACAATCCCGGTTTTGCTGGTTCCTCAAACCCACAAATTTACAGGAAATGGTTTGTTTTGGGGACCCTCCTGTTTCCAAGAAGACACTTGATGTCTTTCAAGTTGATAGAATACCCGGGTTTGACACTACTGAATGTTAATATTTTATTTTAAATTTGTATTTCGTTCTGTTTGGAAAAAAATACCGAGTCAATTAGCGACTTTATTATGGTAAAAATGAAAGAAGCTGGAATTCAAACCGAAAGGTGAAACACACAGGATTGCACTTTCAGCAACCCCGGGAAGTTTCACTTTTCGTTTTCTTATTTGTGGAAACCTGAAAGTCTCGCAGGGTGGGAAACGCGGCCGTCGCGCCGGGTCGGTGCGGGGAGGACGGCGGAGGCAGAGGGAGGCTGGAAATGCTTCAAAGCTTCGGAATTCCCTGATGTAAGAGTTAAAGGAACAATTTGGTGTAAATACGAAGTCGATTGCTGGGCGCGGGAAGAAAGGCGGCTGCGGTCAGCGGTGTGTAAAAGGTCTGTAATGATGCAAAGAACTTTTGGACCAAGTACAAAAGAAGATAACGAAGCCGCTGGGTCAGAGAGCGCGGCAGGCGTGGGGTTGTGAGCGTCCCTTCATGGGCTGTTGTGGAAGCGCTTTGCTGTAGGCACACATATGTGGACAACCTGAGGTCCAGCCCTTTTTCATAGCCATTTTTATAAAAAAAAAGCCAAAAATGGGAAAAAATGGGGAATTAGTGCTGGGCTTTGCCCTCGTTATTGCTTCGGCTGTGATTTCGCCAGGTTGCCACGCTAACGTCCCCAGTGAGTTTAACTGCAGAGGTGGTGAGAAGCCCATGTGACGTGAGGTGTGCCCCGAGGAGCTGTGGCTTCATGGGGAGCTTCAAAGTTAGCGACCAGCGTGGACAGGGCTGGTCTTAAACGTCATTTAAAGGGAAACCCAACGTCCCGACCCAGTCACAGGTCGGTCTCCTCAAGCGATGGCTCAGCACGAAGCTTTGCTCTGCAGGATTGCAGCTCACGAGGCCACGTCTGCAGGGACCGGTGGCCCTGACAAGAAGTGATGTCTCCGTTACGACGGTACGGTATTTTGTCAACACAGCCCGAGGGGTTTAAGAGTCCAAAGAGGAAAACCAGCCAAGAGCTCAGGGTGACCTCGCTCAGGAGAAGCGCCTGTGGAAGCCACTTTCTCCCAGGGTTCCGTCTGTGGGTCTGAGCGCCCTGAGGCCGGGCTGGCTGCTGGTGGGATGCGCTCTTCCCGACGGGTGGGACTCCGCATCAGCCCACCGCGGGAACCGCTGGGTTCCCAGGGACACGCAACGCAGGGATGAGCCCACCGCGCTCCACCAGCTCAGCAGTTGGGACCTCGAAGGTGTTTCTCTAAGGGGTTCAGCCCTGCTCACTTCACCCGAGCATCCCCGAGCCGTCATTGGCAGGCTGCTGTCGAAATTAATCCTCTGCGCCTCTCAGTAGGGGGAAAATCCATCGCTTACCGGGTCCTTCACTGCCGCCTTAGCTGTGTAAGCGCGCGTGTCCGAGTGAGGATGTCTCTGCTCATCAGTTTGCCGTCTGTGGGTCACTGCAGTGTCTGACCCTGTCACTGGCCGTTTGGAGGCAGTTTGCTTAGCAGTCATTTCTAAAGCCAGTGCCATTGGCATGAGTTAATTATTATGTACTCGTTATCTTTAGCATTGGATTTCAGGTGCAAAATATTATTTCTCGGAGCCCGATTTTGACAAGGTGAGTGTCTGTCCTCTACCTGCCACATTCGTGGTGCCTACAGTCGAGCAGCGCGCACCGAAACTGCAGAGTCTCGGTTCTGCATTTCTGCACACAGAAACGGCTAAATTTGGCCTTCTCCTTCATAAGGCGACCCGGGCCACCCGCTCTCTGAAAGCCGCACTCGGCAGGGACGAGAGAAAACAGAACCACGGGGACCCGGTGGCCCCTTCTGCCGCTTCCAGCAGTCCCGGCGTTGTTTGTTTGTGGTCAGTCTGGGCGATGAGAGAGTCCTTTGAGGAAAAGGTAAGAGAAGTTGGAGCCGTTGGAGTCAGGTGTTGCTGGAAAAGGGTTGGAAGCAGAATCAAAGAAATTGCTCCTACCACTTTTGGTGCCCACCGCGGAAAGCGGGACCGTAGATGTGCTTTTTATAACTAAACAGGGTTGTGCCAAGAACTTCTTTGCTCCATCATCAGTCATCCCAGAAGAGTCTGGGAGATACAGCCAGCGAGGGGCAATAGCGGAAATATTTTGACAGGTATAAAAGCTGCTAGCTCTTACAAAAAGCAGCCGAGTCTTGTTCCAACAGGAGATCAATGTACCATGGAAGGTGCTGGTGTCGGACCTGTCTGGACTCGGGTGCCATCAGGGGGACTCTGCTGACTTGGCAATGCCAGACGGGTGCTGGGGCCATGCTGGCCTGGCCCACCTCGATCTCCAGCTTGGCTCCCTCTCTTTCTCAGGTTTTCTCCTCATCCGGGGCAAGCGCTGGGTAATGGCTGACAGCCGGGTACGCCCCAGCACCGCGCTGAGGGTCCCGTTCAGTCCAAGTCCCCATCCCCGGGCACCTCAGGTCGGTGCTGGTGAAGGGCGGGCCAGGCTGGCGGGCGTACACGCTCCTAAAGAGACGGGTCTATAATCTCTTTTCCTTTTTGTCTTAACTCCCTGTGATATACAGAAATTAAAAGTAAAGAAAAAGTAGCGGTGGCGGTGGGGAAATAGGTAGATTCAGCCCGGTTTGGCGGGTGCGCGTGGTCGGGACCGGCGGGCTGTGCGCATTGTGCCCCTCTGCGGCGTCGTGGCAGGGGGTGCTCGGCGTTTACTCAGGTTTTCTCAGCAGCTGTTGGTATGAAAGCTCAGAGAGGCTCCGTACTGGGTACATTCTCGTGGTGGCCCCTGGCTGGTCCGGGCTGACTTTGTCCAGGCATGAGTGTGGTGGTGTCCTCCCCCCACCAAACCAACCTTTATCGCCCGTAACTCTGCCCGAGCGATAACCACCCGCGGTGCTCATGGTGGTGCATCTAGTCGTGATGGCTGCAGCCCGCTCAAAAGTGGTTTCGGGGAGACAGAGACCACCACAATAGCCAAGGGCTAGCTTGAGCAATGCTGGTACTGTGGTCAATATGCAAATATGACTATAAATCAATCATCTCACCCCCATAAATAGTGAACAGCCCAAGAGCCCTTGGAGCTCTCCTGCACGCCAGGATCTCCCCTTGAGTAGGGACACCGCTCACGGTTACTCCTCGAGGCTGAGAGATTCCTTGCTGCAACAGATCCTTGGTAAGTGGTTTGTAGCACACTAAACTGAAATTTTTAGCTGAGTAATGTGGAGGCCCCACAAGGATCTAACAAAGTTTGATAGCAAACGCGACAGTGTTTGAACAAGACTCAATGGCAAGGCACACTTGGTTATTTACTGTTTAGAGGACAGGTCAGACAGAGCTGTCGGGGAGACCCTCTCGTTGAGTCGAGGTTCAGAGGGGACCCCTTTGCTTTCTAAACTCGTTCTCAGAGAGGAGTCTGAGTACGGCTGAATCCAATCAGAGCCCCAGACTTGGTCAACGGTTTTTGTCTAAAGGATTATATAGAATCGCAGAATCACAGAATGGTTAGAGTTGGAAGGGACCTTGAAGCCCATCCAGTGCCACCCCCTGCCCTGGGCAGGGACACCTCCCACCAGCCCAGGTTGCTCCAAGCCCCGTCCAACCTGGCCTTGAACACCTCCAGGGATGGGGCAGCCACAGCTTCTCGGGGCAACCTGCGCCAGGGGCTCACCACCCGCACAGCAAATAATTCATTCCTAATATCTCATCTCAATCTCCCCTCTTCCAGTTTGAAGCCATTCCCCCTCATCCTATCAGAGGATTAATGTGAACAGGTCACCTCTCCACCCTTTGCAGCCCAGACAGAAGATATTTCCTTCTCCTCTCCCCATTGATCTGCCGTGAGTCGCCACCTCCTGCCTCCCGTGAGCCGTCTTTCGCCGCAGGTTTGTCAGGTCCCAAATGGACACACTTTCCCCCCCACAGGGTGAGTTGTGGGCTTGGGGGGACACAGGCGGTGCTGGGACGGGACCTTTTATCTGCGACAGGATGTCTCTGCGGGTCAGAAGTCCCCAGGCACTATGGTGACAGGCACAGAATGAAAACTGAGGGCGGTAAACATCAGCGGAATAATTCAGGGTGGTCCACGATGGCAGTAATGGGATGACATTTAGCAGAGGAAAGTTTCAGGGCGATACAGAGGAAAATGTCCTCATGTGGAGCTGTGTCAGCCACGGAAGATCTCTGGGGGGAGCGGAGGAGCCCCCGTGCCTGAGTCATTCCAAGTGGACAGGAAAAAAGCTATGGAAAATGTTCTGCCAGGAGCAGCCCTGCACTGGCAGGAGCTCATCAACCGTATGACCTCAATGGTATTTTCCGTCTCCCAATTTATGTGCCATGGAAAGTGATTTATTTGGGCCTACCACCACTTCACTGCCATGAATAATGCCCCGCTGGCACGCACCTGCTCTGGACTCCGAGTCCTTGGGGAAATCTGGTGGTCACAGAGGCGCTAATGGAGGAGCCGTCAGATCCACTGCAAGTGCAGCAGGTTCTCCTTTGCTGGTGGGGTTGGTTGGGGGGGTCGCGCTCTCTGTCCTGTCCATGTCCTTCCCAATGAAACCACTTACGGCTCCCTGAGAAATAAAACTCCCCAAAGCATTAGTAACACGTGGGGTGCATTCTCTTTATTTATGAAATCACATTTTTCCCGGGTACGGGTCAGCTCAGAAGCATTTAATTGGGAGCAGGAAACGCAGCTGAAACGCACCCCCACGGCCGTGTTTTGCCAATTCCTCCTATTCCGCGAAAACCGCGTGTGATGCTGAGGGCGGGCGCGAGGGTAACGCTGCGCCGCGCGGCGGCGGACGGGGCGCTGGAGTCCGCCTCCGGCAGAGGAAGCTCCTCGGGAACCCGGAGCTGACCCCGCTTGCTGAACACCACTTTTCATGAATCATTGGCTTTTATGGAAATCCCTTTCAGCGTCCGTTCCTGCAGCTGTTTCCTGTGCATGGGAAGCACTGCGCTGGCTGCGATATTTGTTTTAAGTTACCAGGGCTGAGCCATCGTTTTAAATCATCGTAAAGTTCTGAACAAAAAGAACCACATGTGCGTTTTGGGAAAAGTACCCCCCAAAAAAAAAAAATCTCATCAGCAACAGCTGAAAAGTGTCCGGAAAGAGGTCAGATGCGGAGAATGATTTATGGGTGCTGCGGGGGTAACCAAGTAGCGGCATTGCCGCAGCGCTTTCACAGAGCCGCAGTCGCCAACTTCATTATATTTGCTGATGTCTTTTTTTTTTTTTTTTGGTTTTGTTTTTTTGCAGATTCCTTCTAAAAATAACAATAGCAGCTCCTCAGAGGGTGATGGGAGCAGTTACTGGGGCTGGAATGAGACGGTAATTCATCGGATAAAGGCGTACACAGGGAGTGTTTTGATTTTTAAGTCCTGTGCTATAAAACAAAAGGATGAAAAGTTGCTGCTGATGACGAGGCTTCTCTACAAATTAGTACGCGTAGAAATTCATAGCAGTACTTTCCTCTGGCTGTCTTTGGGCAAGGTCATAACGAAGCTGCTGTGCACCCATCTCACCAGGGAACCGCGCGTCGGCCGAAGGGCGTCGTGGGGGGAGATGAGCCGCGACTCCGCGCGTGAGCTGCGGCAATGGGGGATCCACCGGGTCGGGCAGAAGGTCTGCAGAACATCCTCTCATCGCCATCACAGCCCGATTCATCTTCACGTAATAAGCGTTGAATCTACAGAAGCGACCGAATAGCACCGTGAGTAACAGGGGAGAGCAAAAGCCTCGGCAGGCTCCTGAGACGGGGGCGGTTGTGATAAGGAGTTGCGCGGGGTACAGAAGCCATACTACGGCACAGGACCCGAAAGGCGAAAGTCCCCAGTGATCCCCCTTAGCCTGACCCGGGGAAAACGGTTCCCGGACCTTAAACCTCACGATCACCGCAACCCTGAGAGCGTAAGCAGGACGCGGAGCGCAGGGGACGACACGGCTGCCCCGAAGCCCCGTCTCTCACTGTGCACAACCTCAGTGTCTGCCTTGGGGGCTTCCTTTTAAGTGACGCATCTGGGGGCGAAAACTCATTTCTGGCCTTGCGGTCGTCAGCAAAAGCATAATTAAGCACGGTGTAATCCAATGCGGCAAGCAATGCTCACGTCCCCTTTTCCCCACCCTCTCCTTTTGCCCTGTAGACAACGCGGACACACGGAAGACTTTGGTCCCATCGCTAACACCGGCGTCACACCTTCCCCGTTGCACAGTGCCTACCTCAAACCGCCCAAACTCCGCCCTGGGCCAATCCATGTCACAGGTAACGGGGTGCAGATCGCCTGGTAACCCGCGTAGAACAGGAGCCTGACGTCAGGTCGCTTTGCGCCGCGGGCTCCCTGGGATTTAGTGTGGCATTAGACAATCCGCATCGTCACCGAATTCTCCTGCGATAGGACGTGTGTTCAAACGCGCCCTCAGAGGCACACGCCGTGTTGGGTGGCCTGAATGCTCTTGTATGCCACGTATTTTTTTATTGCCTTGGTCAAACCGCGGCTGACTTTCCCGCTTGGTGTCCCCCCGCGGGTGCTGTTGTGCGCTGTGTCTCCGGTCGCTGCCATGGGCTGAGCCGGGAATGACGGAGGGTTTCCCAGCCGAGGGGCTCTGCCCTTGAAGGGACATCCTGCTCTTTATTCATCTGCCGTCGCTCCGGCTCGGCGGCCTCCGGGTCATCCTGCAAAGGGAGATCATTTGCTGTAATTTTCATCAATTTTCTGTGAGTTTTTCAGTCCCGGGGCTGGACAAATGTGAGTTTAGTAAGATGAGTGCTGCTAGGAAAGCAGCATCCCCCACTTAAAACGAGGGGGTTTGCTCTCCTCTTTCCACCTGACTTTATCTTTGTGTCTAACAAATAAGATTCTGCACGTGGAAGGAGAGCCTGAAGGGCAATCGGATATCTCGGCGTCGTTCACCAGCCTCCTGGTGCACCGTGGTGAAGAACGTATGAGAAAATGCGATGCAGCTGGAGAAGACGCCATGAAGCTGTTGCGATGGCCCTTGTGGTCGGGCAGAGCACATGGATTGAAGCTGGAGAAGACGCCATGAAGCTGTTGCGATGGCCCTTGTGGTCGGGCGGAGCGCATGGATCGCTGGCTGGCGCGGTGCTGGGGCCGCTCCACCCCTCTGCGCTGTCCTGATGAACTCAGAAATCTTCGAGCTCAGGAGGTATTCGGAGTCTGCAACCTGGGTTTAGCCTCACAAGATGGAAACATTCAATATGTTCAGCCTGGAGAAGAGAAGGCTCCGCGGAGACCTTAGAGCCCCTTCCAGTGCCTAAAGGGGCTCCAGGAGAGCTGGGGAGGGACTCTGGATCAGGGAGGGGAGCCGTGGGACGAGGGGGAATGGCTTCAGACTGGAAGAGGGGAGATTTAGATGAGATATTAGGAAGAAATTCTTGTCTGTGCGGGTGGTGAGCCCCTGGCGCAGGTTGCCCCGAGAAGCTGTGGCTGCCCCATCCCTGGAGGTGTTCAAGGCCAGGTTGGACGGGGCTTGGAGCAACCTGGGCTGGTGGGAGGTGTCCCTGCCGAGGGTAGAGGGTGGCACTGGGTGGGCTTCAAGTTCCCTTCCAACCCAAACCATCCTATGACTCCATGATCCCGTGAGTAATCGGGACCATGGTTTGCAGGCCCTGCAAAGCCAGGGTGCTGGGGAATGCCGTGCCACTAACAGACAGCTGCAAAGTTTGTAAAGTCATCTGTGGAGGAGAACATCCATGTGGGAGCTGAACTCTCACCCTTACCAACCAATGGGACTTAAAAGCAAAGGAACACATCACTTTTGGCCCAGATCCCGAAAGGTATTTCAGTGCCCACCTCTTCCTGGAATACCTATAACTCTACTGAGGCTCAGCAGATTTTGTAAAGCTCACGGAGTACCCAAAGCTGCAGTTTGACACTACTGAGGCTGCTGCGCGAATCCCACGCCTGGGTCCAGGGAGGACTCCTCGTGTCCAGCCAGGAGCAGCTCCCGGGCAGCTGGAATTCCCTCCGGTCACCTCTCCGCCTTTCAGTACCTGACCCCTTTTTTTTGCCAATCTTTTGAAAAAACCCATGAGCTTCCTCATCTCTCTCAGCAACGGGACCTCGCTCCCCCGTACTGCCGGCAGATGAGCGTGCCGGGGCCAACCATTGCTCTCCGAGGTCTTGCTGGGAGGTCGTCCCCGTGCCCAGCGCCGCTCCCGGGGGGGTGCGCAGCATCCCCCGGGCAGGGGGTGACACTGCCGGGGGCTGTTGTCCCAGGGAACCCCGAGGGCAGCTCCGGGAAAGCTCTCACATAGGGAGGGTTTATTGCAAAGGGCAGCCGGGGCTGACGGTCCCCGACACGGCGCGCTGGCGCGAGGAGCGCCGGCGGAGCGCGGTCGGGAGGTCGATGCCGGCGGCGGCAGTGGCCAGCGCTTGTTCTTGGCTGCCGAGGGCTGCGCGGGGCGGAGGGGAAGGGTGTTTGGTGCCGCTGTTGTGTTTGCAGCCCTGGTATCGCTGTCGTTAGCTGTGCCGTTGCCAGGGGAACCCGCGAGGAGTTATAAAACAAAAAAAAAACAGCCCCGAGCCGTCCCGTGTCAATTAATGTAACCAGACATATTTCCTCAAATAAGATCCATATGTCGGAGATAACATCTTTGTTTGTTGCTTGCGGTTTCCTTGATGGCAAACTACTGTGCTCTAATCCTTTAGTGTCTGACTGGTTTATAGAATTGTTGCGGATGAAAATACGAAATACCGAGAGCGTATGCTCGGGGCCGGGCTCGCGTCGGGGGGTCTCGGCGCCCCCGGCGAGGCGGGGAGTGGAGGGAGGCAGGAGGAGGATGCTCTGCACCCGGAGAACACCTATTTTATTCTCTTAAAAGGGACACCTGCGGTAGCCCCAGTCCTCTCCCCCCTCCCAGTTTGTTCTCTTTACTCAGCTGTCGGCCCTATGGGTGTTGTCAGCCCAGGGGTCTTCTCGGCACAGGGAGGGGGTAAATGTTGAAACATCGCCANGCCCGGAGAACACCTATTTTTTTCTCTTGAAAGGGACACCTGTGGTAGCCCCAGTCCTCTCCCCCCTCCCAGTTTGTTCTCTTTACTCAGCTGTCGGCCCTATGGGTGTTGTCAGCCCAGGGGTCTTCTCGGCACAGGGAGGGGGTAAATGTTGAAACATCGCCAACTGGAGGAAGGAGCTTAAGGGTTTGGGGTTTTTTTTCCAGAGGTATTCATAGAATCACAGAATGGTTTAGGTTGGAAAGGACCTTGAAGATCATTGAGTCCCAACCCCCCTGCCATAGGCAGGGACACCTCCCACCAGACCAGGTTGCCCAA
>VUYV01000339.1:126768-207446 GCA_008711295.1 Anarhynchus alexandrinus
GCAATAAGATCTCCCCGGAGCCTTCTCTTCTCCAGGCTGAACAGCCCCAACTCTCTCAGCCTCTCCTCATAGGAGAGGTGCTCCAGCCCTCGGATCATCCTGGTGGCCCTCCTCTGGACACGCTCCAGCAGGTCCATGTTCTTCTTCTGTTGGGGACCCCAGAGCTGGATACAGTACTGTGGCGTATAAAAGCCTACAGGCTTTGAGCAAAACTTCAGCTCCTCTGCCTCCATCCCGCTTCAAAGCGGGACTTAAAACCGGTGCAAAAGGTGCCTAACTCCCACTCTCCACATCGCAGCGCGCCTGGAATTCCCATCACGCTCCCCCAAGGTGAACCGTGCTCTGCAACGTGCCCCCCAACGAAACCCAGCTCCTTTCGGCGTGTGGACATGTCACCGCTGCGTAGGGGCAAACATAAATCAGCTTCGGTGCTCCGACTCGCGCTCTGCCTCGCTTGTTCCTGGGAACGTAGAGAATGCAGTGCACTTCCTCACTCTCCTGGACGTTCTTGTTAACGGGGACTCTCCAACCTCCTCATTGCACACAAGGGGCATGCATGGATTGCAGTAACGTTCAGCCTGTTAAAGAGATCAGAGGTAGAGTTAAGTTTTGCAGTGAAAAGTCTCCCATTAAGGGAAAAAAAAAAGGAAAAGGAAAAGTGGGAACTTCAAAAGTTGCGTAAAGTTACATTAAAGAAAGAAATCTGTTGATTCCTCCTACAGATGCAGCCCACTAACCAGGAAAAAAGGAATAATTAAGAACATAAATCAAAAAGTTGTGGCTTAAAATTCTGTAATGCCTCTGGTCTCTTTAATACCGTTCCCCCCTCGTCCCATCGCTCCCTCCCTGATCCAGAGTCCCTCCCCAGCGCTCCTGGAGCCCCTTTAGGCACTGGAAGGGGCTCTGAGGTCTCCCCGGAGCCTTCTCTTCTCCAGGCTGAACCCCCCCAACTCTCCCAGCCTGTCCTCCCAGCAGAGGGGCTCCAGCCCTCGCAGCATCTCCGGGGCCTCCTCTGGCCCCGCTCCAACAGCTCCGTGTCCTTCTGCTGTGGGGACCCCCCGAGCTGGAGGCAGCGCTGCAGGGGGGTCTCCCCAGAGCAGAGCAGAGCGCAGCAGAGGGGATTAAAAATAACGGGGACAAACCCAAGCAAAGAAGCACAGCCATCCCCACGAGCGCTGGCAACTAAAAGGGGGGACACAGAAATAGCAAACGGTCAGCAGCACCAGCCCAGCTGCGCGCGTGCGTGTGTGCGTGCATGCACGTGTGTGTGTGCGTGCGTGTGTGCATGCATGGATGCATGCGTGAGCGTGTGCACGCCGGGGGATGCTCGTGTCCGCTTTGCAACACTTCCACCTACAGAATAAACCCCAGAACGGCAGCGGGAGCCGCCAGCAGCAGCCCCGGGAGCCGACGGGGGCACAGCATCCCGGGGGGGCCCCGGCCGGACCCCGGGGGGGGTTGGGGGGTCTGCTTTGGGGGAGCGGGGCAAACCAGAGGACATCTGCAGAGGTGCTTCCGAGCCCCTTGTGCTCTGCAGCAAAACTGCGAAGAGGGATTCTATTTCCTGGGACAAAAATGGTAATTTCTGCCTTTTTTTTTTTTTTTTTTTTCTTCTACTGGAATATAAAATATATTTTTTCAGGCCAGCTTTTCTAATTTTAACTTGTTTTTTCTTTTTTTTTCTTTTTGCACAAAATGCACTGCTGCTCTGCGGCCAGGCAGGAGATGGGAATGGAAAGCTGTTTCCTTTACAGAAGTGTTTTTTTTCCTAAGCGGGGTGTCATTGCCGGCGCTCCGCTGCGCCAACACCCCGAGCGCACGCCGGCCCCGCGGCAGAGAGGGGAGCGCAGGGCGCAGCGCGGCCGCAGCGCGTTCCGTTCCTGCCCCAAAGAGCTCGTTAAGCAGTGAGATTGCGCTTCGGAGGGGGCAGAACCAAGGAGCACAGACAGGAGCGACGTGGACTTGGCTCACGGATGGGGCTGATGTGAAACGACGGATCCCACGAACATTTCCCGGCAGAAGCAGTGACCTGGGAAGGATTTCCCAGAAAAGGGACCCTCATCGCTGTCATTAACAGCGGCACGCAAGGCACTCTCTGCTGCACCCGCTGCCCCTAACCTCTGAGTTTTGGGGGTGGTTAAAGCCCCGATGAGTACTTGTTGGGATAATTTCCGTCACGAATTCTTGGAATTGTCCACAATTTTTCGCTTCCCAATCCATCCAAAGCTTTTGGGCCGCATACACCCTTCTGGCACCCGTAACAAAGCTGGAAGTGAAGGACAGACACAACAGTTTGAATTTACTCACTTGAAGGGACTGCATCACTTTTTGTTGAAAAATTCACCAAAACATTTTAACAAAACCCTTTTTTCTGAGGAAAAGCGATCCTGAGGGCGAGATGAACCCAGCCGAACCCCCGCGCCCCCAGGAGAAGCGGTCGGCTGGAACATTTCCCACCGCTTCCTGCGGGTCTCTCTAGAGGTCTCAGATCTTCGAAGTTCAGCACCTTCTTTCCACCGCGGTATTTCCAGCAGCGGCCGCAGCACCCGGCGATGCGGGAACACTCCGTATTTCCCAAGAAAGGGCCGCACACGGCAGCGGGGGCAGGCGCCCGGACGCCGGCCGGTGTCACCAGCCCTGAGCTGCGCCCTGCTGAGCTCCTCCTAACACCCCGCTTTGTTGGCCAACAGCCCTCCCGTGGCCTCCGTCCGCTTTGGGTTGCAGCTCAGAGCGGGGCGGCTCCAGCCTTTCACAGCTGCTTGCTGTTAGAGCAATTCTGGGTTTTTTTTCGGACGCGTCCAAGCGGCGGAGCGGTGGCTCGGGGCGACGTGTGGCTCCTGTTCCCGCTTCGCCCCGGCTGCCATCTGCCACTTCGCCAGGACGGCGTCCGCTCTGGCGGCGTTAAGCAAACATTTGCCTACGGCCATCTGGGTTGGCCGGCGCAGCCCGAGCGGCGTTCCCGCCTGCCGTGCCGCCCCGGGGACAGCCGTCGCCGAAAATACCGGAAAGATGGAGAAGGACTAAAACATCTTTCTTTGCACTTCATCTGCACGTTCCATCACCGGCATCTTTGGCGTCCCGGTACGTCCATCCGTGCTGGTGAGAGAAGAAACACGGTAAACGAAGCATAAAGGGATGGGGTGGAGGGAAAGGGGTGTTGTGCTGCGGTACAGCCCGAGCCGAGAAAGCCACCGCGTTCCCACCAACACACGGGGTGTCAGTCAGGAATAGCGTTGCCGTGGGGTGTCACACTCCGGTTTTACCATAAGTGCATTTCCACTCTGAAGGGTGAATGTTCGAACGCAGTCTCACTGTGCACACGCATCACACACCGCTGGGCAGAACGAAGCCCGTCCAGATAACGAGCTCGGTGAGAAACAAAAGGTCTGCGCAGGGCGCTCGCAACGCCGGCGCGCTTCTCAAATACCTCCGCCTGTGTTTCCACCGCCGGCGGGGCTGCCTGGGCGCGCAGCGGAGGCAGAGCTGCGGGCTCGGCGCAGGAGATGCAGTCAGGGACTGCTGCCTAGGGCGCTTCTACACGCAGATGTCAATGGTGGGTCACCAAAGCCACCACATCCTTCAGAGATAAGTTTCAGCTGACGAAGGGTTCTCATAAGTGACTCAAACACACAGAAGACACTGGAGAATTTAAAGAAAAATACTTCTCAGCTACTGAGATTTGTCATTGTAGCCTCAAGTGACTCCTGGAGGTTGATACAGGATCATAGAATGGTTTAGGTTGGAAGGGACCTTGAAGATCATCGAGTTCCAACCCCCCCCGCCATAGGGAGGGACACGTCCCACCAGCCCAGGTATAGGTGCTCAAAGATCAAACAACACTCTCAAATGATTACTTTTTGTGATTTAGAGTTTAATGAGCACATCCTTATGTGTCCTTATGTGACACTTCAAAGTCTTGGGAGAGACCTATGAGATCTGGTTGTAATGCAGCACCTCCCTTAAACCAGGCTTCGGCTGATGCCTCACGGTGTTGTTGATGGCCACTGCACAGGACCTAGCGCTGGCGTGTGACACAGCAGGGCCAGGCCCTGATGACAATCTGTTCCCAGCACATCACTCAGCTCCTCAGCTGGTCACATCGCCTCCTGGCACGACACGCGTGACTGCTGCGAGCAAGCTGGCTTGTCACTGCTTTTGTCCCCCCCCAGCCCGATGGCACAGTTAAGTTTGGAGGAGCAGCTTGTCTCCCGCCTAATCCAGCCAAGGAGATGGAGGGATTCACGGCGTGGCCATGGGGTACGGCAAAGGAGGGGCAGCTCTTGCTCAGGTGTGGCCCAGCCGGAGCCAGGACAGCAGAGCCCGGGTGCTCCAGTTGTCCCCAGCGGCCGGGGCAACTCAGCAGCCCCAGCTGGCTCCTGGGTACAGCCTGGCCACCAGCTGTAACCGTGCTGTCATGTATTCAACTGTTGCTGAGAAGGCAGCTTCTGAGCAAGCAAGTCCTCCAGGTAATGGGACATTAACAGGGCTACAGCCATTAAAGACCCCCATCCTGCTTTCAGAGCGCTCCACCTGCTCTCTGAGGACCACATGCCACCACCCAGTATGTCCTCTGTGTCCCTCAGACTCCCGGCACATCTCTTCTTTACAGCACCGACCTGACATACTTGGGCTGCCGGAGAGAAGCTTCTTGATTCTCCAGCCTGTGGTTGGCGAGGGCGTTGCGTGGTGAAGGCCACCATCCATAAAGCTGGCAGAGGACATCTCTTTTTCCCCATGGAAGAACGAACGGCGACCTTCTTGCATGCTGACTGCAGAAGCCATCTGCAGCAGATGGTGTCTAGACGTTCAACATCACCAGATGTTCCGGCTTCACAGGGAAGTTAACTTCTGCTCTTCAGCGCTGGAGCGAGGGGCACTGGAAGCACAGAAGGGTAATTAGCTCTTACGCATAAACACAAATATAGAGGCTGAGCCCTCTTCATGTTTCCCTCCAATACAGAGAGCTTGAGCCAATTGTGCTGCTACTTCAAAACTGGGTTTTTTATCACTGCCGTACGACTATCTAAATACTCGTATCTAGGGAAAAAAGCTACCTTCATTTCCATAGCAACAAATATTTTTTCCTGAAAGCAACAAACACATGAAACCGTTACTGCAGATTAAAAAAAACCCCACAGAGGTAACCAAGAAACAGAGGAAGACGTGTATCTTTTCCCTCTTTTCAAGTAAACACGTTCGCTTTCTGCATTTCTAGAGAAGAGATGCAGATCGGGCCCGGCAGGATGCTGGGCAGCTGCTTACGAAAACGTACCAGTTCCAGCGAAGCTTTTGCTCAACCGCATATTTTCTTTCCTTTCCCTTTTGAGGTCTGCAGAATCTGTGGGCGAGCAGAGTCTGGCACTCGCTCCTGCAGTAGCACAGGACGCCAGACCCATCTCAGTCCGTTAGAGCCGGTTCGGGCTCCGGCTTTGCCCTCTGCCGTGCTGCGGGTGAGCGCACCCACGCAGGTCACCGTCAGCCAGGGCGGTTAAATTGCGAGAAGCATTTCAGGAGAGCAAAAGCCTTTTTTTGCTGCGTTAGCACTCTTCACACGCAAAGGGAGGCCAGGTTAGTATCTGGAGCTTGCAAGGACAGCAAACACCTCGTGTTTTTAGGCTTAAGATTTTGTTCCTACCCGAGCAGCAACTGAAAGAAGCAAATTCAACTCCTCCTCGCCCACTTCACCTGCAACTCCACCCACAGCCACCCCGTGCCAGCGCACAGCTTCAGGTTGTACAGCGGCACGGGGTACGGCTCCAGCAGCTGGGTACTACGAAACTCCCCCCAGCGCGGGGGTGAGCTCCCAGCAGCAAACCCACGTGCATTCTGCACTGGGGCACACCTGATGCGTCAAAGCGGGGTCAGCATGACCCCTCAGCCAGCTGCAGCCGCACAGCGGGCAGCGGGGGGGCTCTGCTGGCACATTCGCCCCAGGGAGATCAGCCGAAAGCTGCGTAAGCATTGCACTTGCAATAGGATCCCTCCTTCTGCTGCCATCACCCTGCCCCCAGAAACGACAGAAGGGAAACAAAAATCCCCTCCCGGCACAAGCAGGCCGGAGGAGAACAGCAGATGCCAGCGACGCGCTGGGTTCTGCCAGAAGCAGCTGCAGGAGACAGGCAGGAGAGAAACCCCCACCTCCAGGGACAGGGACCGGAGAGCTGGGACAGCAGCGGCTCTTCCCCGGCTGGTGAAGGGCAGTGGCTTCACCGCTTCCCCCTGAGCTTCACCAAGCGGTCCCTGCTCGTGTCTCCCAACTCGGCACGTGGCAGACGAGAGCCTGGCTTCCCCCTGCCTGCCCTAGGAGGGCACCGACTTCTACAGCTTTCCCAGTCTCATTTGCGATGGACGCACCTTAATAACCCACATGTGCCATTAATCCACAATGGGCAAAATGATGGCATTTAGGAAAAGTAATTTTAGTTTCAATACATTTGACATCCAACAGGCAGTAAAAAAAAGCTTTATATTTTATTTCTTGTAAAAATCTTTTAACACATGCAGACTAAAACCAGTGTAAGAAAGTCTCCACCATTGTTTAAACAAATAACTATACTTAAATATAAGTGTCTGCAATTGACTTGTATAAAAATAAGGTACGTTTTGCTTTTTACAGAAATCCATTCTCCAGTTCTCATATCAATAAACAATACACAACTCTAATACATACAATTTAACCTGATCGTCGTTTTCCACCAATTTGATACTGCTAAGGTATTATGTGCAAAAGTTGGTAACAGTTTCTTTCCCAAAAGAAAAATCTCCTACATGTTTTAGAAAATTGGGTATCGGGTTTAAATTAATCAAATCCTAATCGGTTCCATCGTTCTCAAATAAAGAGTCCGTTTACTGTAGTATATACAGGCTTAACCAGAATCCGGTGCAGGGGCAAACCTCAGCGTCTGTGCCTGCTGTGTCCTGACCGGCTGCTGCCGTGGTGCTTGCCTTTGTGAGACCTCTCGAAGGAGCGGGACCTCTCCCGCCTGTCTCTGTGGTGTCCCCTCTCGTGCCTGTGCTTCTTGGCAGCGTCAGAATGCTCCCGGGATTTGCTCTGCGAACGCGAACGAGATTTTTTCCTTTTGTGACCATGTCTATTCGCGCTCTTCAACTCCTCCCTGCCGTGCTTGGTCTTCAGGTGCGGCGAGCCGTGGTTGTGGTGTCGGCGAGGGCTGCCGCTGTGGCTGCGGGACCTGCTTCTCGATCTTGAGCTGTACGTCCCAGACAGGCTCCGCCTATTATTGTAGCTTACAGAGAAGTGTTAAAAAGTTAAAACATTTCTTCCACACAGAAGAAAATAAAAAAAAATAATAATAAGTCAACACTTAGGAACTTCCAAGTTACTGGAAGAAATCAGAGATGATTTCTCCCACGGGGATAACTGATGAATGATAGTGACCGTCCCAGAACATGCCTTTGAGGAGTTCCTTTGAGAACAAAAAGCCCAAACCAAACCCAAACCCAGAATGTGGGGCCTGTCACAGTTGTTTGACCTTGTCAAGAATCTTTCCCTCAACGCCAGACTGCAAATTGCTTACTGCCTTTTTTCCTTCAATGACTTAACAGTCAACAATACTTAGGGGAACACTGCATTGAGATCCAAGTTGGCAATTTCCAACTTAGATGTCAGTCTAAAGATTCTTTAAACACACATATGTAAAGGCCAGCAGCTATCACTGCATCACCCAGCACCGGTCCCCCTCGTCCCCAGCCACAGACGAGAGGCAGAGTACTGAAGAGCCAGACAGTGCGTAATGCAACACTGACAGAACATCCACTCTCCCACATGTTTGGAAGGAAGCTGCAACACATGAAACTGGCTCCTGTGGCATTTCTCATGACTTCGAAGTGGACAGAGTTCCAAGAGACCGCTCTCATTTATAATGGATTCCTCGTGAAGATCATCGAACAGGGTAAGACTGCCTTGCACTCACTCCGTCAGACTCACCACATACATGGACAGTAAGGATACTCTTAAGCTTTCATTTAATGGCAAAGCTCTCACAACTTGAACTATTAATGGCACACTTACCAACAGAACAGCTTCATATCAAGAACTGAGCCCTTTAAGCCAGACCCAGGTCTCACACCTTTGCTGGCTGGCAGTTAGAAGCTTGTGCTAAGCATCTACAAGCTACCTGGAGTGTCCCTACTTCTTAGAAGTGAAAAGCCCTGCTGAAATATCCCAAAGACAACGCCCCCCAAAACCCTGCCCCCTCCCCACAACCCCCCACCAACCAAACAAAAATCCACTACTTACTGCCGCCGAGGAGTGTGAGATCGAGACCTTGACTTTGTTCTTGACCTAGATCGACTAGCACTTCTGCTGCTTCTACTTCTCTTGCTTTCTTTTCTCATGCTTGGGGGGGGAAATAAAAATAGGGTTACACTTCTGAGGTACTCATTACTTCCATGAAGTAGCTCAAAAGTAGTTCACTGTACTTCAGTTGAAGAAACTGCTTTTACAGAAGCCTTCTCTTCATCAGGAAGAGATTTTTACCTACCCGTTGTAAGGGCTCTTTGAAGCTTGCTGCCTCTCTTCTGGCTCTTTTTTAATGGTTTTGGTATTCAGAGATACTGGAGTCTTCTCTTCAGTTTTTACTTCTCTTGGGGAAGCTACAAATTGAATTTAAATTCAAAATTAGGTATTTTGAATTCATAGACTTTGCAATAAACATATTTTTGTCCTTTATACACCTTTACCAGTATATGCACAAAGTGTAAATACAAACTCAATAGCTACTATTTCATTCCATCTTTCCATTTATAGTACACTCCTAGGAGAGAACACTAAAGTGAGATGCTCATGGGGAGATGCATAGTTCAAAGCCAACTGCCAGCGGGAGGGCAGAACACTGCGACCTTCAAGCCAAGCAGCCAGGCTCATTTGAGATTTTTGTCCACCAGGGCCCAAGTGGTACAAAATAAAAGCTGCCCTTATGGCCCACAAATACTTCAATTGTTACCTTGACAGTTAATTTCCAACACTATAGAAAGGATTAAGACTGAACCGCAAATTACTTATCTATTTTTATCTTACTGGTGCAAGTATAATGAATAACCCCCCCACTTATTTACTTTAGAAATCAATCTGCCTCTGCAGACAGCTGATACAGCCCAGAAATGGATTTACCTTTTTATGGAAGGGCTACTGTGCAAGAATGATGCATTTCTACCAGCCCTGCTGAAAGCAAGGCAGAGGTGCCGCATTATGACTTACACCGTGGCTTCCTCACTCAATGGGGATCAGAGGTTTAATGTAAAAATACAGAAAGGCAGAATTCTGTCAGAAGCTTTGCCTCAGTTTGTCAGCTAGTAAGAAGTCCTCCAAAACCCCAGCAGAGGTTCTGCTTTCACTCCAACTCTTCTAAGCTCTCACTTCACAGAAACAAGAAAAAGCTTTCACTGCTTAGTGAGAAACTTAAGAGTTGCCAGCTCAAAGACCTCTAGAAACTCAGACGTATTGTTCTTGAGAAATAGTGCTACAAATACTGCTTTCTCAGAACATGTTCTTAAGTTCCTGAAGAGGCCACATAACAAACAAGGACCTGTGCCTTCTACTTTACCCACCATCACTGGTCCAATGGCTCGTGATAACTTTTAAATTTTGTTGGTAGTTTACAGATCAATAGCAGTATTAAGAGGTAAAAGCACCAAGACAAAACTGACTGTTCTTTGTATCATTAGAGTTCAGACACATTTGTTGGCTGGTTCAGGATGTGCATTACAACAATTTATTCACTCTAATGCCAAGACGGCACTGTGACCTTCCCTTCTCCATTTCCTGACCACAAGCTGTCTTCCTTCACTGCACTTGAACAGTTGACAGCCACATTAAAAAAAAAAAAAAGCAGAGAAAGCAATTTTCAGAGATACCTGCTGCAGAAGGAACCGTGAAGGCTATTGTGACACCCCAACCCCACAAAAAACAGATTAAATCCAGAGAGTGTCTTCACAACACAGTAATATATAAACTCTTGGGTCTAGACGTTTTCGTAACATAATTATCTCAAGGGTGCATATTATTAATGTATCACTCTCCCATCTGTGGAAGTGTGGAGTAAGGCATCCTGTTTCCCTCTAATCTGCTATTTCAAGGTATTGAAACGGTTTTTAAAATTTGTGTTTTAAGAAAAGATTTGTCTTGCTTAGTTCTGTGAGAAAGCCTAAATTGTCTAACATCTCAAGAAGCAAACCTATGTTTTCCTGAACACCTTGGGACATAGATTTAGAAGACTTATCAAATAGTACTATACAAGTTTCCGTTCAGAAAACAAACTTACATGGTTTGGATGCAGGAGAAAAGCCACCCAGTGTTGAGAGGGCTGGAGTTCCATCCGGATTTAAACCTTTTGCCTTCAGTTTAGCTTCCTGTAGTGCCATTTTCCTCTTTTCTACTTCTTTATCCAGGAATTCATAATTGGGCTGTTAAAGTCACAAGGCGGTAAGAAGCTGAACTAATGCAATTTATATTTTCATCTCATTTCTGAAAAATACCCAATTATCTTTTAATCATCTGCCCAGTAAGTGATTAACTTCCCCAATTTATTCGCACACTCCCCTCAGAGGAGAAGCCACACAGCAGAGCCTTTCCAAGTAGTAGATCTGCATGCAGGCATTCCCAAACACACTTGGACAACCATGAGACAGCTCAAGCTGCACTGAAAATTCAATAGGAAAAACAAACATCTCAAAGTTACCTTCTTTCTGGTATAGAGCTTAAGAGTCGTTAAGCATATCTCCTGAATCTCCTCTTCCGTGGTGCCAAAGAGCAAGAACCAGTGAGGACGGGTAGGCAGTGGAATCTGAAAATAAAACAATCGAAAGCCTAATAATAGAGATTACAGACCAGGCTTTTGTTTTAAATATTTTCATTAGTCTTCTTGAAACCAAATTACTAGCAATAAAAGGCAATGCTAACTCATGACAGATGAATACTCACCTGCAGAGCTCTAGCAGCAAGATAAATGCAAGCACATGCTATCGTCTCTGGCTGAAAGCGAACAAACACATTTGTTCGAAGGCTGTCATTCATGTAATTCCTAAAAAAAACCAAAACACACAAAAAAATTTATGAAGAGTTGGATCTCAGGTTTACATCTTTTTATTTATAGGATAACAATACTGGAGACTCAATTGACTTTATTATTTTTTCTTTTTTTTTTTCTATTTTTTTCTATTTTTTTTTTTTCAAATTATTGCATTTAATGTTTACATTTGTTACTTCTGTAGCAAAGTTTGCACCACTGCCACTGTTTTGAAACCCCAATGCAAGTAATAGTATGTAATGACTACTTCCAAGGTAGGCACGTTAAGTTATACCGTGAAGTGTCCATTGAGTTAACAATCTAAGAAGTACTTCTCACCTGTCCAGCTGTTTGCTTTAAACACCAATGCTCTTGTATTTAAAAATCAATACGCTTAAAACTCAAATGCAAGCATGAAAGCATGGTATATTTTTAACCTACCATTTTCCAGAGGCTAGATGCAACCTATAAAGTTCATAAAACATTGCGTTTAAATTCTACATATGCCTTGAGTCACATTAACTTCATCCAGAGAGAGAAGCATCCAATTTGCTCACTGAGTGTTGGAAAAAGACCTGCAAGTTAGTAATGGGTCTCCCGCTTCACTAAGCTCCACCACGGCGGCACTGCCAAGCAATACATGCCAAGAGATACATTTAAACAGCAGAGACCTCCATCGATTTCTAAGTTACTGAGCTACAGGAAAAAAACGAACAGCAGTCAGTAAGTATTGACTCTACAGAAAACCATGCCCAATATGGCTTCTAAGTGAACATGCTGCATGCACTGTCATTTTCTTTTTTTTTTTTTTTAAAAACTCAAGTTTAGCTAAATGCTAAATCAACTAAATAAATGGTGGCAGAAAGTCTACCCCATGTGTCCTTTAAATACACTACAGTATACAGTAGCTAGGCAACAAAAACATTTAGAAACATTTTTAACAGTTACTTCTAAAAGCAAATATACAAATCCTTTTGACACCCAGACAGAACTAGAAGATGCTGCCCGATGGATATGGACCACTTCAGTGAATCTCGGATGAGCTTGCACTGGGTTGGCTGGAGAGAAGGGCAGCCAAACAGGCCATCCCCAGGTCATGGGCTGAGGTGCAGAGGGCAGAGCTCTATGACTTACCATCATGGACTACCCTTTAATTAAAGAGTAGAAAAAAGAACAAAGTTAAATTGAGTTCTCCATTACTATACGGGAATCAAGCCATGAAAATAGTAAGCAGAAACAAGCACTAAAGTATTTTAAAAGCATGTATTTGTGTAATAACTTACATCTCATTGCTTTGCATATGGATCGTCAGGCTTGTTATTTCTGCTACTATTTTCCTGGCTAGGTAAAGAATGGAAAATAACAACTTACCAGGCTGTCTGTACCAGGGTTTGATTACGTTCACATTCTAAGACTTGTAAATACATAACAATGATCTGAGGAATAAATAGAAAAAAAAACAAATTCAGTTTTAACATATAAAGCAACAGTAAGAAAGTAACTATGTATAATCAAACAGTATTCCAAAACAATGGTCTCTCCTCCTTTTCTAAGCATACACTGTAAGCGCACACATCATCCAACCATGTTCTGACAATTCTTTATTTGCTACTTTTCTATGATTTTTCAAAATCAGCCACCTTCAGCATTTCCCAAGGAAGCAATTTGTACCAAAGTCAGTATGACTATTTAACCAAGCACTCTGGCAAAAGCATTCGTGATAACTACTAAGGAATAAAGAGGAGAAATCAGGTCATTTTTACACCTGCGTTCCTCATCCCACAGCTCACAAAGATGCCATCAAGGTAGGATAATATTTGCAATTATATTATTTTTGATAACTCACCTTATGAGGATGCTTGACATGAACACAAAATCCCAACTCCTTCAGTACCCTCCTTTCTGCTTTGATTACTTGATTTTTGGTGTTTATGTAGTTCTGATCAAGTATCAGGGGGCTTGGAGTCCTATAGTTTGCAAGAAATAAAATCAAAACTGTTTTGCATATCCAAAAATAGCGTCATCTCTGTTTTCCCTTCCAACCAACTAATGGCAACAGAAACCTGTTTTCAACTCCTGCAAGCAAGTTTAAGCATTAATCTTGTGCTGTCCAAGTTTAGATAAACTAGTTTAGTTTCTGCTTTTGGCTAGCTACAGATTAGATGGCCAAGATAAAAAAAAAATAAAAATCTTTTGCTACTGTGTATGCAAACTATGCTGGTCTAGCTGCTGGCACGAAAGTCAACTTCACTGTGAAGATCTCAAAGAACCTTTACGCTTCATGACAGAGATGGGGGAAGGAGTGCGACAGAACTACCTTTGCTAGGTAGGATTTCGAAGCAAAAGTAAGCTAGAACAGGTTTTTTTACTGATACTCAAGTGGCAAGTTTGTGCTTTATAAACTGCAGTTTCCTATGCACTGGAAGACAAGATTATTCAGATCTTCAGAGAACAGGACAGCCCTGCTACTGCGATATACAAAAAGCCTAGTAAAGCAAACAATTTAACCTCTGAAATTGTGACAGATCTGCCTGTGATTCTGAACGCTGCACACACGAATCAGTGGATATCATGTCACTTCTGCTATTTGCGTTTACAAAACAAGAGCTTATTTCACAAAGAGTCCTAATTCTAGCATTATCAAGTCCTAATTCCTCCTAAATCCAACACTTGAACTCTCCAAAGCATTTTTTTTTTCAATTTTAACTAAAATAAGTTGCTGTACTCTTTATGCACAAGTGTCACACTCCATTTCATATTCTTTTCTTTGTCCGTGCTTAGACTTGACCTTTCAACATTCCATTGTGTATTTTAATCCACTTCCTCCTAAAGACAGACCAGCTTTTCCCCTGTTTGTAACACACCTCACATATTCCACATGCTTTCCAATGCAGAAGTATGTTTTGGCAACTAGTTACACTCTAATAAACCACAGACTGTTTACCTGATAAACCTAGTACAACCCACGCACTGGTATCAAATTTATTTTATGTTACCTTCAAAAGAAAAAAAAAAAGTAATGCAAAGTGGATTCAAAATACAGCTTCTGTTTTATCGAAGGATTTCACTACTAACTTGTCTTTTTTGATTCCATGCAAGTTTAATAAGTGGATCACACTTGTCTCCCTTCATAGGTCACGGAGTAGAAAAATCATTCAAAAAACTTAGGTTTCCACCCCAGAAAGAAAGGGTCAATTTAATTACAAGGCTAGCGGAAGTGCTTCCCAACTTCAAGAATCCACAGTTTATGCTAAGACTTCTGCAGTCACCTGGAAGGGCATTTATTACCATTTGTCAAAGGATACAACAAGCTATCCACTTCACTAATAAAAGCATCAAGTTGCATAACCATGCACTTGAAGAGTAAGTTCCCCCTGCTCTTCCCAAGGGGCTGAGAAACAGCTCCCAAGAGGTTTGAAATTAACTACTGCAGCTTCCTGGTGCCAGAAAGTGGTGCTATAATTCAATTACAGGGCAAGTTTACAAAGCTTGTTATTTCAGCTACTCCAAATGTAACAAGAGTATGTTTGTTTGGGTTTTTTTTTTTTTCATGAATTAACTAGAAAAGAAGAACTTTTAAAGTTTCTTTAAGGTAACTACTTCAGTAGAGAGACTGATTTTGTCTGAACACTCAAACACCACAAAGGCTGTTTGAACACAATGCTCTGGAGTGGGAGACTGGAAGAACCAAGCTGAAGTTCTTCAAATCAGTGAAACTGATTCACTTCCCATTGATTTCAACTAACTACACCGGGTTTTGTAATAACATTTCTTCCAATATTGCTTTACACTATTTTATCTACAGATCACTGGCATTAGCAGGATCTGCAAGGCATCATTCAGACCGAGTTCAGGTACCCAAGCTCAGCTTATCTCGTTAGCACAACACTTCTCATCAGAGGTGACAAATCTTGGATGAAACAGTTAGGACAGCTATGACTTCCAGTCTAAAAGACTGCATGGGATCATCCAACAAACTGCCACAGGATTACCATCTTCCAGATGTAAAAGTCAGTATTACGAAAACACAATAAGGTAGCTAGAAGCACAACAGGAAAGACTATGGGTCTTATACATTTGAAGTTTTCACTGTCCTTCTATAGGGCCATAGGATCGGCACAAACAGTTCACACTTTGGTTGTACATGTTCAACAGCAAAGCGACAGGAAACTCAAAATTAAGACACTCGAAAGTGTGCTTTACTCTGTTGTCCCACGTTACTCCAGTCACTTAAGACACACAAGTTCTAGAGATCTACAGATCTAAGGAACCATCAGTTTATCCAGACAGTATTTCCAGAAACAGGAAGACAAATGCAGCCTTTTATCCACTTATGCAAAAATAAAAATCTGCAGAAGACTTTACAGCACCTTCTTACTGGCAAAAGTCATGTTCCCCACTGTATGAAGATTTACCAATTTAGTACTTCTGCCATAAGCTCCAAAGCGTTGGTATGCGTAATTATTTATAAGTTGGAAATTTCAGATTTCCCTTTGCAAAACTTCTTAGCTTTCTTACTGGGAATAGAAAAATTAGGAACTTTCCTACTGCAGTTGCTGCACTTAGTTTTCAGTCTAAGAAGTAATCACTTTTAGTCCAAGTAACAAATTGGAGAAAAATATTTTATAAGCTTATATATAAAATACAAGCTTCAAGCCCTATAGTAGTACTACAAATTCTTACTTTGAATCTGTTGTTCCAGATCAGCACCAGAGCTCCAGACCAAGACTTTAAACTTAAGAACAGAGAGCACACAGTGCCCGTTCTGGTAAGTCAACCCCACACTTAGTCGCAAAACTTCATCGGGATTTAGAGATTGCGTAACAACCCAAAAGATTAACACACACTGTAATGTGTTTGTAACAATAAAAAAATTTACAAATATCCTTTTTAAAATCCCTCTGACAAAAAGGAAACCTAAGTTCTCAACACAACTACAGCTTCATTTGACGCAGTATTAAAATTTGATGTCTTTGTCTATCTAGTACCTTGGAGGAAAGTGCCCTACATGTAGTTTTGTTCATAATGCAAGAATTACTTCTGACAAGTACAGCGTAACATCAGCATCTCATTTCAAAGACCAGATCTCTCTTATGCCAGGCAATACTAGAGAAGAATGTGAGTTCTGTATTTGTCTCCAACATTGTAAATACAAGCACTGTAGATTAATAGAACAGTTTGAAGAACACTAAGTAGTGTGTATAATTAATACAGGCCACTTCCAACACAACTGCATGAACCTGTTCACTGCAACAGAAGTGAAGAATAGCTCACTGAGCATCTCAAACCAACATTTGTGAGATTACATGACAGGCGTCACATTTGGTTCCAGTCTCGTAAGGACTTTCTGCAGCTTTCAGGCACATGTAAGATAAATAAAATCAACTTCAAACTACAATCTACATGTTGAACAATAGTTGCACTTTGCTCAGAACACAAGACGTTTCGGCAGACAATTTTTTAAAAAGCAGTATTTTCATAATACGAGCTTTTCTCCATGCACACAAACATTTTTACATGCAGTACTACATGACATATGCTCGTGAAAGATTCAAAAGAAAATATGTTTGCCCAAAACACTTTTTCTTACTTCTCAGTATTAGAAATACCACCTGGCAGTAACTCAGTTGACTATAGGTCTTACAAAAAGAAAATTCCAATGCAATTCCCAGTTCTATGAACACATACACATAAGCGACTGCTTACATAATAATTTATATAAATCGCTTTACAAATTCAAAACTTCTGTATCCTTATGAAGGCATGTTTTACTATGAATTCAAACTGCAATTATACAGAGGCAGAAAGTGGAACTAAGAACCCAAAACTGTTTAAGAAAGAAAGCAAGCCTACTCAAACTACTCAAACTTCATGTGCAGGTTAAGAGCTTCAGTTAACAGAAATACTAGACTAGAGGCAAAAGAAAGTACAGCAGCCTAACTGACTGTTTCAGTTCTGGGTTGTGTGTGAGAAACTAACTACAGCCTAAGTGTTAGCTTCAGATTAAAAAAAAAAAAAGATTAAGCTAGTATTCTAAAAACCTGGACAGCAAAGAAAAAAGCTTATAACAAGATACAGGAGTTCTTCCAAATGGTTCACCAGCGGCCAACCTGTTAGTCCCCCGATTCCAGTGACCTATTCTCAGAGCACTGGCTTCTCCTTGGGGATTTTCGATACTTCACTCACTGTTGCCATGACGACAGCTTCATCTTTATGTACCACTCCACATCACCCAGGCTTTGGTAAATGTAGCTGGTCGCTGTATAGTCGGTTGCAAGGGAAAAAAGAGTTGAAGTTAATAACGTGTACAGATTATGTAATTGTAATCTTGTAAAAAGTACAGAAAAATGTTTACATCCTGCTTGTTAAAAAAAAAAAAAAAGGCAAGCCTGAATGTCAGACTTCAGCATTTTTAAGATAAATTTCATGCAGATTCACTCAGAATCTCAGAGCAACAATACCCATCTCTCCAGAAAATAATGGGTAGAAGTGCACGATTTCTCTTGACATGATGCATTTTAGACACCATGTAACATGCACAAGTGACACTCTGATTTGGAACAGGCTAGCTGGAAAGATTTAAGTTCACAGGTTAAGTTCCGTTTCTCTGATCCTTCGCACAACACAAAGAAACACCTAATTCATATTGTCATTGCAAAGAAAAGCATTGTGTGTGATTAATTAATCTTCACTGTCTGGATCAAGGCCAAAACATTAAGAATCACTGCACCAGCTTCAATAATTCCAATAACCAGACTCCCTTATCATAACTGTGGTAAGAAACAATACCACCGACTTCACAAAACTCTCTTGGGCCATCAGGGATAATAAAGTTTAAAAAAAAAAAAAAAAGAGCAAAGCTAAGTTCCAAAGTAGAACACTGAATCATTCTTATCTAAAGCTAACTAGGGAAACATTGCAGTAAAAGCAAGTTTTAGATGCAACAGAAGCTTAACGACACAGCTGGCTTCCCTAAGGGATTTCTACTCTCCTTCTCAGAAAAGGTTACACAACACTCAAGTTTAAGCTCCTGCTGTAACCTGGTGACACAAAGCAGAGAAACGAAACTGCAAACTTAAGAATCTAGCTGAAAACAAAATCCTTTTGTAACTATGGATTACCTGACACTGTAAGCAATCGGCCACTAAAAGTAAAGCTACTTCATCACAGCTGACGTCTCCAATCTCACAGACTACAATACTGCTGCATGACAGATTTAAAGAAATTTTGCATTTAATAGCAACTTAGAAAACTCCTTCCCTTCAACCATTCCTTGTTCCTTCCAATACGTCAAGTTAATTTGCTTTACACATGAAAACATACATCACTTTACGCACAAAAAAGCAGTATTAGGCACTCACAACTGAGAACAGCTCTACACTCAGCGGACAATTATCCAGATCTGCACACAGATCAGGTAAGCTTGCACTCCAACTTCACCGACACAAGCACACAGTACCATGAGAAACACAAGTCTCACTTTGTGCAATTAAAGATGCCTTCAGCTTCCAAGACTCAATTACACATTCCTTGTTGAAGCGGTGTCATTAAAGCTGCAAACACTGTAGGCCAAACCATACTTTTTTTCAGATACTTTCTAAAATTATTTTTCTAAAAGGTAATACTATCATCACTGGGAAAAGTTCAGCTTCATCTTTTGTTAACTGATACTTTATTGGCACCATAACCATACTGGGACAGCTACCTACTAACAAGAGAAAAGCATTAAGACTACTGAACGCTTAAGTCTGGAGAATGTATAGCAACCCACTAATTGGCTACTGGTACCTACGACTACCTTTCAAGAACTACAAGACATCAAAAATCGATTAGCAACGGGCCTAAAACTACAACCACGGACCTAAAACTAGAACCAATACTCATGACTTGTAGCTATACAAGTAACGAAAACGGGTCTACCAAGTCATCAAAAGTAATGGTAGAAGTCAGCATGGAACTGTACTGCCTACACAGCAGCCAATGAGCACTCCCTTCTCAATTTTAGGTCGTTGAACTTAGCCTGGAAAAATACTGTGAATTGAAAACTGCAGTGTACATTAGTCTCAACAGATGCTTGTGTTCTTAACGAAGCTAATCTTACCTTTTTGCTCTTAACTGACGCAAATGATGAAACACGTTGATCACGTCCCTTATACGACGAGGCGCCTCTTCGATTTTGGATGCGAGATTGATGCAGGCCATAGCAACAATCTGAAAGGAAGGCCCGTTTCCGTAAGAAAGCGATTTGTAATCCCGGCAAGACTAGAATTACACAACTGAAAAAAAACCCCACCCCACGACCAAAAGGCTCGAAGAGAGCAGCCCGTCTGCTGTGCGCCTCGGCAAATTCACCGGGCGCCCAGAACAGCGCTTAACGCGCTCCTCCTCCTCCTCTCCCCGTCCCCCTCCTCCCCGCCAGGCCGCGCCGCCCTCACCTCGAAGCTGTGCTTGACGAAGGACTTCGAATAGAAGAACCGATGAAACAGCACCTGCCCCGTCGCCATCGCCACCTATTGAAGGCAAAGAAGGGAGGAGGAAGAAGAAGGAGCGGGGAGTCAGTTACCGGGCCCAGCCGCCGCCATTTTGTGTCAGGCACCAGCAGGCGCCGCCGCCCGCCTCCCCCCCCCCGCGGCCGCCTCCCACGCCCCTCCCCCCNAGCTGGCGCCGCCGCCCGCCTCCCCCCCCCCGCGGCCGCCTCACACGCCCTTCCCGCCGCGCCACAATGGCGGCGCCGGCCCGTCCTCCTCCTCCCCCCCCCGCCCCGCCGCGGCCCGGTCGCCCCGGGAAGGCTCTGGGGGGGAGGGCGCACCCACCTGCGGCAGGCGGAGGAGGATGCCGGCCGCCTGGATGAGCTCGCAGCCCAGGATGCGCAGGTCGGTCTCGCACTGCAGGTCCAGGCCGTCTTGCATGGAGGGAGTAGGCGAGAGGCGCTCCTCGGGGATCAGCGAGTGGTCGATGGTGAGCGACACCTCCGAGTAGAGCCGGTCGCCGATGAGGATGCCCGGGGCGGCGGGAACAGGCGGGGCGGCGACGGTGGCGGCGGTTGGGGCGGCAGCGGGGGGGCCCGGGTGTGTGGCGGAGGAGGCCATGATGGCGGAGCTCGTCCGCACCCGGAGCCGGCCACGCACAGACTAGCGCGGCCCGGCGCCGTGACGCAGCACACAGCGGCGCCTGCGCGCGGCACGCCGGGAAAAAAAAATAGTCCGCCGGTCCACCTCCGCTCCGCCCCGCCGCGGCCGCCAACGATCGGTGCGGGACCTGCGGGGACCGGCGCTGCTGCGCTCCCTTCAAACGCCCAACCCGCCGCGGTCCCGGAGGACGAGGCGGGGGCGGCCCCGGTTGTCGCGGAAGGGGACCGCGGCCGGGCCTCGGTGGGCGCCTGAGGTGAGCTGTGTGCCGCCTGAAGCGGGGAAGGGGCCGCGGACACGCGTGGGCCTTCCCGTGGGGAGGAACCGGCTCCGCCGCCCCCGAGAAGGGGGGGGTGGGGTGGCGTTATTCACTTTAACACACCGTTTTCTACCGCAAAAAGGTATTAAACGGTAAAAAATAAAGGACTGCGCTGCACACTTCGCAGCCGCAAAGGAAAATATCATGTGTTTTTTTTTTTTAAAGAGCGTGTGGGTGATGTGGGCCGTGCCGTGGGTGTAGGGCTTCGGGCGCTTGAAATGCGGCACACCGGGGGGGAGAGGGGAGGGAAGAGGGGGGAAATAAAAAAAATCCATAAAGTTGAGTAAGAAAATAAACAGGATGGCTGTGGCGCAATACTGACCGGAGGTGGGCTGCGCGTTTCCAGCCGGCAAGCGAAAAAGCTAACCTTCCACCCGGCGGAAATGGGTTTATTAACGAAAATAAAATAAAAACTAAAGGTTAAAGGGGCTACTGCGGGTTAAACCACTGTATATAAACATATGTGAAGTGTCCGGGGAAGACTTCAGCGCTCCACGGGTGCCCGCGCCACGTTACCCGCGGAGGTTCGGATGGCTCCTCGGCCCCGCGGAACGCCTCACCCACAGCAAGACCCGATTCCGCAGGTTTTTCCCTCAGTTTGGCTGCTCACGGCGCTACCAGCCCATCGCAACGCACAGAAGCTGGGGGTACCCGGGCCACAACCTGCACCCACCGAGCTTTCATTGCTGGAAACGCGTTATTTTGATAAACTACCGCTTCTCAGTCGCCCCGGGTGCGGCCGTGTGGTGGCCCTGGTGGGCTCTGAGGACAGGCGTGCCCCGCACGATGTGTTTTATTTCCAGTCAGAGCTGGAAACGGCCCTCTTTCAGCGGGATAGGACGTTGTGACTGTAAATAAACGTTTCCATTACAATCTTACGCGCTGCCTGGAAAAGATTATTCCGACAAAACGTGGGGTCATTTAGTTAACGATCCTGCAAACCGCGTAAACAGCGCTCAACTGCGCTCCCCGTCTCCTATGTGGAAGAAAAGCCCCCGGGGCTGTGTTGTGGCGGGGGCTGTCCGCCCTCCCGCGCACCTCGGGAACTCGGGTCCGCGCTGCGGTGGAGACGGTCGCTCTGGGGGCCGGGACACCCGGAGGGTGCCCGAACCATCCCCCGCTGAGGAGAACTACCCCACGGCGGCCCCTCGCCGGTGGCCGCCATCACCTCAGCGCAGACCGGGACGGGGGAAGCCGCGTTCGCGACACCCGCCGCTGCCTCCCACCACCAACCGCCGCAGCGGCGGCAGCACCGGTGTCCCCACCGCGATGGCCGCCGGGCCCGGCCGCGACACAGCCCGCCTGTCGCGACCGGCACCGGACGCGGCGACCGGGAAATTCCCGCCGCTTGCATCACTTCTCGGAACGGCGGCGCTCCACCGGACATATCCCTCCGCGGCCGCGCGCCCTGGCCGGGCCTAACTCCCCGCGGCTCGCGAACGGAAAGGCAAATCCCGCCCCGGCGGACAGCTTCGCAATCTGATTGGCTCGCTCGGCCTGATTGGCAGAGCCACCCCCACCTCCCCCGTCCGCCATGTTGTGCGGGCGCTGTCTGTCGTCCCCTCAGCCGCCCGTGTCCTCGGGTGTCCCCGCCGGGCGCAGCGCTGCCTGGCTCGCCGCGGGGCCTGGCGGCAGCCGCTCCCCTCAGCCGCGGGTTTGAGCTGGCTCTGTAGGCGGGCGGAGCCGGTCGGTATCGCTCCTGAGGAGATCCGGCGCCTTTTCCTGTCGCCACCTCCACAGGGCCCCTGTCTGGAGAAGGAGATAAGGCCGGGCGGGCCGGCGCAGGCCTTGCCTGGGGCAGGGACCGTCTCTCCTCAAGGGTCCCTCCGAGCTCCTTTCCTCTGCCTGGGCACAGTCCGCTGGTTTCTGCTCTCCCGGCCTAGAAGGGCCCAGTGTCCTGCGTGTTTGCAGCAAGGCATTGTAACCCCTCTCTTTCAGGCCAGCGAGCTGAGGCGTAATCCAGCTCCAACTCACCAAACAGCTATGGACTTCAAATCAAGAATTAAGAGAGCATGGCTGTGTTGCAGCAGGGGATATCTCGAAGAGGAAAGCCCAGGGCCCACAGGATCTGCTAGAGGGGACATGCTCGCTATTAGGTAGCCATGATAATTTAATGTGTGCCTGTAGGACACCTGTCAGTCAGTCGGGGCTCATCAGTGCAGTTTTGACCTTGTGGGACAGGCTGAGAGCTCTGCAGGGAGGGTAAGGTTATTGCGCTGCAGAGGGCACAGGAAGGATTTATTCTTTTTTTTTTTTCCATTGGCCGTCGAGGATGAGCAAACCTGATGGGAGCAGAGGGCTCTCAGGGTGTGAGGTTGCCTAACCCCCATGGAACGGGGCCAGGTTGCAGTATAATAATTAATTGAGCCAAGGGTCAGAGCAGTTGACTGCTGCCAGGGTTTGCTGTGCTAAGAGAGCCTGAGATAAAAGCACTATTAGAGTGATACAAATCCAGGATTTTTGATGGGGGACAAGAAAAATCAGTGCAGAAGCCCAGTCGGCCGGGCTTTCACAGGAGTGGCCTTGCTGAAGGGGGCTGAGGGGTAGGTGGCCCGGTCTGCTCTCCTGTGAGCCACCAGCACGGGATGCGGAGTAGCTGGGTGCGGCACCTTATTCTGTGTCGCGGTTACAATGATCAGTCAAACTTTCCTAGTTCTACAAGCAAGTCTTTTAGAAAGATCGCCAAGTCTACCGTACACGATGTTTGCTTTTTACCCTTCCTTTCCATTTATAGTTTGGGGTTTGAGAGCCAGTCTGTAACTATCACTGAAATAGTGCTTTTTATAGAAATAGAGCATTTAATTGGGAGGTGCTGTACTTGCAGGTTCATGACTCAGCAGGGATTCTAGTTAGTTGGAAGGGTTAGTGTGCTCACCCTATTTTCCTGGTCCTTTCGCAAGCTCCCTCCCTTTAGCCGCATACGGAACAGTCACCGAGATTTTAAAAACAATTTTACGTAGACTAAAAAAATCCCAGCACCAACGTGGAACATCACTGGCCTTTAGGAAACCTCCAGCAGTCTTCTGTGTTGCATTAACGCAGCCAAAAAAAGTCCAGTGAACCCACGATGCCAGCACTGAGCATCTCTGCCATGGCAAAAAGCAATTTACAGTCCATTGAACGCACTGAAGATTAAAAAAATAGTAATAAAAAGGGGAGCTGGGAAAAATATTGCCACGGTTGGCGCAGTTCTCTAACCCTCAAATTATTCTGAAGGTGAAAATGCCAGGTTCCTTGGTATTTGCAGAAGGTGAACAGCTCTTTCCGTTTTCATAGCAGTTAGCAATGTGTGCCAAAAGGGCTGGAAAAGAAGGAAAAACGAGTCATGCAAGCAGCGGGTGTCACTCATTGCAGTGGAATTTGCCCACCTTTTTTTTTTTTTTTTTTTTTCCATGCACACACCCATCATGTATTGGTTTTAATTTGCTCCGGTTTTGCAGGTTACACTTCCATGTTTCAAAAACCTGAAGCGTATTTGCTTTCCTTAGGTGGCTCAACCTGCCCGTACCATTCCTACCAATTCCTGATATTTTTCATGTGTATGTTTTTTGATTCAATAAAGTTGAGCAATGCGTTGTCCCCTCAGCTGTTACACAATTGGAAGTTGTAGTTACGCCAGAAAAGTTTGCTGTAGCATGTTTAAAAATTAAGAGTGCAAACAGCCTGCAGTAGCCGGTGAGCTGGTACCTGATGTCTCCAAACTGGTAAACACGGAGTTACATTAATGTTTTATTTTGCAACACAATCCACAGGAGGCGGTGCCCACCTGAGGGGTCCCCTGGCTGTAGAAGCGTACCCAGATGTGCACAGGAGACAAACCTGTTAACGAAGAGGCATAGTAAGTTCATGCTTTGTTGCCAGGACACAGTACACTGCTGGAAAACAATGGCAATCAGTAATTGCTGCTTGAGTCATGAATGTGAGTGCATTAACGAGCCTAATTCTCTTGTGCCCTTTGGCCTGGAACTGTACAGTTCATGGAAGCTCTTTAAGTCAACTGCACGCAGGTAGCTACTGGCATTAAACTTGACACTAAAATATGTGTGTTTGGTGTCATATGTACACACGTAACAGCCAACAATCATCTACAGCATTTGCGAGGTTGGTGTCCGAGTAGATTTGGCATTAGTGCCATCTTGCCTCCAGCCTTTCATAATCGTTCTTCCTCAACCTGCAGCTGCTGAGACTCCCACACCGAGCAGCGCAGGGCTGCCAGGAGGCACCCTCGGAGCACGTGCCCCACTCCTGGCCCTTTGGGAGGGAACGACTCCCCAGCGCGCCCAAGCGAATGCACCTGGGATTGGGATATATCAGTGTATCGTGTCTTCCGAATCTGTGGTGTCTGTCCTGCGTCCATACCTTTGCGCATTTCTATACCAATGCCGTTTCATTCTTCCAGGCTTCCAATTGCAGTTACAGACCCCAGAGCTGAGCGATAAGCTGTGTTGGCAGAGGATGGCTGAGCTGAAGAGAAGGTAGCACCGGCTTCCGAGTGAGCCTCGTGGGAAGGCAGTTTTAGGATATCCTAAAAGCTCCGTCCTAGTGGGTAACTGACCACCTCAGCGCCTAAAATCCCCTGAGGATTTTAGAGGTTTGTCAGCAAATGTTTCACAGAAGATAATACAAGAACAGGTTCTTAGCAAAGAACTGAAAATTGCAACGTGCAATTACCTGAACAGAATAGAAAGGATTTGTTTGGCAAAATAAGAACCTGTGATGACAGAAAAATCTAATTTCCTTAAACGATGATAGATGTCAGTGTGTAAGAAAACAAAATGATAGGAAATTAGTCAGTAAAATATTTTGACGTGAGCTGATATCTGAAAGTTTCCGCTGTCATATCAAGTAGTCCAGTGTAAGAGAATGGATTCTCTCCACTACTCTGGGTTCTCTCTACTCACTGCATTCAACTAATTTTTTACTTTGTAGATTTTAGAAAGTTGATCTTTTTTTAATACCAAATCATTTAGGAGGTTGACTTCAATTCTTCATGCTGAATCTGTTAAATTAACCGAGAATCAAGAATTATCTGCCGTCTCAGTGATAAAAATATGCATTATCAGCTCTAATAGGACATCTGATTGCAAGTGTGCTTCCAGTACGGGGCGAATACTGAGTTTGCATTGATATGAACGAGTTTGGCACCAAAAGACTTGGCAGTGAAATTTACTCAGGCTGGAGAAACAGTGCTTTACTCTGTCAGATTATGACTTGAAGAGGAATTAGTTAGGCAATTCTATAAAAGATTTATAGAGACGCCAGTTTTGGACTCTAAATTAACAGCTCAGAGGAACAATGAAGATTATTTGAAATCGTTCCCAGAGGGCGATTTCTTTAAAGTCTTACTCACTGGTTTTGAAAGAGAAAAGAGGAATTCAGTAGCGTGAGTTATATCCTGCAGTTTTTACCATGAATAACTTGGTGTGAAACCAGAAGTGTAATTATAAATACAGCCTTTTATATAAGTGTTTCTCTGTTTCACATTAACTGATTCTTTACCTTCCACTCCCTAAATCTCTCACTCGGTTGGTTTCAGTGGCATTCCTCTGCGTTCCTCCTGGCATTACTCATTTCTTGCTTACTCCACCAAAGCTACAGCTGGTGACTGGCTTTAAGTCTCTATGAAGAAAAGATTAAAACATTGTTCCCCTGTGAAAACAAACCTTTTTTTTTTAAAGATGCTGTCATCTAGAATGTAAAAATATGCTGCTGAACTGGAATATTTGTGTTCTTCAAACCTCGCACTCAAGATAAAATATTTGTTTCCTTTTGCTTCCACAGTAAAGCTGCGTTTCTGTAAAAGCGTTTTATAGATTTTTTGGAAGACTAGTGCAGGCTCTGCAGCATTTGGATGCTGGATAATTGAAGTCTGCATCCTTTACTCTTTTTTTGAGTTTATGGACTCAGGGCTTCAGGTTTCGCATCACAGTACACACTAATTGCTTAGTGTTCCATCAAAAGAAGTATAAGCCATTTGGAAAATAAGTCTAAATAAAGCATGCTCACTGTATTTTAAAATCATTAAGCTTTTCCTCTGGACTGATATTCACCACCTTACCTATTTGCAAACAGTACTTTGATGCATTTGCAAATTGAACATCAAGTTTAAAGTCATTTTAGTTCAAACCTGTTTTCCAGCACTTTTAAAACTCAAACCTGTGTTTCCCATTGGTATTCAAGAAAAAGTGTGTGGAATTTGATTTATCAGACCTTATCATGGTCAGACAATGATATGGCAGCAGAAGTCATGTTCAGATGCAGATCAGCAAGAGTCCGTTTCATCTGCACATGAGTTACGTGCCTTAAGTCAACTGGTTTGAGGACTAGAAAATGATAAATGTGTCCAGCTACAATCGAGTTAATGCACCGGCCTTTGAACTGCAGTAGGCAGCTTCTGAGAAAGGGCGGGGCTGGTGGCAGCAGCACCGTCACCGCAAGGACAGCCCAGTCCTCCCTCCTCCGGGTCAAAGTCGCTGTTCCCTTAAGCAAGAGGCAGAGGAACCCTAATGGGTTCAATAGCACCTCAAAGTGGGAGAAATGATGCACGTTTGGTCCACCAGCTCTGACTCTGGGAGTACCAAATCCCGTCAGAGGGATGGGAACAGCAGCTGACTGGACAGTGACGCCTTAAACCATGGCAACTTTATGACTTCACACATGCCTGTCTGTCTCTGAATGTCCCACAGGCCAAAAAGTGAAGATAATGACCTTTAAGGCTAGACCGGTGCGCTTCAGCATCTCGTGAGGCTGGATGCAAGAAGCTCAGCCAGCTTAGGTCTTCCACGGGTCATGTTTGTCTGTGACATGGACCTCGTGTGGTCACGAGTGGCTGGAGTTACAAAATGCAGGCAGGCAGATCTGAGAGGGTATAACAATTGCTTCGCACTATTGTAGTTAATTACCCAAAACATGCGACAGCGATAAGATGATGTCTCTGCTGCCAAGTGGTTCTGAGAAGCAGACGGTTTCTGCTATACCTCGGGTTTGACTCAGCACTATTAGGTAATACCCAAAAACGTGGAGGGGTATTACATGACCAAAGGCTATTTCATCTCCCTGAGGCGTGCTGCAGCTAACAGGCTGCTGCTCCAGGCAGAGCTGACACTGCAGGAGCAGGCAGCGAGCTCTGCCGTCCCCGTCTCTCGGGGCCAGCTTTGGGAACGGGGGAGAAGGCTTGAGGTTATCCCCACCGGATGGTCACCATGCACTTTAAAGAAGAGATATGCTCTGCACGCATGGCGGTACAAACATATGCCTCAGATCCATCCTGGGGAAGTTACCGCGGGTCTGATAGTATTTCCATCTGGAGATGGGAAAACTGGGAAAATAGCAAATGGGAGGGTATGATGTTGAGATTCCCCAAACTCACAGCAACTCTTGCACCCTATGTCATCGTCGTGGTGAAAGACCTGAACTGGGAACCTGCCCGGGTTTGTCCTTGGCGTGCAGTCCTCCGGTGCCGACCCTCCTTGTGTGCAGATGTGGTTCTCACAGACACATCACCGCTGAGCAGGCCGGTAGCTGTGGGCGTATGAACAAGGAGGTGCGGTGTCACGGTGTTAACGGGGAATAAGTCACAGCAGAGCCGCTAGCACAGAGCCCGAACAGAAGCAAGCACCGACGGGACGGAAGAGAACAGGCTGTAACCTGAAAGGCACACAGCAGAGACAGATTTAGCCTCTGGTTCATGCAGGAGGATATTTGTCACTGCAGGGAGAGGTCTGAATTATTTTTAGGGGTTGCATCATGAGTCTGCAGCATTAAAGGACAGAAAAGGAAAGATGAGGCTAACTTGTCTGGTGAGGGCTTACCCTGCTGTGGTGGAGCAGAGCGATGCACAGGCAGCCCTGGGAAGCCGAGGTGTGCGCGTCGGTATGTACAAGCCACCGACTGCTGCTGCAAGTGCGATATCTGGTTTTATAGTTACTTGCTGTGACGCTCGTAGTCTGCAAACCCCAGCACCACATGTGCTGTCCTCATCCTGGGCCAGCAGTCTAATGGGCAGGCTGACCCCAAGCCAGCATCAAGAAGAGCGTGGCCAGCAGGTGGAGGGAGGTCATCCTCCCCCTCTGCTCTGCCCTGGGGAGGCCACATCTGGAGCACTGTGTCCAGTTCGGGGCTCCCCGGGTCAAGGAGGGCAGGGAACTGCTGGAGAGGGTCCAGCAAAGGGCTACAAAGATGATGAGGGGACTGGAGCATTTTTCTGATGAGGAAAGGCTGAGGGACTTGGGGCTTTTTAGCCTGGAGAAGAGAAGACTGAGGGGGGATCCTATCAATGCTTATAAATCCTTAAAGGGAGGGTGCCAGGGGGATGGGAACAGTCTTTTTTCAGTGGTGCCCAGTGACAGGACAAGAGGGAACGGGCACAAACTTGACCATAGGGAGTTCCATCTCAACCTGAGGAGGGCCTTCTCTCCTGTGCGGGTGGCAGAGCACTGGCACAGGCTGCCCAGAGAGGTGGGGGAGTCTCCCCCTCTGGAGCCATTCCAAACCCGCCTGGACGCCGTCCTGTGCCACTGCTGGAGGTGCCCCTGCTCTGGCAGGGGGTGGCACTGGGGGAGCTCCAGAGGGCCCTTCCAACCCTCACCAGTCTGGGATTCTGTGATTTCCTGGTAAAATCTGTTTAAGATTGAATGGCATTACCTGGGAACTGCCTAACAGAGACACGCTGTGCAGGCTCAGAGCGTTGGGAGCCTTGTCTTGTTTTCTGCCCATCCAGGTCGCATTTGCAGCCCTGGTCCAGCCGCAGCGAGATGCTCCAGTCCGACAGCCGCCTTGCTCCGCAGCAGGAGGCAGAGGTGACTTTCCCAGCCCACCTGCAGCGTTGCCGTCAGCCCGGCCGGGGCTCCTCGTGCACGGCGAGGCCGTGGAGTGTGTTTGTGATGCCGAGAGAGGCTCCGTGCTACGGCAGCGAGTGTGCCGAGGCCGCAGGACCACATCCTGCTGCGGGGCGACAGGACTGAGGGGGTGGCCGTCTCCTGAAACTTTATCTGATAGACTGCAGGAGCAGCTGCAGTGTCTAGAAAACGTCGAGCTGCTATCAGCCGGCAGTTTCACCAGGTGTTTCCCCTACAGACAAAGATAGTCAGTACAGAAATGCTTCATCTCATGTAAATATCAAGCAAATCTCTCACCGCTTCATCCATTTGCATATTTGCATTTTGTGGATCAGCGCAAAATGAGCGTAAGGCAGGGTTAGCGGTAGCACTATCTGCACGCCGTGCCTCGGGCGTGCGCGGGAGTTACCAGAAAGGGCTCTCGGGCTGTTGAAGGCTTCTCCGAAAGGGGTGTGAGGGTTACCCGAGGGGCTGCGCACGCTCTCCTGCTCTGTGGCTGGGGTTTTCTTTAGCAGCAAGAACTTCTGCTGCTCTGTTAGCCTGAGGAGGAGCCCTTTTGTGTGTATAATGTAAAAAGCCGCTTTTAATATTGAACAAATTGTTATTACCGCTGCGAACAGAGGATGGCATCGGGCAGAGAGGCGGCAGTGCTGGGGGCAAGTTAAGCATGTCAGCTGGCTGCCTTCTGCCACCGTAGGAATTGCTGTGATGGCCTGCGAGCTGCTCAAGCGTGTCCTCATGGTTTTGCAAGCTTTTTCTGCCTTTAGAGCATTTTCAAGTGTCTTATTAACCTCAAGAGGTCTTTTATTCTATTTTTTCCTCCCCAGAGAATGATTCGAAGCAGAGAGATCAGGTCCTTGCCTCTTCATCTCCGCTCTTCCATCAGGGATTTTATTTTTCCTACAGCATCTAAGTGAAATCTCTACTGAGCTCTGAGTCAGTGCCAATTTTCCCGCTGAATGCAGTAAAGCGTGAAGTTCTGTCCTTATGGGCAGAGTGGGGCAGCTTAGAAAAATAGCACAGCCTCTGAACGTTTATATATCCTGTTGCCAAAAGTAACTCACTGGTAAAGTGGAAACTTATTAGAAAGACACCTTCAGCAGTCCTGACAGAAGGAGGTGATGCTAAATATGCCGCTGCTCGTTGGAGCTCACATCCGAGCTATGCAAAAGCTCATATTGTAGCTCACGATGCAAGAATGTGAAAGAGGTTTTAATAATATATCTCGCTAGCGGTTATTGGACAAGCTTCGCTATACTCTGTGAGGTTAACTATAAGCAGAAATTTGATTCCTTTAGCTATTTACCAATAGTGAATTTGCTGTGGCTTTGTTTATGTAAGACAACTGGATCCGTGGGGTTTTGTAAGTGGTTGTTTGCCATCTAGTGGGGTGATGCGATTTTGCAGAAAAGCGTTAAGACGGTGATTTTTGTATCATCTCTGATGCCACACGGCAGCGCGGGCAGAGGAGGGATGCTGAGATACCAAGAGCCTCACTAGCAAAGGGAGAGGAAATTAAATTGCTAATATATGGGCAAGATTTTCCTAACCGATAGAACCAACAGCAATATTAGACACACACAGATATCACCAACAACAGACCACAAGTCATTTCCAAGTAAGAGAAACTGGTAGTTTGAAATAATTAGTTATAGCTGTCATGAATGAGCTCTCTGCCTCCATAGTGCCAAGAGAAAACTGGCAAATAAATGTAGACAGGGCAGACATTTGGGATACCAATACCCCAAAAATATTTTCAGTACCAGTTAATTAGGAACAAGGGAGGACTTGAAAATTCATGTTAGTAGGTCATTTATGAGTGTAGGTGGACACATCTTGTTCAATGATTGACATAAATAGGGATTTCTGCCATTATAAGCAAAGTTCTGCTATACTGCGTAGTACCATATATACGAGTACGGCTTTTGTTTAATATAATCCTCATTTTATTCAACATAATTGAATAATTGTCACTTATTTGTGGAACAGATCATAGTCTGAACTAGGAGATTCCTAAAGATGCTCTAAGCTTTATCTAGTTTCTCAAAAGACTGACACTAGTATTCCCCTAAGTCAATAAAAAACAGGTTTTGGAAGGTATATGTAGTTTGATACTTGGGTATCAAATACAAACAAGTAAACTCCATCCCTCCCTCTTTTTTAATTTTTTTTTTTTTTTTTAAAGTATAGGCATGTTTTGATGCAGCAGGAATTCTGTGTGCGTTGCAAGGATCGCTGTGCAAGCGAGCCTGGAGGGGCCTCGGGGCTGGTCTGGGAGCCTGGCACACTCCAAGGGGACCGCAGCACGGCGCCGGTCCCCAAAGCGCCCCGTGCAGAGCAGGGGAAGGGGGCGGTCGGGCACCCCCAGTGAGGGACGGCGGTGGCCAGGATGCAGTACCCTGCAGCTTGCCAGCGAGGAGCCCATGGCATCCAGGCAAGTCCCAGGCCCCCCTCCTCTTCGCAACTCATTCCCAGCTGCTATAGAGCATCCTCACAGCCCTGACCCCTCCAACAGCCCTGAACATCCTTTTCTCTCCCCGTAGCGAGCAGGGCTCGCTCTCCAGCAGTCAGGCACCCGGAGGAGGTTTGGGTACCCCTCTGAGATCACTGCTAGAGAACATGCTCGGGACAGGCTCCATTTTCACCTTTGTGCTTCTCAGATGGAGCAGCACCAGAGGCAGCGCTCTGGGAGCCCGCTGTTGTGTTGAGGGCATCCGTCCCACCAGACTACCTAGAGTAGGTCCAGAGTACCCACTCCACAGGTGTGCTGAGAACATCAGTCCTCAGCGCCCGCTCCCCATTATGAGCATTACGTGCTCACTAAGGTGGACACGGGCCGAGATATATGGGATCGCTGGGTCAGAAAGATTAGAGAAGGGAGAGGGAGTGGGGGGAACCCCATACTTGCTCCTAAGGACATCTTGTACTTTCTCCAGTGACCACCTCAGAAGCAGCTCGACATGGAGAGCGCCAGCAGGAGAAGCGAGCGCTCCCTGTTCCTTCCCTAAGGAATTCATCTTTCCACATGCACTTAGCATGAGCAGAAAGGTTTGGCTTGAACCATACCTGTTATTACAAGGGTAAGGCAGAAAAGCAGCCGTGTGGCACTCTGCCCCTGCGCAGGTGTCCCACTGACGGCATTCCCCTGTGCTCAGAGGGATAAAGGCACTTCTTGGAAACAGCGGGCTGTTCTCGTGTGCAGCCCTTGTGTCCCCGGGCAGTTTGGTTCCTTCTGCGCTAGATGGTGGGGGAATAGGATATCCCTTCTTCAAGCTAACGGAGCAATCTCTGCTAAGCCCTTTCCTAGACTTCAGATAAGAGAAATACTTTATAGTAAATTACTGAAGGCTTCATTATAGGGCCTTTTACCCAGCAGGAGGCAGCACTTTACTACAAAACCGACCAAAGCTAAGGACCATTTGTGTTTGACCTTAGGTAAAACTAGATTTTGAAGTGAATTGAACTGAAAAAAAAAACCCCAAAATCAAGATAACACCCATCATCTTATGCCTGCCTCCCATAGCTTTGATAGAGGTTTGTAGAGAAGTTAGAAGCAGATCCTGCAGCACCAATCCCCCACCTAAGCAGGACAGGGTAGCAGAAGGTGCTGAGCCAGCTACATGGAGAGGGTGGGAAGCTCAGAGATGTTTAGAAGGGAAAATCCACATTTATCCTGCGTTAGTTGCAAATAGGACTGTACTAATAAAGGGTTATGTCAGATTCAGAGTGTGTTAATTTTGATTTTGAGGTCCTTTTGCACCTGCAAGTATTACCAGCAGAGCTGGAAGACAGACCTTTTGACTTTGTTTTGCAGCTGAACAAGACTCACTCTGGCTCTATGCTTTCTTGAAAAATGTCAGACATCTGCTTTGGTGTCACAGTGTAACCCACAGAAGTGATGAGCATAACTCAGTTGGACCCTTTTAAGCCTATTTGCATACATCATTATCAAAAGAAAATTTAGTTTATTATAATTATAATTTTTACTGCACTGGAGCTTAATAGAAGACCTAAATAACTCAATCAGCTGAAAGCATCAGAATATCAACCACTTACCTGGACAGTTCTGATTCTCCCACGTCCACACCACATCAAGATAACCAACACACAATTTCAGCTGAGATGTATTCCACAGGCTGTGCTCCCCCAGATATTTGCTCCTTCCCTCTAGTGACCCTGGAGCAGAACGAGGTCTCCCCTAAAGGTCTTTGCTCCTTTGAAATAACCCACCGTGCATTCAAAGCTCAGCACATAGCATGGCTAAAAACCAGCTGCCACACGCTCTCCTGCTTCCCTTGTGTGGCCAGAGCAACACCTACCACAGCTTAGAGCACCTGCAAAGGTGGCCCTGTGAGGAGATGGGGTCAGCGGTGGTGTCACCTTTGTAACTCCAGAGCAGCTGTACCAGATGAGAGCAAACATCCCTGCTGCTCAGCATCCTGCTCCCCACGGTGGTGGGACTCTTTCTGAAGAGTCCAAGACCAAAGCAGGCCACACAATGGCTTCCTTCAGGTGGTCACTCAACTTCCAGCAAATTCAGGAGCTCATGGACTGCAGCTGATAACCTTGTACTTTTGGGTGAACCTTTGCTGCAGAACATTTCTGGTCTGCGAGCCTGCATGATCCAGCACACCATGTGATGAAGCAGCCCGGAGCCACCACCTCATGGAGCCACCACCTCATGGAGCCACCACCTCATGGAGCCACCACCTCATGGAGCCACCACCTCATGCCTGCACCCCCAAACCTTGCCCACACTCTCTATGCCCCCCAGCTACCACCACCACCCATTTTATAGCTCTCTACAACCTGCAGCTTATTACCTAAACCCCGTCAGCTGGTTCCCTATTAGCTCTGTAAGCCCAGGCCCTCACCTCTATGTCCCCACCTCAAGTTCAGTTCTTCCTGAGGAGGTGAAAAAGCCTCGTTTGCTTAATCATTAATGGGACCTTTCCAGACAGTTTTGGCAAAGTCCAGCTGACCGCTTTGCAATGCTGTTTTTCCCAAATCACAGTTTGGGATGCAGCTATGATTAAGGGAGAGTGTGCTGTGTAAGCTCAAGCATGAGGCCAAATAAATGAAGGATGTCTCCAGTGGGCCATCTGGGGGCCCGTCAGATTTTAGCCTGTCTAAACAATCTGTGAACAGTTAACAAGCTGCTCAAATCCGCTGGTGGACAAAAGGCATTTCTGGCATTTTTGGATTTCACGTCGGGCTGCATTTGTTAACCCAAAATGTAATTATCGAAACAATATGCATAAATCCAGACCTTTCCTAAAATTACCATGCCCGGCGGGAAATACAGTGAATCCATAGTGTTTGTTGACATTCTCCGCATTTTCTGACATGTCTCTGTTGACATGCTCAAGGCAACTCGTTACACCAGCAGCCTCGGGTGCGTAGCAAATAACTTAGCGGTGCCTATGCCTCCTCGCTGATTTACGATGTACAGAGATACACTCCACCCAGTCACATCCCGCGGAGACTTTGCTCATCGTTTCCTTGTTCAGAATTACATGAAGGTCCGTGAAACTTCTTCCTTCCCTCTCTTGTCTCTCCGTTGTCTCACTTACCTCCTCCCGCTTCATACCTGTCCCAGTGCTGTTCTGGGGGACACCTGGGGTAACTCGGGTCCTAGAAGCAGGGAACCTCAACCACGGGGACACTTTACCCCATGGAGACTGTAAAGTGGGTGGAAAGGAGCTGGGAACTTCGAACCACTGTTCTAGTGTGAACTCCCAGGCTGGTGGGTCGCGCAACGTGCCATCAACGCGTGAGACCTTCTGACAAAGACGCCACACTGCAGACAAGTGTGAACTTTGCTGACTGCCAGTGCTCTTGCAGTCACCTACCTGCTTGGGGATACCTTCTGAAAAGCTACGTGGCAGTGGCTTCTTTAACCTCTGTCCTAAAGATCCTCCCTACCAGATAAACAGACACTGCATATAAATAGGCGTCTTTGCCAACGGATTTGCTCTGTCAAGCCTGATCTTTCCTGAAACAAATAGGTGACCGCTACGTCGCACTTTGATCTGACGTGTTCGGGTGCTCGCTTTCCATTCCTCCATTAATCACAACCCAATCCTTTAGACGGGAAGAAGAGAGATGAACTTTTTCAAAGAAAAATGAAAAGAGGAGTGGACGAGAGAAAGTGACTGATGTAGATGCAGAAGTGGAAAGAAGGGTCTCGCTGTACCAATATTAGAGCCATAGATTTAAAGAAAGGAAGATTGAAAGGAAGAGGCAAAATATAGTATACACAAAGCCCTCAAGTGCCTCTCGCGGCTGTTCATCTGGTTGAGGCTCTCTGGGGGAGGCCGTGCATACAGGAGTGGCAGCTGACAGTATTTTAACGGAGATGGATGTACACGGTGAATTCTTGAGGAGCTGCGAAAGTTTAGAATGCCCATTAGCTGCTTTGAGGGGGGAAAGACCTATTTTGCTCTTATTTCAATAGACTTGTGGTCCTGGATGGTATGAGACTGTGCTGCTCCTCCTGACTGAAAGGGGTGGAAGAAACAAATAGAAAAATCCTGAAGATCCTGTTGCATTTAAGTGCTTAGATGGTTAGATTTCAGATAAGCCTAATGATCTTGCATCATCTTCCCTTTGACTCTTCTGCGGTGCGTCAAGGAGCTCATGTACCACCTCCCATTTGCCTCCCGCGCTCTCTGTGCGTGGTGCCTCAAAAAGCTTTCACAGTGCCTGCTGGGCTCGTGTGGAAGGAAAAGGAGGTGGGAATCCTCAGCGCTGGGCATCTGAGCTGCTTTGGTGCTCTCCAGTGCCTTCATGTTGCCATTAGAAGATTTGCAGATGGGGACATTGAAACGATCAAGCAACACGTAATTGAACGGTGGAACCTGTAGGCACAGGATGTTGTGGAGGCCAAGAGTATGGATGGCTTTAAAAAGGATCGGGCAAAATCCCGTTATGAAACGCAGTCACCGGGAAGAAGCGTGTGACGTTGGAGGTCCCTGAAGCATCTACTGGTGATGGCAAAGAGGATGGTGCAGAGAGGGGGGTCACTCGGTATTCGTCTTCTCCTGCGTTCTCCGTAAGCATCTGCTGCTGGTTGCTGTCGGAGGCAAGATGCCGGGCAGCTGGCTTTCGTCTGAGACCCTGGATCCACCCCATCACAGCCTTCCCTGCAGTTAACAGGCTTATGGGCTTTAGAGTTTAGTACCAGTACTGGTATTTTACACATGGGTTTTATTTCTCGTTTCATAATAGTATGTACAACAGGCTGCTGATAAAATCGTCATGTTTTCCATCATCGGTCCCCACCCCCATCGCACTGCCCTTGTCAAAGACAATCGGAGCGGCAGGAGGCCGCGGGTGAGAAAGTGAGCTGCTGTGAATACGGAGAGCTAATAGATAGCAGAAAGGGAAGCCCAAAAGCAGAAATAAGCTTTTTGAAGAGGGCGAGTGCTTTTCACGTGCGCTCCCCTTGGTGATTAAATGGCGCGGGATACAGCCAGATGTGAAGCACTCAACAGAGCTGAAACAGTTTGCAAAAAATAGTTTTGAATAGTCGGCTTCTATTCAATTTGCTGCTTTTTGTTTATCCACAAAAGTATCTGGAGGGCTGCAAGGTGTTTACCAAGCTATTGATGAATTCTGGCTGGAATAACTTTGCTCAGGACAAATGTTTCTCCAACATTTACTATCTTTTTTTTATTTTTTTCCCCTTTCCATCAGCATCAGCCGTTCTGTCAGGAAGCAGAAGCAACAGCAAGTGGCCAGTAGTATGTCTGGCAAAGCGAAGAGAGTCAAGTAATTTGTCCCCTAAAATAATAAGACGTGCCCAAGGTGGTCGCAGGTACCCTGCACCGGGCTCTCAGCAATTCTACCACCCCCCTGTGCTCGCAGCATCCCAGTGGCTTCGGCCACTGCAACGAGATGAAGGCAGCTCCTGCGGCCCCTTCTCGCTGCTCCCACGTAGCAGGAAGAAAGGGGCTGCCAAATCTTTGGCCGTCGCCCCGTGAAGCATCGCAGGGCTCAGACGGCTCTAACCTTGATGTAAACCCGGCGGGACACCTCGGCGGTGGTCAGTGAGTTCTGCCGGGGGCTCAGGGCTCAGCGTTTGGGGGGTATTTTGGGTGGTGTGGCAGACAGGACAGTCAGAGGTTCGCAGCTAAGGCAGTGCTTAGGTCATGGACGCGCATCTTTCAGACTACCCGAGGCCGGAGCCTTGGGGATCGAATTTAGGTTTGTCAGAGGTCTCGTGATCTTTTAGACACATAATTTACCTCTTCTGTTAATGTAAGGCATCTGCCTGGTGCAGCGCCACCAGGATTAGTCTCTGGTCCCCCCAGCCGTGGAGCAGGAGTACCGTGGAGCTCCTCTGAAGTCCCGTTTGTCCGGCTGATGGAAATCTCGAACCGGCTGGCCCCAGTTATCCTGGACACATATCATGCTGGATCCAGATCTGCAAGGCACATGGTGAAAACACTGTGAACCTGATACTGTACAACCTCCGGCGGAGAGGCAGCGTAGCAGTCACAGTCCCGTACACACATGGGATGTGTTTAGAAAGCGCCTTTGATTCTTTGCAGTTTGCGTTGTAGTCAATGTTTTAAAGACATACCTTGTAGGTGTTGGTGGACAACGTGCTTCCACCATTTCTCTGATGCAGATGTTGGTCCTGATCACTCACTGGTTGGGCAGTGGGATGCAGAGGGACTCCATCGAGCCAGAGGCCAACGGCAGGCTAGCTAAAGCGTGGCTGGAATGAAGGGGACCCTGGTTTTTTTGTTTCCTTCTGAATTCCTGATCTATTTTAGATCCACTCCTTCCCTTCAATAGAGAAGAACGGCCGGAGTGGACTGCTGAGGAGCAGCACGGGAGCAGGACACTCACACAGCCCTGCCCGTCCCTGCCGCCCGCGTAGCTGAACATCGGCAGCGCCGACATTCGGAGAGCACCGCGGGTCTTCCTGAAACTTAACGCGTCGAGGAAAATAAACCAGGCGGGTTCTGACGCATTAAACCCAGAGCCGTGAATGTTTCATGGGAACGAGACACCGCGAAGGTCTAACAAAGCAGAATCGAGACCGCATAGAGGGGAAAACCTCCGTGGTCCGTCCCATGGGCAAGCGGAGCCTGGCAGGCTGTGCCGGCGCGGGGCCGGGATTCGGCGCTGCCCTCGGCGTGGTGCTGCGCCGTGCGAAACCCGGCGGTGGCTTCTCCGTGTCATGAGGCCCAGTCATGGACAGCTGGAAAAACAAGCTCTGCTGTTGCCTAAACACCACCTGCGTGGAAGCAAAGGATCTTCACGCTTGCGTTCTTCAAAGGAAAAACAACACCACTGGCCACGAGTGTTTTCCCGTGGGCTGGAAGCCCCAAACCACAACCAGGCAGGGACCTGGGGCTGCAGATCTGCTTTGCACATTGTGACACATGGCCTTCTGCTGTTGTTTACTCTTAAATGACGAGCCACCCCACCGAATAGATTTGTGGCCACTGACAGGAGCGTTAGGTGGTAATGCAAAGTTATCTTTTACAAAAAATAAGTAAAAACAAAGGACCCTCTTACAGACACACATGTTTTCCATGAATAACTGCCAGTAACGAGAAAACAGGTCTTTTTGCTCCTAACCTGGAGGCGTTGCCGTCCCTTCTGTGATTATGTTTTTTGTTTGAATGATCTTTAACCACGCACCACAGAGTGAAATCGGGGAAGAAGCAGCCCCTCAGCACCACCCGGGGGGTCACGGAGGGCTGCGATGCCACCGACCTCCGTGAGCGATCTTCTCTGACGCTTACCGCCGGCAAAAGCATCGCCTGGTTTATCCGGACCCCCCTCAGATTCCAGTTTCCCCATGCTTTATCTGCAAGACAGACAGGGATCGCATGCCCGGGTTGATCTCCCTGTTGAGGAGGGGCCAGAAGAAGTGAAGGGCAGGGGTGGAGGGCAGAGACCAGCGGGCAAAACTTGGCTCTTAAACAGTAGCTATTGCTTAAACATATTGGGACTTCTGTCCTAAAAAAACTGAGTGATTTCAGTGTGTACTAAAAGTTGCAGTTAATTAAATGCCAGGATTACCTTTTGAATGCCTTATATCCCCAGAAGAGGGACAGGGCAGTTATATTAGAGTATCCGCATTTATAGAAGCAAATAAATCATAGAATCATAGAATGGTTTAGGTTGGAAAGGACCTTGAAGATCACCGAGTTCCAACCCCTCTGCCCTGGGCAGGGACACCTCCCACAGATCTAAGTATTTTGATCTCCTGAGGTTGTGTGAAACCTGTGAGGGCTCCCTGGGGCCGGGGGATGCTCCCACAGCATCGCTGGGGCAGGAACGGTGGCCCCGGGCTGGACTGGGGGTCCCAGAGGGGGCTGGCCAGGGACAGCCAGGTCCTGACATGACCAACCCCAACACAAACCATTTAGAAAGCTCCGGGTCATTTCAGTGAAGCAGTCAAATGAATCAAGTCTGATTTTGCTTCTTTCTTCACCTAATTGGACAACAGGGGAGATTTACGGTATAATTGAGCCAACTCAATGTTGCTGTAATTTGACGTCTAATTAATCAGTGTCCAGTTCCTTCACAGGTGCAATATAGATACTTCCTAACCGGTGCAGGGATGTTTCTATGATAAAAACCCAAACAAAACCCATAAAATTTGTTCATTTCCTGCTTCCTCCTGCCGTCCCAGCATGAAAAGCCGACGGGAGTACCGTCACCACCCCAACGCACGAGAAGCGGCGTTGCGGGGCGGCCACATCCCGTGGGGCATCCGCCGCGCGAGGCAGCCCCGGTCCACGTTGCTCAAGCCACGGGCGACGCCGGACGCTGGTAGGAGCGAGGGAAGCAGCTTTTCTCACCGGAATACTCCTCGCTGCAAACCCGGCGCCTGAGGTTTGTGGGTGGGGAGGGAAGGGTTTGTGTTCCTGCGGCTGGAGGAGCTGTGCGGGTACCGCTGTGACCGGCAACGACCGGAGTAAAGCTGTGGCCCTATTAGAGTTAATAGGAGTTTTGCGTTTGACCCGAGCGGGGCCAAGGATTTTACCCGAGGAGCATTAGTCATCGGCATCGAGATGAATTAGATGACTTGTCAACAAGAAGCAGGCAAGGTTACTCCCATGGGCTGCCGAGCTCGGAATCGGAAAAGCTGGAAAAATAATGTCCAGCTTATTCCATTTATACCCACGCTGCATGTGATGCCTGTATGCAATACCGAAGCATTTATCGCCTGTTTTATTCTGTTCCTGTCGAACACGCTGGGGAACGCTTTGTTCGGGGCGGCGGGAGGGAATTGCCGGGTAAAATTTCCTTGGAAAACTTCCCAGAACTGGGCTCGGCTCTCGTAAACAAGCCCTGGGAAGGCGGTTTCAGTGTACAACCTATGGTTCGTATTTCTAGGAAATACCGTCAAGCGGAGCTACCAACGGCCCCGTGGAAGCGCAGAGGGCTCGGAGAGCTCACAGCCCGGCCGGCCCGGCCGCCACGCTCCCGCAGCGCTTCCGCGGAAAATGTTGCTCGGTTGGTTTTCATAGAATCATAGAGTGGTTTAGGTTGGAAAGGACCTTGAAGATCATCGAGTTCCAACCCCCCTGCCATAGGCAGGGACACCTCCCACCAGACCAGGTTGCCCAAGGCCATGTCCAGCCTGGCCTTAAATATCTATATTCTGGAGATGAGAGGAGAAGAAGAAGGGAGCCAGCAGCGGAAGAGGCTCCGCATGTTGCACATCTCAGGTGCAGTGGCCGCCCCGAGCACTGCGTGGCCAGCAAACGGGCGCTTGTGGGTCCCTGGTCTGACCCAGGCCGGGCATGGGTCAATCCTCACCATCAGATGGATGTCTCAATGACGGGAGTCCTCACAGAAGCATGGGTCTGCGCAGGAGAAACTCATCTCAGGCTTACAGAGGTGCAAACGGCTATGAAGGACGTGGAGCTGTTGGAGCGGGGCCAGAGGAGGCCCCGGAGATGCTGCGAGGGCTGGAGCCCCTCTGCTGGGAGGACAGGCTGGGAGAGTTGGGGGGGTTCAGCCTGGAGAAGAGAAGGCTCCGGGGAGACCTCAGAGCCCCTTCCAGTGCCTAAAGGGGCTCCAGGAGAGCTGGGGAGGGACTCAGGGAGGGGAGCCATGGGATGAGGGGTGATGGTTTTACACTGAAAGAGGGGAGATTGAGAAGAGATCTGAGGAAGAACTTCTTGGCTGTGAGGGTGGTGAGCCCCTGGCGCAGGTTGCCCCGAGAAGCTGTGGCTGCCCCATCCCTGGAGGTGTTCAAGGCCAGGTTGGACGGGGCTTGGAGCAACCTGGGCTGGTGGGAGGTGTCCCTGCCCAGGGCAGGGGGTGGCACTGGATGGGCTTTAAGGTCCCTTCCAACCCAAACCATCCTGTGACTCTATGATAACCAAAACAAGCACAGGAAGAAAGATGGTCGTGACAGCACAGGGGAAGAGATTTTCCCCATGAGAAGGTTTTCCACAGCAGCTCACGGCCGGCCACACTGCTAACAGAGACGGCTGTTCTTTGTTTGCTCTTCTCTTAGCAGTTGTCACAAGAGGAGAAAGGCGCGCAGCTGCACCCATGCAGCGCAGCAAAGCTCCAGGGGCTGCGCAGTGCCACAGCAGCGCTTCGCAGTTTGAGTTAGACGAAGCGATGGTAGCTGCTGATACATTTTTGGCAATCCTCTCGCCCCACTATAGGTCATAGAATAATTTATGCTGGGAGGGACCTCGGGAGGTCATCCCGTCCAACCCCCATTCACAGCAGGGCTTTGGTCCAGTAGATCCCCTGTGGACCGCACCGGTCAGTTGCTTTCAGCAACTGCAGCGCGTTGCCGCTGCGCGCAGCTGGACGCCAGCTCATCCCGCCGCCGGACACCCCGCTCGGCTCCGACGTCGCCAGCTCCCACCCCGTGGGCGGGAGAGTCGCTCCCTGGCTTGCGTTAGCCCACGGATGGGGCCCACGCTCCCGTCCTCTCCGCAGAAGTGCGACGTGACGAGGGCGGTCGACGGCCCGCGAGGTGCGAGCCAGCTCCTCTGTGCCAAAGCCCTCCGCTTGGTCCCCTTTGTTGTCGTACCGTCAGCGGGGCGAAGGAGTGATGCTGAAGTACCAGTTGTTCTTGAGTGTAACGTGAGGCCACACACTCGCCCAGACTCGCATTCCTGAAAGATACGTGTGATGTGGCACCGAAATTATGGCGGACATCCATTCTTCCAGGAAAAAAAAAAAGGATTATTGTCCTCGCGTAAAAATGTTTGTGGAAGCCGGAGCCAATATTTTGAAGAATTACGTTTCCTAGAGAAGTTATGCTGATCTGTAAAACTCGGGTTAAGTTTGGCAATCGCTCGCGTTCAGGTCCAGATTGCGGTCTGGTTTTGTGGCTGTGGGCTCAGGTTTGGGTCCTGAGCCTGGGTCTGTGCCCCCGGTACGCAGAGAGGGCTGGAGGGCGGTGGTTTGGGCTGGGAGCTCTCCCTGTGGGTAGCCTGAGCCCCGGGCCACCACGCGCCATGGCTCTGGGCGGCGATGCCTCGCCATAACGGGGGGACCGCCTGGCTGAGCCCCGGCATGGACCAGCCAGGACCCCCCCCCCAAGCTCGCCTGCTTTTGCAGACCCCACGGAAACGGCACTACTGCTGCCCCTGGGGAGCGGGAGGGAGCGCGGTGCCTGATACACCCGCTGGGTTTGGTGTCCCATACATCCAGGGTTGGGATTTGTGCCCCTCTCTGTAGGACTGAGGCTCCTTTCCTCTGCCAAACACCGCCCGGATAACAGGGTTCTTCAGCAAAGGTGAACTCCCCCTCCCAGAGGGACAATGACATCTTCTGTACCGAAAGCTGTGCCAGGCGGAGGACAGGGTGTTCGCTGGCGGAGAGGAGGGGACGCTCGGCGCCGTCCCGGCGCTGCAGCCGAGGAGGCGTTTGCTGCCGCACGCGCTCGGTGTCCCGGGGACCCTCCGCCGGGGCCGCGGGGAGCTCCCGCCGCGTCGTCGCAGAGGGCCGGGATGGCTCCTGCAAGGGACGAGCGAGCAAACCCCGAAGATGCAGCGCGGCAGGAGCTGCCGACGTGTCCCCTGCTCAGAGGGCAGCAGCCGTTTAAATCTAGAGCGCTTTGATAGACGCTATTTTAAAAAGAACCAATAAAAACTATTTATATATTTGCTCGAGAAGAAAATTTGCGACGGTGGGATTTATTTATTTATTTATTTTTAAATCTCCTTGCTCTCATCATAACTAGATTGATGATTTCTGTGTTTCTCCTTTTAGAAGGATGACTAGAATAAGTTGCCAGCTGAATTTCTCTTTTATTTTAGTCCAAGTTTTAATTTAAGACAGGAAAAAGTGTGGCTAAGCTTCTTATTTTAAGCAATTATATTTTGGCACCGAACCCGGGGTCTCTCTAACTACACAGCTATGCATTCCGTATTGTTTCAATCACGTTGAGATTGAAAGGAAGGATGGATGTAAGCGACGGGCGACAGCCAAGCGCTGATGACAGAGCCCTGAGAGAGCAGCTGAAGCGGAGCCGCGTTTGCCCCATACACGCGTTTCACACCCAGACCTGGAGATCACTTGACGGTGAAGTGGGTGCTCGGCCCCGATTTGCGCGTCCCCGTAGGCTGTCCGGTGGGTGACAACACGCGTTCGTCCATACGTACATGCACATCGATAGGCAGGTGCGTTAAATTCGCCGTGTAATGCGTAGGTGTCAGACTGAAACTTGGCATCAAGTTCAGAAATACAGACTATTTTGTCTGTAAAACGTGTTTTTAATGGCCAGCTTGCCGTATCACTGAACTCCAGTGACGTGTCTCGGTGGGTGAACTCGGTGTTTAGTATAGGATGTAATTCTGGAACTCAAGACCATAAATCCACAAGTTCACACCTATGAATTAACTTCATTCCCACTAGACTCAATGGTGTGTCCTGTGGGTAAAATAAGGATTTATTGGTCCAGGTACTGAAAATCAAATGACTGAAATCTCCTTTCCTTGTCTGCCAGAGAAGCCGTGGAAATTTCCCACCGTATGCCTCTTCTTACCCCCACACTGCTGCTTTTAAACCCAGGTTTGGCTCCACGGCGTCGTTTCCATCCAGAGGCAGCAGAGGTGGCGGCACTCGGGTCTGCAGACCTGTGTTATTGTATGGACATGACACGCGGTTTACCGTAGACTTCTTCCCCGCTCCCCACGTGCTGCGGGACGTCCTGGAGAGCAGGCTGTCTGCAGCAAGTCTGCTTCGTACTCTGCGCATGAGCAACCCCGAAAAAACCCTCCCCTATCACTGAGAGAACAGTAAAAAAAAGGGTCATGGACAAGAAGGGTGCACCTTCCCGAAAAAAACCCACTTTAGGTCTTCAGCTTCAGGCTTGGATTTGACTTCACGTGTTTTAGAGGCATGAAGCGTCACAGAAGTTGTAAGTATTATATCTTATTATTGGCACAAAGCACGCTTTGCCTGATGCCGTGTAAACGACAGGGAGCGGGACGGAGCTCTGGACCGGGGAGCCGCACGCTGCCCGGCCGGGTGACCTGCGCAGGTGTCCGTGGACTTGCTTGGATAGAGCGGTCCCAGATGGGCTTTCCATATTTTCTGTAACGAAATTTAGCATTAACGAAGCTGTTCCGATCACTTTGCTACATTCTGTGATCTAACGCTCATCTCCACGTTTTAGTCGTTACAAGAATTTTCAGGAACTTGAACATTTCAGCGTCTCTCCGGAGCGCCGAGAGCATTGGGAAGTCTGGAGCTGGTTAAGGCATTGCATGGGCCATTGACAGAGGTCTTCTCCTTCCCCTCTGACATCGTTAGCGTCAATGCAAATTTATCTTTTAGATCTACAAACCCATAGCCGGCTTTAAAGCCCTCCCTGATTTTCCATCATCCAGGAATGCTTCAGCAGCCGCTTTGTTCTCAGCCGCTGGCCGCGTGGTGAGATCTATCGGCACTTCCTTCTCCAGTCAGCACGGGAATGTTGGAAATAAAATATCGTCTCTTCCGAGCAGGGCTTGCTGACCTCGCAGGGCACGGGTGCCGGGTCAGTTGTTCGACGCGCATTAGGAGCCCGGGCTGGAGCGCTGGCCGAGACACGCTGCAGAGCTCCCCGAGGAAGGATGTCCCCGGGGCTGGCGGAGGGCTCCAGCCCATCGGCGCTGGGAGGAACCGGGTCTCAGGAAATGCTGGAGATCCTCGAGCAGAGTAAAACAAACATACGTGAACTCCCGCGGGAGTCGGGGATGGAGCGGGAGAGCATAAGGAAGGAATTACCAGTTTTGTTTCACTGTCTCGAAGAGGATTTGGGGAAAACGTGGAGAGTTGGAAAAGACATGACTGGGGATTGGTCCAGCTGGTGCTCGGTGGCCGAGGAGGAGGAGGAGGACAGTGGGGTGGCATCATCCGGGGGACGAGGACTTCTCTGGGCTGGAGGGATGGTTTGGAAAGGTTATATCGTGGCTATGGGTGGGCAGTGTGGTGGCACCCTGCCTCAGTGACATCAGACACCCCGACACCAGAAGTTCACCATCAGAGCCAGGTCACCTCGGATTAATCCTGTCCCCAAGCAATGTTGAGTTTGTTTGCGGTCGTTTCCCACCCTGCACTCACTGCACCCCGCCCACGCATGGCTACAGCAGAGCCACAGCGCACACGGTCTCAGTGTCATTCTGCCACTTCCCTGGTGCACCGCTGTCCCCCAGCGCCTCCATGAATGTCATCGTTGGGGCTGGGAAATGATTCATAGAATCACAGAGGAGTTTGGGTTGGAAGGGACCTTTAAGGACCATCCAGTGCCAACCCCCTGCCCTGGGCAGGGACACCTCCCACCAGCCCAGGTTGCTCCAAGCCCCGTCCAACCTGGCCTTGAACACCTCCAGGGATGGGGCAGCCACAGCTTCTCGGGGCAACCTGCGCCAGGGGCTCACCACCCGCACAGCCAAGAATTTCTTCCCAATATCTCATCTCAGTCTCCCCTCTTCCAGTTTGAAGCCATTCCCCCTCATCCCACGGCTCCCCTCCCTGATCCAGAGTCCCTCCCCAGCTCTCCTGGAGCCCCTTTAGGCACTGGAAGGGGCTCTAAGGTCTCCCTGGAGCCTTCTCTTCTCCAGGCTGAACCCCCCCAACTCTCCCAGCCTGTCCTCCCAGCAGAGGGGCTCCAGCCCTCGCAGCACCTCCGGGGCCTCCTCTGGCCCTGCTCCAACAGCTCCGTGGCCTTCTGCTGTGGGGACCCCCCGAGCTGGAGGCAGCGCTGCAGGGGGGTCTCCCCAGAGCAGAGCAGAGGGGATTAAAAATAATGGGAAAAAACCCAAGCAAAGAAACACAGCCATCCCCACGAGCGCTGGCAAACTAAAAAGGGGGACACAGAAATAGCAATCGGCCTTTCAAAGTTTAGCCTGATTTTCATTTCACTGTAAATAGAAATGCATCGCACTGGTACAGCTCCAAGGTCTGTGGTGTTTCTCCCCGAAAGGTTTGATGGTGCTTTGATGGATCAGGTTGAGAAATACCTCTCTGGAGTCGCCATCTCCGCCAGCTGCGAGGCACCAGGCAGCCCTTAGCTCTGACCTGGCAGCAGAGCTCAGGCACCCCTATGGTACCATAAACTAATTTTTTTTCCCATTCTAATTCGAGTAAATGCTCATTACCAAATGTCGGCGTCTCACCTGTCAGCGTAACAAATTGCAGAGCCCTGGCAGGCTGGAGAGACAAACACCAGCAACACTCAGTGCTCGCAACTTATCCAACCCCAAAGCTAAATATTTACACGGCACGCTGCAAGACCCCCAGCTTCGAGCCATAAACCCCGCTGAACGCCCCCATCAATTAAGCAGGCACCGAACCACCGCGTTCAATCCCTCAGATCCCTCTCCCTCCATACCTCTTCCAGCCCTTGCTCAGCTTCGTGCCCGTCTTCTCCTCCCCGCGGGCGCCGCCGCAGGGACGGGGTGGGGGAAGGATGCTGCCCGCCCATGGCCGAGCATCCCCGGGGGCGGCCGAGCATCCCCGCTCCAGCCACTGCCACGGCCCCACTTTCCCAAAGCGAGAGGTGTTCAACGCAGGCGCAATAACATTTCCGAGCTGCCCCAGGCCCCGTTTTCAGAGCCGCCGGACCAGCGGCAGCCCCAGTGAAACCCCAGTGAACGTTTAGGACGGTGGAAAAATCAGGGCGTAAATTCAGGGGGATGCGGTCGCTCGAGCTGCACCCCGAGAGAGAGCGGTGACGTGAGACACAAACCTCGCGGTCACCGCTGCGAACCGGCGCCACTCGGCAGCACCAGCGCTGGCTTCGCTCAACAGCCGTTAATCCCAGTTTATTTCCCAGGTCGTTCCTCTGGTTCCCCGTTCCTCAAGCGCTTTTGATGACCCCTGGCAGGTCCCCGCCGTCACAGCCGCCCTCCCCAGCCCCCGCTGCCCGCCTGGACCCAGAGCCAACGCCAAAACTCACCAAAAACTCACTCAAAACACTGCATAAAGTCGGCAGGAGAATAGTTCAGAGAGCAGGTTATATTGCCGCGCTCCGCAAGGAACTTTCAAAAAAGCTTAAACTGCCTCTGCTACTCAGTGGAAGACACATATTACAGTAAAAAGCATTACAGTTACTTTTTTTCCTGATTTTCCCCCCCCTCCCATCTTAACTCCCCCTTTTTGGCAACAAATTTTTTGCAACAGATACATTTTTCCAGGTTGAAAAATTTCAAATTTTATTCCTACTCAGCCTTGAATGATCTCCGAGTTCATTTCTTCACGCGCGGACTTCTCATGCGTTTTTACCCCCTCTTTACCTTTTTGGCTTTCGGTCTTTTCTACAGTACTTCCTCCACTTCGGAATCATTTGAGAGTGACAAAGAAAATCAAACAAACTGGGGATTTTCCAGTTTTGGAGAAATTTTGAAAAGTTACAGAACAGAAAAGACAATTTAAAAAAGAAAGAAAAACACATTTTTAAAATTACATTCAATTATGAAGGGGAGAAAAAGCAGGAAAAAGAGGGGAAATCAAAACAATTAAATATTTAAAATTATTTTTTCAGCAGTATTAAATCTTTAAAATCGCTCAATTTCAAACCTGAAAGAAGCAGCAAATTTGATTTTTTCCCACAGACGCATATAAACAGTGAAAGGATAAAGTACGCTGAGATTAAATAAGAAGGAAAATTATCTTTTTACAGCCGGAAAGTGATTGATTGAGGAAAGCAGAAAGCCCTTACGTGCTCAAATGATGTCAGCAGTGTCTAAAGCCACCGAGACCTCGTGCACCTCAGCAGCAAAGGTGGTGGGGTTGGGGTCCGGGTTTGTTTCTAACCCCCTCTCCGGGCCTGTGGCCATCAGGCTGAAGAAGAAAACTCCATTTCACGCGTGGACGTGAAAGCTGCTTCTACACCAGCAACTGTCCCAGTGCCAGGGAGCGCTCCCGCATGGTGGCACTCCGTCACCTGGTTGGTCATTGATGCCTTAGACCTCTCATGCTGCTCAAAGCTCTCCATGGCCCCTGCCAACACATGGTCTCCCCCACGGTTTTCCATGGCCCTATTTTGGAGATAAATGAGATCCACAGTATGGCAGTGGGATGGCTCTGCACCGGAGCAGTCCCAGACCCGTTTGGTTTGCTGGCATGGCCACGGAGGTGCCAGCAGCTCTACAGGTAGGTGGTAGCCTCTCGGCTCTCCCGCTCCCTAGCCTGTGCGACGGCGACGTTGATGCACTGAAGCCACTCCTCGGCGTTCTTCTCGTCTTTGGCCTTGAAAACATAGGTCTTGTTGTCGGTGAAGATCTCAAAGGCCCGGGGCAGGCTGCGGTCCCTGCGCTTCTTTGCCACCACTTTAACGCTCTGCACCTTGCTGAGCTCAATGGGGCAGTCGTCGGGGTCATCTTTCTGCAACACAGGGAAGACAGGCACAACCAAGTTCATCTGGTAGGGCTTCCACCGTCTTAATAAACAGCTGATGTCTCTAGAGCTGGGCTTGTAAACATTGCTCGTGTGGGCAAATGGGCTGATGGGGACTTCCCGAAAGAGCCTTAGGGGAGCTAGAAACCCCCCTCCCACGCAGTGCCACGCTCCCCTACTGAACACCATCAGGTTTCATGAGCTGTCATGGTCTACTGCACCCAATGTCCAAAGGTTCACACCAATGCCCGTGAGCTCTTCCCCCTCAGCATCTGCACTTTTTAGTTCCAGCTTCAGCCATTAACACAGACTTAGATTTTCCTTTCTCTGCCTTCTAATAATGGTGACCTTTTCCTTTACTGTTCTAAGGAAAAGCCCATCTGAAAAGCCCATCCAAAAGAAGTCCCAAGCCCAATGGCTGTGATTCCTCCCTGGGATGCGATAGTCCCCTACCATTACCACTGACCTGCCATTTTTCCACATCTATGACAAATACCCAGGATGCGTTTCCCAACTTTTGGAGATCTTCTGTGTCGCGTACATACGTATTATTTGCAGTCGAGGTCTCCTACATTCCTGAAGTGCCATAATCCCTGGGCAATCCCATCCTTTCTGGTTGAAAACAGCACTTAAGTCCATCCCTTGACCGGAGCAGCTCTCCAGCGAGAGAGGCTGGCACGACCCCCCAGCATGGCCAGTGGGGGGGTGGGCAGACAGACCCCTCCGGGACACGGGAGGTCCCTGGGCTGTGAACGGCAGGGACAGGGTAGAGCCGTCACCTTCCCAACACATCTCCATCCCGTGGCATTGCTGCTACGCATTCTGGGACGGGGCTTTTTTTTGTGTGTTTCATTCATTTTTCATCAGGGACCCCATTCCAGACCTGAGAAGTTTTCTTTAAACGGATAATTTCCCACTAAAATGTTCAGTTCTGACCAAACAAATTTCCACGAACAATGAAGTTCATCTCCAACTTCAGATGGGAACAAATGTTTCCAGAGCCATCGCTGATTCCCTGTGCACGACCACGGGACCACAGCGGTGGCCCACCCTCCCCTGCTTCCACAAACCCCGATTAAGGGTTTATCAGCAGTATCAAGCTGGCTCCGCACTGAAACCTCACCTGGGATAAACATCATGAAAATTTTATCACAGAAAATGCAAAGCAAGGATAGACTCGAGAACCAAAACTTTGCACCCCGTGAGCCAGACCCTCAGACTTAGAAGCCCATCTAGCAAAAATGATATATCCCCTCCATTGGCACACAGTGCCTGACCTCAAGTTGCTAAAGAAAGTTGATTGTACCCCAGGCACATTTCTGTGAAGGAGTTTACCACAATTTTCCAGGAGTTTAGGATATGGCTGGCTTTCAGACCTCTTATATTTTGGCTTTCTCCTGGCCACAGAGTTGCTCAAACAGAGCGAATATTGTCCACATGGTTACTGGGACGAAGGGAAGGTTCATGGTGGGGCTCCAGGAAAGAGCAGGCACAGCCAGCTGGCCATCTCACAATGCTTCTTCTGTGTTAGGTTTGTGGTTTTTAAGTGAGCGGCGTGTAAAGTCCAAACACCCACGCAGCACCCAGCCCTGCTCCACAAGGCCAGAGATGACGGGCAGAGCCACCATGTTCTGCCAGGCGAGCACCGTCCGGCCCCGGGGACGGCAACGACCACCAGCTGGGGCTGGGCAGGAGCCTCGACCACCGCTTTCGTCGGCCACAGCCCGTGGTCCTGCATCTTGCAATGCTTTTGGCACCGGTACGCGGCCGGCGGGGTGCAGGGCTGGTCCTCCCACCGGGGTGCCGGAGGTGCGCGGGAGCAGACCTCCTGTGCGGTCTGAAAGCCCCTCTTTTATTGTCCAAAGCACTTCTGTGAGGCTTCATACCTCCAGCCCTGCCTAAAGGGCTTAACATTGTCTGTTTGGTGTCTGCAGTAGTCATAGAATCATAGAATCATAGACTGGTTTAGGTTGGAAGGGACCTTGAAGATCACTGAGTTCCAACCCCCTGCCATAGGCAGGGACACCTCCCACCACACCAGGTTGCCCAAGGCCACGTCCAGCCTGGCCTTGAACACCTCCAGGGATGGGGCAGCCACAGCTTCTCGGGGCAACCTGCGCCAGGGGCTCACCACCCGCACAGCCAAGAATTTTTTCCGGATACCTCATCTCAATCTCCCCTCTTCAGTGTCAAACCATCACCCTTCATCCAGTGGCTCCCCTCCCTGATCCAGAGTCCCTCCCCAGCTCTCCTGGAGCCCCTTTAGGCACTGGAAGGGGCTCTGAGGTCTCCCCGGAGCCTTCTCTTCTCCAGGCTGAACCCCCCCATGTGTGCAACCCAAACTGGTGGGCTATGGGTGGCTCCAGGCTCTGAGCGACGGTTAATGGCAGGACTCAATTCTCAAATTTAGGCCAAAAACGTCGAAGTAACAGGATATAACACACCAGCTCCAAAGACGGATTACCCAGGCGCAATAACCCCGCTGCTGTCCCCGGGGGGCTGGACGCCAGCCTGCACCGCCGCCGAACCAGGTCAGGTATTTGGGTTCAACATTAGGGAAAAAAAAAAAAAGCAAAGCAGCCTTGAGTTTGCCAGTTAAAAAGGGAAAGTTAATCGAGACGAATTACGCTGTTGAACAAAACCTGCTGTGCGACAATCTGATCCGCCCGCGTCGCCCGCCTGCCACGCGCCCGCGCGTTCCCCGCGTGACCACGGGGAGCGCCCGGGGTGCAAATCCAGAGAGGCGATTTCTGCACGCTGATCGCATCCCGAGAGTAATGAAGGTATTCCGATGTGCCTTCTGCCTGGCTTATTTGGGGAGCTAATTAAAGCCATTCTGTTAAATAAATTTCTATAAGCCAATCGCACGTGCTAAAAAATGACGATTATTCCGACGCTCTTCCAAAAGGGAACATCAGCCAGTACTGAGCTGCAGCCGTGGTACACCTATGGACTAAACTGTCCTCAGAATCTCAACCAAAACGCCCGAAAAAGTCACTAGAAAGTAAGGAAAAGGCTGTTTCAAGCACTACTTGCTTTCAGAAGGACTATACTGCCCCATGAAAGGCACATGTTCCTCCACGGCAGGACACCCGGTTGTATCTCCTATAAGAAGGGGCTCAGGAAGCCATCTAAGAAGCTCAAAGAGCTTTACCAGATTTCTATAAAAATAAAGATTATTTACCAGAAATAGCAAAGCTTGGCTACAGTTGGAAGATGCTGCTATTTTTGGATTATCTAAGAGAGAGAGCTCTTGTAACAAAAATAAATAGACTGTTTCGCACGATGTCTGATAATTCTCATCAGCAAAAGCTGATGTCAAACAATTTCACAGAAATCTCAGCAGAATTTCTCTGAATTTAGATGAGGGTAGAAATGAAAGCGAAAAACCACCCCTGCTCCTTTGGGAGAAAAGCATTTGAGCATCACCTTGCTTTAAACACACTTGTATTTGCTGCACAAATAACACCAATTTTAATGCCGTCATCTCAAGAACAGTTATTATTGTGCAAAAACAGGCAAGACTTCCAAAATTGGTGAACAGTTCTAGATTTTGGAGACTGCCCTGAGGTTCTCAGAAGGGCCTGACTTTCCCTGTACGCTGAACATAACCATCTCCCCCCCGAACACTGCTGGTCCCGTGAAAATTGGGGACCCAGAAACAACAGCTCACTTGGGACACGTTGGCTGTGGCTGCTACTTACCTCGCTGTCCCACCCCGTGCCCTTTGCAAGTGGAAAAAATATATTTACCTGAGCAGAATTTATTGAATTTGTATTAATTCAAGGAAATAAAGAATCACTGGTCAAGGTCAATCACTGGTCAAAGTCACCAAATTTTCATAATCACTGGTCAGTGGTCACCTCATCCCTGGAGGTGTTCAAGGCCAGGTTGGACGGGGCTTGGAGCAACCTGGGCTGGTGGGAGGTATCCCTGCCCAGGGCGGGGGGGTGGAATGAGATGGTCTTCAAGATCCCTTCCAACCCAAACCCTTCTGTGATTCTATGATTCTACGATTCTATGATTCTAAGGCTGGAAACTGTTTTTTAACCCAGTGTAGTTCCTTCAGGAACAGAAGCTTTTGCAATACCCGAGACGTGCCGCTGGGACGCCTCGAGGCAGAGGGGACGCTGCTCGGGCACAGGCCACCAGCCAGTCGGGGATAAGTTACTGAGACATGGGTGTCGCAGTGGTGCCCGGGGCATTTGTTGCCTGAAGAAGAGCAGCACCGATCTAACGCTCTCTAAAATCTCACGTTCTTGATCCAGAGAGAAGAATATAACTAAAGCCAGCGAGCAGCCCCTCAGCTGAAGTTGGCCACGCACTGTCCAGAGACCACAGACAAATCCCAGCGGTAAAAATCCTCTGGGAGATGGTGTTGGGGAAGAGGGAAAGAGAGAAATCAAACAGACCGTCTTCTGACTTACGGATTTTCCTTTCCGAAAAAGCAGCTGGTTGCCAGCCAGGGTGAAGTAGCGGGTTTTCCACCTTTTGATAAACTTCCACCGGACTTGCTTCTCTTTAAGCTTGCCTTCAATCAGAGGTTGGCCATCCTGATTCACCACTGGGGAGGGGAACACACAACGCGGGGGTTATTTCTGCCCTCCCTCCGCCCCAGCCGAAAGCCAGGCTTTTGCTGCGATGCAGAAAAGGGTTGGTTTTTTTTGGGGTTTAGCTGTGTCAGCCCCACGACCACATTCCTCCCGACCTCAGGCATTCAGCTGCCACTGCACAGAGACGTTTCATCCCTCGGTCGTGTTTCACTTGGGAGGCCGTGCAGATGGGGCTGACAGCTCGGACTCCTCTGTCCATCCCTTTTGCTATTCCCTGAGCCATCACGTACTTCTCCCCACCGTTACGCCTCCCGACTCTTCCTCAGCCCTGCAACGACTATTTGTAATTTCACGCAGTTGAAAGGAGGCATTTACGTTGTCTCTGAGGCTTTAATCCACGCTACAGAGTTCCGTACAGTTATTTTCCTGCTGTGCTGCATTTTGGGTAGGAATATTTGGAGGCTACCACCCTCCATTAACCGCAGTGACCCGCTTCATTGCAGCAGCAGCCCTATGGAGAAGAAATTAGGAGCCAGAAGTGGGATGTCCAGGTGGGGCTGGGAGACCAGGCGCCATCCCACTGGAACGACTGCCAACCTCTCATGGGTTAAATCCAGCCCAGAAATGTGACTTTTTGCTGAGAAAGGGGTTGGTGAGACCCAGGCCTTTGTCTCCCAGGCATGACCCTTCCCTTCCTCACCCTCCTGGGACGCGCCTCCTCCTTCCCTTGGGAAAGGGATGTGTTTGTTATCAGCCCTCCCTTATCCAGTGCTCCAGCAATAACCTAACCCTGCGCTTCGCAGAGGTCACTCCCTGTCACATCTTCATTATCTTCTCTAGTCCTCTCGTCAGGAATATTCCAGAAAGCCATTTAACATTAGCCATCCATTTTTGTACAAAATAATCCTTACAACAAACCCAGAGCTACTTACGTCCTGTAAATCTCACAGCGCTGACCGGTTGGGAACGTGGTGTTTTCTGTCACTTATGCGTTTCTAAAATAACACAATTTATTTTGACATCTGGACTGCCGACTCCCAGCTCAGCCCCCAGGGACCCGGTGTCTGTCCTGCTCCCTCGGGAATACTCAATGTCTTTTCATCGTGTTACCCGTTGAGCACATTGACGTTTATACCAGCTTGTGGCAAAATTAACTCGCAAACCATGAGCGTGTCATTGGCCAATGACACTGCCTCGCCTGCGCCCGGGGTGGTAAGAGCCAAAACAGCATTTCTGCCACGCGTGTGCGTAAACACCGTCCGTACTGAGCCCACTTTAGATACAAGATGGGCCCCTCTGCCCGAGCCACAGACGAGGAAGGAGGAGAAGGAGAGGTGCAAAACATTCTGTCCCCACTGATCACCTGTGCTATAGTGTGTTGCCCAACAATAATAAAGGACATGGACCTGCATAGAATGGTTTAGGTTGGAAAGGACCTTGAAGATCATCGAGTCCCAACCCCCCTGCCATAGGCAGGGACACCTCCCACCACACCAGGCTGCCCAAGGCCACCTCCAGCCTGGCCTTGGACACCTCCAGGGATGGGGCCTCAACAACCTCTCTGGGCAACCTGGGCCAGTGCCTCACCACCCTCACAGGGAAAAACTTCTTCCTAATGTTCAATCTAAACCTGCCCTCTTCCAGTTTGAAGCCATTCCCCCTCGTCCTATCACTCCATGCCCCAGTAAAAAGTCCTTCCCCAGCTCTCCTGTAGGCCCCCTTTAGGGACTGGAAGGCCGCAATAAGGTCTCCCCGGAGCCTTCTCTTCTCCAGGCTGAACAGCCCCAACTCTCTCAGCCTCTCCTCATAGGAGAGGTGCTCCAGCCCTCGGATCATCCTGGTGGCCCTCCTCTGGACGCGCTCCAGCAGGTGATAGACAGGACATGATGGATCAGACAGGCTGAAGAGCAGTCCAAGGCGTAAGCAGCCTGAGAATGGATGTTTTTTGACGTGATGTTTGATTTGGAGCCCTTCCCAGCATCTGTCAGCTGGTCGGTTATCCCCTGGCTGGCCGGACTTGCATACCTTCGCGTGGAAGTTTATCCAGTAAAGCTTTTGCTTGAGAGCATTCGCTATCGGCTGTGCCTGAGCCTTTCCGAGCCCCAAAGGCGGAAGGTTGGTGGGATGCTGAGGGCGCGAGGAGAGCGGGGTGGCCGAGCGCGGCCGCCAAAGCTAGCACCTGGGGTTGCAAAGGCTTTATAGCTTTTTTTGGACACATACCTCTCTTCACGACCTCCTGTCCGGCAGAGGAAAAGCAAACCAGGCAAATACAACGCATCAGATTGAGATAAAGAATATATTTTTTCCCCAGCGTTGTTTGTGTTGGCAGAGAGGCAGGCTTTGGGGGTCTTCAGTGTGTACTGCTTCAATTTCCTCAAGAAAGGCTATAAATATTTCTGCCTCTGCAGATAGGGAGTTTTTGGAAGGAGCTGGACTGAATGAAAAGGGGGGTGGCCAAGTTTCCGCTCCCACGGGGAACTGCGGCTGTGATTTCCGTGACAGAGAGCAGCCGAAATCCAGCTCACACAGGCAACAAGGAGCACACAAGGTACCGCCAAACGCCACTGAACAAAAAATACCAGAGAAAATAATCTGTTTTGAGCAAGGAAAAATCTGGGGTTTTGTTGGTTTGGGGTTTTGGTTAGGTTTTGGGTTGTTGGTTTTTTTTTTTCCAGATAAACTTGATTCTGCAAACAAACTGGGTCCACGGACCATCGGACTCGAGGTGAGCCTTGGCTTTTGCACCGGAGCAGCACCGCGCGGTCGTTTCTGCCTGCAGCTGTACCGATGTCCTGTAGAAGGGACACCATCTGCTGGCGGCGGCTTTGTGGGGGAAACGTACTGGGAACAGAAGGGCTGTTTTTCTTCTTAAACTGCTTTCTGAGGCTGTATCGGGTATTGTCTGTCATTTCTGCAGCTGAGATTTGCTGGGTTACCCATGATGGTCATCCATAAGAGTCATTCCCCTTTGGGAGCCGAGCAGAAGGACAGACCCGTAGGGCCAGCAGCTGTCCAGCAGGTCTGAGCACGAGTCCTCGCGCTCTCGTACCAGCCGCTTCGTCTTCTGGTGACCCCATTTATACAATCAGCTTCATAATTTGTCAGATTTGTGAGAACAGATAAATAGTTTTAAATTTTTATAATTAAACAGCATCTAAGCTGTTATTTTGCTTATTGTGCAAATGCCTCATCAAATTTCTAACTCAATGACGTAGAGGGTAACATCCCTGTCACTCCCATCATTTGCCATTCCCATGTGCACTCTTTTGGTGGAGGATGTTTTGTCACCACGAGAATATGCAGTTTGGTGTCAGAAAATGACCCTCTCAGTAGCGTGTGGGTGATAACCACAGGGCATGGCTCTGTATCGTCTCCCGGGATGAAGTGTCAGAACTGCTGTGACAAAGTCTACCCAGCGAGAGACAGAGAGCAAAGAGCTGTGACTCTGAGAAACTCAAACCAGCAGCACCAAGCGGCCAGCTTTCCTGCAGTGCGCGGAAAAGAAAGAGGAGAGAACTTCACTTCAATAAAAATGACAAAGATAGGACAGGAATAGATTTTTTTTACTCCTACGTGTTAACTATAAAGAATTAGTAATATGCACAGTAACTTTCAGAGCATGACGACAACTGTATAAACACCTAGATACACCAAAAGAAGGACTTGATATCAAGAGACAATTGCTCAGTGGTTGGGTCTGGTGCATCTACCTGGCTCCTGGTCCCACGGAAACAGCTTTGATACTGATTCCAGTGCAGTAGGAATACGCTTTAACCCAAACTAAGAAGGTGTAAAGCACAAAAGGTTTGGAGACCAGAAGATACTGAGATGGCTGGTGGCGAGGAATGCAACACGAGAAAGGAAGTAAATGTGCGGTTTTGGCCTATAGTGGGTATTTTTATGGCCAAAATCTTTCAAAACCAGAATTTACTAAAGAAATCCTGATCTCTCTTTAAGCACCCGGTGGCTGGAATCAATGCTAACAGAGCACTTCTCGTGTACATCCACAAAGAATCCCATGGGGAATTCTGATGTCAGCTTCCAAAGTCGTCGTAATGAACCTGATGCCAGAATGTCTGAGGGTCTGATTAGAAGAAAAAGATTCATGGAAGATAAGAATGAAGCTCTTTTCCAATATTTTTCTAAGTCCTTTTGCTTATTTTCATTGCGGTTAACTTCACAGAATCACCGAATAATTCAGCTGGAAGAGAGCTCAAGGGGTCTCTCATCCAACCTCCTGCTCAAAGCAAGGTCACCAGTGGGGTCAGACTAGGTTGCTCATAGATTTATCTATCCAGGACTTGAAAATCTCAACAACATCTCTAGGCAAGCTCTTCCAATGCTTGCTTGTCCTTACAGTGGGAAAGTTTTCCCTTGTAGGCAGTCTGAACTTCTCCTGTTCCAATTTATGCCTGTTGTCTCTTGCCCTCCCACCACACACCACCGAGAAGAGCCTGGTTGTATCTTCTTGATGATCTCCTTGTAGTTATGGACGGATGACTACGATGTCCCCCTTCAGCTCTGCCTGCACCAGTCCTTGTCCCTGTCCCTCCTCATGGGGAAAGAACTTCAGCCCCCAAATGTCCTGGTGGAGCCTGTCCCGATCCTCATTGGGATTTTACTGGCTCACCACTGTAGCTGCTCAATGCCTGCAGAGCAGGAGTAAGTGCGTGGAGCTGTGTTAGTGGGGGACATCATGAGTAAATCGGTACTGCCTCAGAAAGGCAGAGCTTTACTCTTCTGTCTGAACTCTTCCCAAAACCAAATGCCGTGGCTGGTGACCCCCGCTTCTTCCCATGGCCGAGCGGGGTTATATGACAGAAGCATCTGCACTTCTAATACAGTTGGAAGACTGTTTAAAAACGCAATCAACTGCCAAGTGGAGTGTGCACATTCCTTATACACATATCGATTATTGGAACATTATGTCTAGTTTTGATTTCTTCATGTTGCATGGATAAGGACAAATCAAAAGACTTCAGAGAAGTGATACAAAACTGATTTAAGATTGATCTTTCATATAATTATTCCTATCACGACAAACTAATGAAACGGATTATCCTTAATTTGCCCAAGCAAAAATCAAGATGTGACATCATAAAGTCTACAAACAGAGATCATCTGCATGGCAGGGAAGGGCATAATGTGATGCGGTGTTCAGAGACAGACTAGAAATAACCCCACATTTTAATGGTGTGGTTAAATTACCTGAGCAACAACTTAGGCATGTCATGGGTTCGCCTTCACTCGGCTTTTAAAAATGAGGTTTAGACATCTTTAGAAAAATATGCAACGATAATACAGATCAAAGAGAAAACCTTTCTTTGATATAAGCGTTATTGGACTAGACTCTTTGACTATTGTTCTATAGAAGGTCAGACTAGGTGATCACATAACCTCGGGGTTTGAAATCACTCTGTGTGGTGGTATGCTGACGTGTATGATGAGATCTTTAGCTTGAAAAAAGGAGTTAAAGGATTCAAAAGGTTATATTTACATATATTTATCATTACTTTTTTTTCTGCAGAACACAAAATAAAGCTAAAAATATTATCCAAACTCAAAATGAAAAATTATTTACTCTAATATCCATTGCTTCTTAAACCATCTCAATACTGAGACACTAACTCAAAAATCAGTTTAACCCTGAATAGTACCCGTTGATGTAAGTGTCCATTGGAATTATTTTCTATCAATTGTATCTTGCTTTCTTCGTAGAACTACAATGCATCAAACTTTAAGTAGTTTGGGTACTGAACAAAAAATAAAAAAACCTTCCCAACTCTTCCAAGATGAATTCAAGTCAGATAAAACCCAAAGCATTAAATCTCGCATTTGATGAAACATAAAATCATCCGCAAAAATTCAGTCCAATCATGAATGATCTCAATGATAATAAACTCCTCTGAACTTGAAAGAATGCAATGTGTGGGTGGCAAGCAGGCAAAGATAAATGCAATTAACCTAAGGGAATATGGATTCACTCTCTCTCATTAATCATCACATTTGGTTTTGTTGAAAACCTGGAAAGGACACATTACCGAATGCCACTTTTTATAATTTTCAAGCAAGCATTATAGCTGGGATGTCTCAGTTCACCAGATAATCACCACTGCTAGCAAAAGATAAATGTATTCAGGAGTTAATATGGTGTAGGCTATTCTGAGTGAATTGCTTTTTTTAAAGAGGAATTCATAAAAAAAAACCCTCGGTTTTACCCGAATCATTGCCCACGGGCACAATGTCTCTTCTGCAGCCCACAGGGATTACTGCAATTTCTTTGTAAGCTTCCAGAATAGGGAATGTACTGCAATTCCCTCGCCGGCTATCAAGTGGTTTTACTGAATTTTTTCGTGCAAGAGCTCGTGAAGCCAACTGTCGATACGGGAGGTTATGTTGAAACGAGGCTCTTAAAGCCAGCTTTTCCTAACAAGAGGCACACACTGCATTTACCAAAATTTCCAGTGTCGTGTATCTGGGCTTGAACGGTCGTGATTTTAAAAAAAAAAGAATAGCTTAACCTGTTTTTCCTAGCTCTGAGACCAGGCGCGCAGTCGGGGCACAGACGTGTGTCTGAGCAGATGAGCAGGATTTGTGGGAATTCTCTCCCCCCTTGGCTCGGGGGTGGCAGGAAAAAAACAATTTGGGGTGATTTAACAGCATTTCTGGAAAAGCGCGGTGGTAGAAGAAATGCTTTGCAATGAGAAGAATGCGTGAGAATTACTCAGACTTTCTCCGGGTCAATTGCCACTTTGGGTAGATCCACCCCATTGCTTAAGCGTTACTGCCTCTTTCCTCACAAACTCAGCCTCCGAGTGCAGCCCGGCTCCGAAATCCCTCCCAGCTACATCCCAAAAAAACCCCATCATCGATCTGACATCCTAAGGCAAGATCGAGGCTTTAAGGCATAATGCTTTCCTAAGTCTGGAGGATAAATGGCATCTTGCAACACGGCATCCAAAAAAATGCAACAAAAGCCAACATTAACAAAAAACCCCCAAAGGACAATAATAGAAAAAGAATTTGCCTCTGAATTCCTTATTTAGGAAGAATTTGGTTGCTAAACAGCATTGCTGAGAGGAAGAAATTACTTTCTTGTCTCTCAAAAGTATTTGAGATTCCAAAGGGTCTGTCCCACTGCGGGATGAAAAGAAAAGATGTTTTACAGCCTTTACATTTCTTACCAATTCAAGGACACCCCTAAATCCTCTTTCTTGTGGCAGATCTTATAAACCCAAAAAGACCCTGGAGTGTCTCCCACTCTGGTACGGCTCTTCCCAGCCGCCGCAGCTCTACACCACCAATACTACGGTGAATTTGTCATTCCCCTGCAGATTTTTATTCCACTGACCACTGTCTTCCACATTCCTTTCCTACACCTGAGCTTTCATATCACCCGTTCAATCCTTTATTTTCTCGGTCTTCTTTTAGAGCCGAGAAGCAAATATTCACAACGTGCCTTTCTTACAAAATTTTCTGTAAACAGAGACAAAGAGAGTAATTACTCATAAAAAGGGCAGTTACAGCCCAAAAATATTCTATGCCCAGTTCCTCCTGTTCCTGACCATTGTCCCTGAACTCTCAGCCTCTAAAACAAAGGGGAAATGGTGATTTCGTAGATGTTGGTGTTTTTAAAGTCTTCTCCCACCTCTCCTGGGCTACGGCCGCAGGCAGCCCGGTGGCTGGGCAGGGGGCAGGACGGGCTGGATGGGGCAGAGGCAGGGGGACCCGTGGGCAGCGATAACCCTGCAGACTCCAGGCTCCCCCCTCAGCGCCTGCAGTGCCGCTTCCAAATGTCATAGAATCATCGACTTGTTTTGGTTGGAAGAGAACTTTAAGATCATCGAGTCCAACCATTAACCCAACACTGCCAAACCCACCACTAAACCACATCCCTCAGCACGTCTGCCCATCTGTTAAACACCTCCAGGGATGGTGTCTCCACCACTGCCCTGGGCAGCCTGTGCCAGTGCTTGACAACCCCTTCCATGAAGAAATTTTTCCTGATACCCAACCTAAACCTCCCCTGGTGCAACTTGAGACCGTTTCCTCTTGTCCTGTCCAGGCATCCTCTGTCCTCTCGAGTACGTGTGGTACTCATGGTACTCAAGAAAAAGAAAGCAAACTCTCAAGTTATTGCATCTGCTGAGAAGGCAGTGTTGCACTTAACACCTTAACGCTGTATTTGTAATTTTTTCCATTGGGCTGTAGTCGACATCACACAGATACAAGCCAGATGAAAGGTAACTCTGAAAAAAAATTGTTTTTCCACTCCTAGAAGAGGCAATATAATTCACAAGTGCTCCCGTGCCCACACCTCCACACAGAGTGGATTTTCGCCCTTCTTGGGAAGGACAGGACTGCTGCGCTGCCGGGTGGAAACCGCTCAGGCTGGAGGGCAGAGCTTGGGACGTATTAACCCCTTCCGCTGACCGCAGCGTGTAAACGGAGAACCGCATTTCGACAGCCGTGGAAGTGGATCAGCACGGGCGTTTCACTGCAGCCTTCTCACAGCAGCTGGGGGAAACGGTGAACCCTTAGAAGAGACGTGACCTTCTCCCTCCCCTCCGTGGGATATTGCGACACCAAATCTACAACCTACATCACCGCAATGGGATTTTTGCCCAGCCCGACACAAGGATGAACGAGCCAACCCCCGCGGCAGGCGCTCCATGGCAGGCGTTACGCTCCCACCGCCCGAGGACCGTTGGCGTCAGGCAGAGTGCACACTTTACCCTACTCGAGATGTCGGCTCAAGTGCTCTGCAAACAGACTCAAGAGCCACTTGTCATCTTGAGACGGTCCCCACTTTCATAAGCTCTTGTTGTACTAACCCAAGAGCACTGAAGAGCTCTCTGGGAACTGCTGCCTGCTGTCACCTGCTGTTTGCTTGGAGTACAGACCTGTTTGGAAATACCAGCTCTATACTGGTAGTACTGGTGGGGTCTGGATCGCAGACCCAACACCGCGCTTCTGGCAGCAGAGCCATGGTGCTGTGCCACGCGGACCTCCCCGCACCGCCTCCTCCTTCCAGCCCTTCTTAGACCTCTCCTTGGAGGACACGCCGCCTGGGCAGGAGAGCAACAGGGAAGCAAGGTGTCAGCTGTCCTTTGATGTCTCCAGACCAGTGTCATCAGCAAAACCCATGGCATCAACAAGGAAACGGTGCCCCACGTCACCCCCAAGGATTGCCTTTGCCACCTTCATCCTGTTGGCTCTAATACAGCTGCCCTGCCAGCATCATCAGTAGCTTACTACAAACATTCCCCTTCTTGGACTAGTTAAATGGTTTTGAAAATTCAAAACAAAGCTATTTCATTAAGCTTTGAAATTTTAAGCAAAACAGATCGCTTTTCCTTCTAGCTTGACATACGTCTGTCACCGACGTGATGGACAAACCACAGCAAGACCACGGTGCTGAGATGAAATTTCAGCTCAAAGCGTGATTTCTTTGATGGTCGTTGAGTCCCACAAGAGTTGCGGAAGGAGGAATATGGTCAAACGCCCATGAAATGAGCACGGGCAGCCCGGCCTGCAGCAGAGGCTGTGCCACTCTTGCAAGACTTACTAAATTCAGGGTTGAGATTGATGAAATATAAAGAGATGCTAGCTGTTAAAATAAATAGCTGAAACAGCCAATTATTCAAAGGCTCAGCCCAAATATTCAAAATTCTTGGCCGGAATTGTGCAGACTTTTACAGAGTGGCAAAAAACATTTAAGAAAAAGGGCATTCCTCTAAATTTCAGTGCACTGATCTAAAACACATGGGTATCAGAAAGCTTCAAAAAAAAAAGGTCACCAGGATCTTTTACCTGGGAAAAAGTGTATTTTCCGCTCAGCCTGTTTGCTAATATAGCTGCAGTGTTACGGCTGTTGTTAAGCACTGCCTCGTTCCTAAGAAGATGCGTACTATGGATTCAATTCTATTAAAGCAAACAATTCGGAGAAGGAAGAAGACATGAATCAGGTGTAGTATCTACGCCAATGTCCCCTGACATGTGGCACCTGCGCAGTCTTCCAGAGGACCTGGGACGTGGTCCAGCAGATGCAGCTCCTTTATCCGGACACTGCACGATGGTGCAGGTCCCTCCCGCTCCCCAGGGGGTCGTAGTCATGCAGATTTATGAGCCCGCATTAATTTTGGATTGTATCCCTCTAAGCATACGCCCAATAAGGTTTGTGCTTGACACTGTATCTCACCAGGGGTGCTCAGACAAGAGGAGTTTAATGGAGAATTCCAATTAAAACAGACACCGCCTGTGCTACGCTGGAAGGGTTGCTCTCCCTTTTCCCCAACCTCTGCCACCATCAGCAGAGACGCAGCGTTCTCTGTGAGCTCCGCTCCATCCTCCGCCCACCACGCGCAGCCCACCGGCGACGAAGGCGGACCGCTTACCTGTTGCCTTTTCGGGGTTATTGCACATGAAGCACTGCCAAGTTCCCGCTTCCTCGCTGTAGCCGAATAAATCAAAGAACCTCACTTCTTCCAGGTGCATCTGCACGTGGTCCAGGTCCTAGGCCAATAACGAGAGACAACAAACTCACTCACGAGGGGAACCGCTGCACGGTTAACAGCTCGTAACCCGAAATCACCGAGGGATGCACAGCGGGTGCTGATGAGTGTCCTCTTCCATGTGTCTCCCGTGGGCAAACCACCTACCGGGGCAAAAAGTGCTGAGCAGGACGGATCTCTCCCTCTATCAGTGGTGGCAGCTAATAGATATAGATATATATAGATATAGATAGGTAGATAGATAGATAGATATAGACATATATATATATATATATGTAAAAATAAGTCAGTAGGAGGCAGAGGACTGGTCTAGGTTGTTTTTTTTCCTCTTCAACACTGCTGCCAGCAGCGCGCTCAGCGCTCCTGCCCGGCACGTCTCCCCCCACCTGAACCACCGTGACTACCTCCAACCCTCTCTCAGGACTTTTCTCAACGATTCAGAAGGTAGCGGTCTCTGCTAACAGTGCTGTCCACCCGCATCCCCCATCACAGCAAGAGTTAGTGGCTGGGGACCACTTCATTTTTCATTTTTTTCTTTTTTTAAAGAAAGACCGGAGGCTCTGAACCCAGCCACCCGCGTGAAGCGCTAACACAAATGTTTAATGTAAATGTTAACTTGATTTACCTCACACGAAACACACCCCGGTAAACGTGACACTACCCTGCCAGTGACGAGGCAGGGAAGTAAGGACCGTGCATCTGCAAAGTAAACTGAACGTCCCACTTGATCAAAGAAACCTACGGAAAGTATACTCGCAGCTTCAAGTACGAGAAAAGCCAGAGGGTACTATTTTTGAGGCAATTAATAATACTGCATAATTCAGCGTGGTTTAAACCCTGCTATTTAATTTTAAAACAGATCGTGATCTCCCAATTAAACAAACGTTGGTGTAAAATAACAGCAGCCAAGTTACTCCCTGCAAACACAGAGGGAATCGCCGGGACGGCTCAGAAAACACTCCTCTATTTATTTGCGTGGGGTCTCCTCGGATCTGCAACGCCGCACGCAGCAGCCCAAAGAAAACATGGATTTACGCAGTCAGCGAGGAAAATGCCATCCCTTGCCAGGGACATTAGTTCAACGCACTGAACGGAGCTGTGCAGAGGACGGAGTTGTCCCGTTCGGGCCTTTTCAGACAAGCTTTAGGGAAGGAGAGGGAGCAGGAGCCCGGCTGGCTCGTGGAGACCCACAGCACGGCGTCTCTCCTCCCCGGTCTCTTTCAACCTGGGAAATAGCCAGGAAAACGTTATTTTCAAGATGCCCAAGACCACTTCAGACCTCCGGCCGTCGCCCTGGATAACAAGCTCGGCTGAGCCAAACGTTGAGTTTTAAAGGCCGGGTTGGACTGGGCTTGGAGCAACCTGGGCTGGTGGGAGGTGTCCCTGCCCAGGGCAGGGGGTGGCACTGGGGGGGCTTTAAGGTCCTTTCCAACCCAAACCCTTCTGTGACTCTATGAACAGGGGCTCTCGTGTACCCCCACCCTCTCCACACCGGAGGAGGGATTTTAGGCTGTCTGAAAGAAGGATGGCAAAGCAGAACGGGGAGCATGACTCATCACCTGAGGAGCTCCAAATGACCACGGTTTTCTTCCCTTTCCAGCAGAGGAATGGGCTTCACAACACATGGGAAGACAATGCCCACGTGCTGAAGGTCTCGGACACAGGTTGGCTTTGCTTGCAAGAGGGTGCTGCAAGCAGCAGCCCCACAGCCCAGCTCTTCCCTCCATCCTCGCGTGGGAGATGAACGGCCGGGCTGTGACAGGGATGTCCCTGCACCCGCTGGTCACCTCGGTGGGCTCCCTCCTACCGCTCAGCTGTGCAATCACAGCGTCCCAGACTGGTGAGGGCTGGAAGGGCCCTCTGGAGCTCCCCCAGTGCCACCCCCTGCCAGAGCAGGGGCACCTCCAGCAGTGGCACAGGACGGCGTCCAGGCGGGTTTGGAATGGCTCCAGAGGGGGAGACTCCCCCACCTCTCTGGGCAGCCTGTGCCACTGCTCTGCCACCCGCACAGCAGAGAAGTCCCTCACACCTCCTGTGCCTGTCCCCGGGGTCAGGGCTGTGTCCGTACCTCTGTGCAGTCGGCTGCTGGGCTGCCCTCTCCCAGCGTGCTCAAACTGGTTTATACTGGGGATCACGAGTAAAACTTGATTAGTTTGCTCTGTAAGGGCTCTTTATGCATTGCTGAAGTTCTCGTTTGCCTCCAAAGAGGAATTCTATACATCGGAGGAATTCAGCTGGCCGCTGTGCTGTGCACAGGAGCGCGGCGCAGCTTCTCTCCGCGTCTCTCCCGCCGGCCCGCGGGCAGTGGGTCTGAGGCTCCCTGCCTCCCCTCCCACGCTTGGTGCGTGATGTGGGACCCCGAGCAGATCCCCCCTGGGCAGGAGAGCGGCGTCCTCAGGAGGGACACACCATGCCAACCCCCGCTCCCAGGGTCTCCTCTCCGCTGTGGGCTCCTGACGGAGGGGCAGACGTCCTTGCGAGCAGGGGATGGCGGAGCAGAGCACGGCCAGCGACGCGCCATGCCCCAACCTGCCCCGGTCCTCCTCCCGCCGTGGCATCTGGGAGGACACAAGATGGGCAAAATCACCATGGTACCGCTCTCCAGGTCTGTGCAGGACGTTGTAAGGGCACGTGGATCCCACTGAACAAAAAGCCGAGGAGTTTCTCCATCCTGGGAAAAATCTTGTTAGTGGCTGCAATGAGCCAACTCTGGACTGAAAGAGACCAAATATCACTGAAATATCAACGCAGCGATCTTTCTTTTCCACTCTGTACTCTGGTACGCTCGAAATAATCTGCAAGAAGCCACTTATTTCAGGAGGGGAAGCACAAGGAGAAAGCCTAATTGGGGAGGAGAGATTTATCTCATGCCCATGGCTCCATCAGCCTGAAAACTTCAGTGACTCCATTGTGAAAACGTGGCGCTTCTTTCTGCTGCGTAAAGGGAGACGGCAAACAAAGGGAAGGGAAGAAGAGACCGAACAAGGGCTTAAAAATGTTAATTATTCTCTTGCAAGGCTGCTCGACAAAAGGCTCTCCCTAAGGCATCACATGGGGCTCGTAAAGTAGTCACCATCTCGCTCTTCTGACACAGCATGAGTCAACACAAAGAATTCAGCAACGAGCTCAAAACCGGCTGAGTTTTTGTAATGTGGCCTGCGCGCACTTTGATAAAGAGCTATGAAGCAACCGAGCGGAAATCTGTAAGGATGTACATCTGGAAATGCTTTATTTCTGGCACATCTGAAGCCGCGTTGTATAAATATTTTTCGCGGCACGGCCAGGCTGCCCAGTGAAACCCGACGTGCTTTTCTGTGGGCCAGGTATTCGCCGCAATTCCTGGCACACGCATCCCTGGGCCAAATTCAGAAACGGCTCACAGGGATGTAAATCTGCAACTATTTCTCAGAATTTACTCTGGAATAAATCATTGATGTAACAGATTTTTTTTTTTTTCTTCGGGTTTGCAAAACGCTTTAGAATACATAATTAAAAAAAAAAAAAAGTCTAAATTCATTTGTTGCGGGTCAGACACAGAGGGCAGAAGCGGAGCGGCTGCAGAGCCGCGTGGCAGCGCCGACTCCGCTGCGGCTCCTTTTGGCTGCCGGGGGTCGGACCTGCCCCACGTGCTCACAGCACAGAAATCCCTCAGCTCTGATAAAGCGCTCAGATATCGCCGCCACACGACGCGGAAAACTGAATATAAAATATCATACAGGGTGCCGACACTGCGTTTGTATCGACAGATTTCAACATATTTCAATTTAAAAGCGCCGCGCTCATTGAAACAACCCCACCCCCATAATTTTGCTTGCAGCACTACTGGCAGAGGAATAATATTAACAACCACAATAATTTTGTCAAATCATTCCCAATATTTGAAGTTCTATTAGCAGTGGGAAGAACTTCGGAAATGACAATTTCAGGTTACTGCAGAAACTCAGTCTGTCAAGCAAAGTAAGGACTAGGTCGTGCCGGGAACGCTCCGGCTGGATTTTGGGGGGATGTAAAAGCTAAAGGAAACCTTCCTTATGGCAGGCGGAGGTCTGGCTCCCAGAACACTCAATGGGACTTCTCTCAGTGAACTGAATGGAAATTGCGCTAGAAACAAACTCGGGTTCTGGATTAATCAGCAAAACCAAAAAGGAGAAAGCGCATCCAGCAGCGCACCGCGGAGAGCAGGGCTGAGCGTCGCCGTCTCTTACCACCTCCGATGCAGTACCTCTGCCGGACCGCCTCAGCCTCCGAAGGCTGTCGGGCAATCCGCAGCTCCCGGGGTTTCCAAACTTCCATTCACTGCTTAATTCACTAAATCAGTGAAGATCGGTATCGCATTTTCCAGCTCTGCTATTTTGGGAACTCGGAGATACTCTCACTGTCACGGAGTGACGGAAGTTGCCAAAATAGGCCAAACGCTGGTTTGTTAACAACATCTGAGTTAACTCCCATCTGAGCAGTAGTGGGATTATGCAACCGATGCGCTGGAGACTAATCACGTTTCTGGGGTGTTGGACACGTTTTGTAGTGTGCGCGCACGATGCGCGACATCTAATCCTACCCGCCAAGGCACGCTCTTCCCTAAGCTCCTCATTCACCCCAAACTCCTTTACGCTCCACCAGCTCCGACTTTTGTCTGGCAGATCTTGGCACGGGCTCAAGCGAAGGCAGTGCGGAACAGAAAAGCAGTTCTAATGCCTTTGGGATGAGCCAGGCGAGGATTTCTATAGCAGCTGAAGTACTTAGGGCAAGCTCCGCTGTGTCTAAGTAAAACTGCCCCAAAAGGTGGGTCTCAGATGTGGGGGTCCCCTACTCCTCTTACAAGCTGCAGCAGGAGGTCCCGCTTCAATCCAACGTTATCTTGGGGGTTCAGAAGGTGTTTCTAACGAAACTCCTGTTTTTAAATCAGCCATAACCTTAGTGAATTAATCTTATTCGATCAGACGTCGTCATGCGTACGATGTTCTGAGAGAGAGTATTTTAAAATGATGTTTGACAATTCATTTCATCCAGTTGAGCTGGGTGGAGATGTTCAGGAATAAACAGATATTTGTTTTACAATCTGACAGCGTCCTTTTCCAAGAAGCCTGATTAATAGCTTTGAAATAGCGTTTGCTGAAATCCCAGAGACACTACACAGATTTGAAAAAGTAATCTTTTAAAACCGATGGGGGTAACTAATGGGGCATGGGCAAATGATCATCTCCATACAGTCCCCGTCTGTGTTTAACTAGGTGCGTTTCCAAGTGGCTGCCAAACGGCCCGCAGCGGCAGCTAAGCTGAAGCTAGAGTTTGGAACTGCGAGCAGGAAAAAAACCCGTACGTAGCATCGCTAAATTTTCATCCCGTTGGGAACAATCCCCATGGAGCGTGTAGGAGCGGGGGGAGAACAAGCCTGGAGAGCTTCCAAAGCCCAGTGCAAACCAACACCGTGGACCCTCTGCAGAGGTTGAAAATGTAGTGGCTGGTGAAGGTTTTTCAACCAGCCCACAAACCGAGTGCTTCATATAGAAGGGAGGTCGGAGACACGCACTGTGGATCGCCATATGGCCATCCAGGAGAAGAGGACTTGGCACGTTGGTTGCTCTGAAGACGCCGGAGAGAAGGGAAAAGAAGGGGAAGGAGCAGGGAAAGGGGTTTTGCCTTTCACAATTTGAGCACAGAAAAGACTTGCTGCAGCTATTATAAAGGTCTGTGCACAGTTGTTCTAAAAGTCAGGGCAAAGTTCTTCAACTATTTTTTTTTTGTTTTGTTTTCTGAGAAAAAAGCCAAGCTTACCTTTTGGTGTGGAAACGTAGACTGGATCATGGCAGTTTCAAAACTGTGCGTCCCCTTGAGCTGTGTCTTCTCCCACAGGGCCTTAAGGACTTGCACAGAATTGCTCTGTATGGACAAAGGTTCTGCAAACAAGCTCTGAAAAAAAAAAATGTCGAAAACAGGATTTCAAGCATTTTTCACTTGGCCATTAGCAAAGAGCATCTTGTGCTTACGGTGGGACAGCCACACGAATAACCAGGGATTACTTCATTTCCCCGTAAGGAGTTACGTTGGATCATTATGCACACAATTAGAGAAATCCTCAACTATTTCATTCCCTTTGGGGCTGGTTTTTTATTGTACATTACATGTCTTTAAAGTCTGTGGCTCACCAAAGGTGATCTATCAACCACCACTCTGCAGAGCAACTTGCACGTCGTTTCGGTGTTGAAACACTACTTTATCCCAATGGGAGCAGCTCTGGCCTCTGTGAACCAGGTGTGGATCTCAGTGACACGCGTCTTTTTGGATAAAACAGGTCCTGCACAGTTAATGCGGAGAGGCGCTTCGCTCCGCTGCAGGACCGCGTATGGTCATTTGGAGGTGACTGCAGCTCGTGGTCCGCGTGCGGGGAAGAGGAACCGTGCAACGTTTGCGACTGCACTGAACAGGCAGCGGGATGAAACGCAGGGGGAAAAGAAATCCTCCTCAGAATACGTTCAACACAGATTTTGCTGGCAGAGTACAGGAATTTTCAGCCCCTGAACATTCACACAACAAGATGAAACATGCGTGGAGGTGCTCTCACCTCCACAGCTCCCTATTTCAAAGGGCAGCAAGGATGGAACCTTATCCTGCCTTGAATTATGGCAGTATTTCACAGCATCCCAGACTGGTGAGGGTTGGAAGGGCCCTCTGGAGCTCCCCCAGTGCCACCCCCTGCCAGAGCAGGGGCACCTCCAGCAGTGGCACAGGACGGCGTCCAGGCGGGTTTGGAATGGCTCCAGAGGGGGAGACTCCCCCACCTCTCTGGGCAGCCTGTGCCACTGCTCTGCCACCCGCACAGGAGAGAAGGCCCTCCTCAGGTTCAGATGGAACCTCCTATGGTCAAGTTTGTGCCCATTCCCTCTTGTCCTGTCACTGGGCACCACTGGAAACAGACTGGCCCCATCCCCCTGGCACCCTCCCTTTAAGGATTTATAAGCGTTGATAAGATCCCCCCTCAGTCTTCTCTTCTCCAGACTAAAAAGCCCCAAGTCCCTCAGACTTTCCTCATCAGAGAGATGCTCCAGTCCCCTCATCATCTTTGTAGCCCTTTGCTGGACCCTCTCCAGCAGTTCTCTGTCCTTCTTGACCCGGGGAGCCCAGAACTGGACACAGCACTCCAGATGTGGCCTCCCCAGGGCAGAGTAGAGGGGGAGGATGACCTCCCTCCACCTGCTGGTCACGCTCTTCTTGATGCCCCCCAGGATGCCATTGGCTTTCTTGGCCACCAGGGCACATTGCTGGCTCGTGGGCATCCTGTTGTCCCCCAGGACTCCCAGGTCCCTTTCCACAGAGGCACGAAGTTCTTCATTGTATAAACTGCGCACAAAGTCAATGCTACAAGAACTCTCCTGCGGCCAAGAGAGCTGAGCGTTTCTGCCCCTACTACATCTACTCCATGATCTTGTAATTAAAAAATGCACTTGCGTGCAGGAGCCAAGTTAAGAGTGTACAAGCAAATCTGATTTTCCATATTTCAACTATTTGATTTCGCAACATGAATGATGTCCTTTTAACGTCGGTTTCCTGGATGGACATTTGTTCTTCTCTCTCCGAACAGCGACCCAACAGTCCCAGTCGCGCTGTGCGCCATCCCACCGACACAGACACGCTTCAGTCAGACTCAACCAGGGATTTTCTCGTGGCCGAGGCAAGGCATTTTTTTCCAGCTAAGCTGTCAGAAACAGCCGCATCATTTTGTCCGAATTAAAAGGGAGAAGCGGTCGGCTCCGGGCAGCCGCTGGCACGAGAAGATGGCAGCCCAATTAGTTCACGTTTGGCAAATTTACGAGGGACTCTCGGGAAGGTGTTTGGAAGGGACCCGTCAGGCAGCCCCGTGCTCGCTGGTGCGACCGCAGCGGCGTGACACCGTCCCGCCTGACGAGGGAAACTAAACCATAAATCACATAGCCCCAGAGGGTGATTTTAATGAATGAATCTGTGAAACTAAGCATCCTGCCTATCAAATAACCTCTCGAACATCACCCCTTATTCTGATTTTTTTCCCCTTTTGTTAATCATCGCTGAACTGTAAGACAATTTCTCCGCTGACATGTTCCCTTCCTACTGCCCTGCGCTAATAATTTGCCATTTCACCACTTCCATCCAAGGATTTCGAAACACGATGTAACTATTCACGGATATTTTTAAAATTCAATAGAAAGCGCGTTCATGAAGTTAAGGGTCTGTTCGGGAGGCCCCAGAGAAAAACTCTCTCTTCTCGCTTTTGCTTTTGTAGAACGCGATGTCACGCAGAATACGGAGCGACTGGCAAAAAAGGAATAAAAATATGGTTACTGGTATTGAAACCTTCAGAAACCATACATTAGTCGTCTGTCTGTGAATCTATGATGGATCTGCTGAAAACTACATTTTTATCACCAGCCTTTCATTTCACTCATTATTAACACACTTTAAATATATTTTATGTAACTCTGCGGAGCTCAATGGTCCCGACAAAAGATGGAACTGGCAGGGCCAGATTCGGAGTAATCTGGGAAGGGGTTAAAGGGAGAGGTTTTCCAATGAAAAACGCATCAGGAAAAGGCGAGACGCCGGGGATTAAAGGTGGAATGAGGGATTACATCGTCGGTGGAACTGATTCAAGCCATGAAGCACGGGCAGAGCAGAGGTCAGCGTGTTAAAACCCGCCGGCCGCGGCCGCGCAGCGGGGAGCGAAGCGTGCCACCTCCGCCCCCCGCCTCCCCGGCTGCTGCTCCTCCTTTCTCGTTTTTGTGCCCTTTTGTACTTTTGTCCGTATTTTCCAACATCTGTTTTCCTCTCGTCAGCAATAAAATGATACCTTCGTAACATAATTCATTTATTCTCTCTAGGTCCTGTTAAAATTCAACCTCTTTCTTCAGGTTTTCATTTACAGAGTAATCCACCTCCTTTATTTTCCCCTTTCACCTCATCTTCTCCCTCCTGTTTCTGCCTCTACTCTTTCCTTCCTCTGCTCTGCCGCTGTCCTCTCCTTCCCCGACCACCTCCTACTGACCCGCGTTTTCGACGAAAGGCTTTTGGATTTATTTCTAGGAACGAACACAGGGAAGCGTGATTCGAGCTGTTAAATTCGCAGCGGAACTCGCTGCGCCTGTTTTAAATTTCAGATAAACCCGTTGTATTTCTAAGGTTGCAGTAGGGTGGGATGAACTGCGGTGAACGGCTCCACGTAGGTTAAGAAACTGAACGTTACTATTTTCACACAAAAGCCATCTGTTTCATCTTGAAGTGTGAATGTACCGTTTTCTCTTACAATTTCATACTATTTGTAACCTATTAGGAAATCCCACCTATGTCCAAATGCTGAGCTGTATTTGGAAAGGGTATTGAACGTGAGAAAATAGCTTTAGGGTCGGTAGGAGACCAGCGCTGAGCGGATTTGCAAATCCCGCTCAGTCAAAATTTCGGCAGTAAAAACTCCCGGTGGGCGCTGCGCCTCCGACCTCCGCCGTCGATTCTGCTCCCCTGCACATCCACTGCAACGCGCCTGGTCCTTTGCAAAGCACCCGGGATGCACTGGAAGTTTGGCCTGAATGAGGACGATAAGGTTTGGCCCCACGTTTTTATCTCCAGACTTTGTAATCCCCCCAGGCGGTTGGAATTTGTTGCATTTAATAGAAATAGAAAAAATTATACACTGCAAAATCACTTCAACCTGTTATAAAGACTTTCTGAGCAGTCACAAGGGTCACAAAGCACTGTGGATCAGACGCATATTTAAAGAGATTAACCATTAATATATTTTTTCCAAGTACAACACTACCAATAGAGAGGTGCCACCGATTTGGACTGCACGCACCTGCTGGAAGAGGAACATGATGTGGATCCACAGCGGAGGCTGCCGGCTGACCAGGGTGAAGCTGGATTTACTGTACAAGCAGTAATGGCCCTTCAGGGGACAGCTGAAGAAGAGCTTCGCTACACAACTTCTAACAGTATCTAGAAAAAAAATGTACAGAATATTAAAATCAACTACGTCAAAGACAGAAGCCTCGCTGTCCGTTACCAGCGTACGCGCAGTCCAGCGGTGCCCGGGTGTATTTCTGCTATGGGGTATCTCCGTCTGGGTCAACCCCTGCGGCGTTCAGGAGGACACCGCTGTCTCTGCGCCCTGAAATTAAACACGAGCCATCTGACAGCACCAGAGAAATTCAGTGTCCAGTGCTTTAAATCTCACGTAGTAATCATCTGCTCCCGAATGCCAAAGGCGCCCGACAGCGCGCAGCCGGGCTGTGTATCCTCTCCGGCCTTTCTCACGCATCCGGTACCGTCCGTTACCTTATCAAACCAGACAGACCTGTCAAAACTCTGCACCGCTTATTCTTATTTAAAGTGTTTGCTGGAAAAAAAAAAACAACACCCCATCCCATATTAGGAAAGAGCCATATGGGGGCCTGACATCCGTGGGACCCTTGCCGGGACCCCGCGCAGCTGGAAGCCGGTGTCCGTAGGGACGGAGCGGTGCGGCGCGCGGCTCCCGGCCGGGAGCGGGCTCATCCAGCCCCGGGGAAAAACCGCGGTACTTCCCCTTTGCGACGGATCCTCCGGGAGCCAAAAGATGCATAAATCCATTTACAGCACCACTGGGCATCTATCGCGTTTGCTGCAGAGGCCGTCTCAGTGATCCATCCCCAAAAATACCGCAGTCTCAAAGAAGAGCATCAGTGAGTATTCACTGAGCCCTGTGTCACCGCGGGGACCGGGGTGACCCGCACCCCCGCAGCCCCTCTCCCCGTCCACCCCGCAGCCTCAGCCCAAGCTCAGGTCCACCTCAACCTGCCCGTGCAGAGATGCTCTGGCTACAGCCTGTCTTCTGGGGGCTCCAGGTCCTGCAAACCCCGCTCCTTATCAAGCAGATATGCTACAAGTCTGCCGGTCGTACCCGATTTTTACACCCCAAGACATGGCTGCAGCTTTCGCAGCCGTTCTCCGAGAGGCACAACGCACAGGGGACAGGAATCATCGCAAGGGACAACGCGAGATGGTGACTTGCTCAAATCGGCGCGAGGGCAACTGCTGGCGGAGCCGCAGACTTCGCAGCAAAAAACCACGCAGAGAGGAAAAGGCTTAGAGCTCCAGGTCCAACATGGACAAGGGGTGGCAAATGCCTTCGCAGTCACACGGGGAGAGGTGGGACGTGTCCGCTCACCGCGGTGACTCGGTGTCACCCGCTCAACACACAGCTTTTCTCCAAAAGTGCAGTTTGAGTCCCGTTCCCAGCTCCGGGGCACTATGGACGGAGAAAACCTCTCCAGTTCTCACCGCTCTGTCAAATACCGACCGTTTATGCCACCTGTGATCGTGTCATCTGTTGAGAGAAGTCCCACGGTGGTTGTCTGCAATCTGAAGGTGTCCTTTGGGATCGGCTGCTCAGCGCAAAAGCTATTCGCTACGTAACGTTGCCTGACTCTGAACTTCCCATGCTGGTTTTAACTGGAAATGAAGCCCTGGAGATGCACAATTCCGCTTTTGCAAAATATTGACCTTGGATCCTCATTTTCTGTGTTTGGATGACTACTCATAATGATAACAGCATGTTAGGTGTAACCTAATCGGGCTTCTTTATTAACTTAAAATAGCGGTATCATTTTATAGCCCCTTTGGACAGGAACAAGCGGCTATCCGCGGTAAAGAGGCATGGATACAAGGGATGGAGATCCTTAGATGATGACCTTGATGCAAACACAGGAGAGAGCTGCACCCTCTTCGCCCAGCTGGAGAGTTGAACTGGGAAGTGCCAGCCGCCGCACTGGTTTCCCAGCTAAGGGCAGAAATGACAGACAGACAGACAAGTGGTGGCTGATGAGGGTGGTGAGGCACTGGCCCAGGTTGCCCCGAGAGGTTGTTGAGGCCCCATCCCTGGAGGTGTTCAAGGCCAGGCTGGACGTGGCCTTGGGCAGCCTGGTCTGGTGGGAGGTGTCCCTGCCTATGGCAGGGGGGTTGGAACTCGATGATCTTCAAGGTCCTTTGAAGAGCAACACACTCACCTTGGCAGGAAAAAGATGGGGCATAAAATCCCCTACTCTTGGATTAGTAGCTGTGGGGAAAATGTGAGTTTAATCTAATTACCCAAACCAGTAATTTGCCCATGTTCACGTCCAATATAAAGAGGAGTTTGAGAAACTGAAGGGGTTAATTAGAGCGACCCTAAATCCTGGGATGTATTAAAGCACAAAAATAAATGACATGTCCAAGGAGGCCGTTGACTGAATGCTCTTCCAGCAGCATGGCCCAAACTAAAGACCCCTGGCTTATGCATCACAGATGCTAACAAAGCACCCAACCAGAAGTAGAGGTTTGGCCTCGGTCCACATATGTGAAAAGTTGAATGCTTCATTATGGGAAATCACTCTTAGCTAAAAGTGACCACAAACCACGTGCTGCCACTGCGAAGAGGAGCGGGCAGTCAGTGCCTTCCTCGCCAGCCAGAACGGCGCTTATTTTTTCAGTTCCAAATGTATGAATTGACAAGAAACCCGGGAGGCATTCAAAGGCTGCAGGCAAGCGTTGGAGTGCGTTAAATGACCAAGAGTCCGGAGCTACGTTTCTCGTCACCCACAGCAGGTCCCCATCAAGCTGATCAAACCCCACCTGGGCAGTCTCCCACAGAAGTCACTGCGGCTGCGAGCAGAGGGTGGCAGAGCTCCAGGACACCAGCCCCCAGTTAGCAATTAAGAAAGGACGATCGGTGCCAGGTGGGGTTGTGTTTGATGGGACTGTGAAGGGGGTTCCTAAAGGCTGCGGAACGAAAAATTGCAAAGGCTATATGGAGAGACACAAAAACCTAACAAATTGCTTCGCAAGACATTGTGGATGACACAGAGAAAAACACTGAGGCTGATAATACGTGCCAAAATAACTGTCAGCTGAGGTGCCGGAGTCCACGCTGGCTGAGCACAAAGGTAGTTCCTGGAAAAAAGCAGCAGTCATTTGTCAATACCAACTGAACAAAGCCTCCTACTCAGACAGTCTTCAAACCTTTGGTATGAGATGAGCAATTACTCACAGCTATTTCTGCCACGTTCGACGCGCTGGATTTGGCAATGCCTGATAACAAGCCAAAGGTTACTACGTGGGGTTTCCAACGGTTTGCAATGAACTACCAGTTTCAACACATAACAGCTAATCTCAGCTGTCCCAAAGTCAGTGGAAAGTGGTATTCAAAGAATAAACCTATTCTGATGAAGACTGAGATGACTCTGATCCATATCTAGCACTGCGACGTTGTATTTTGCTCAAGCGCAAACCAACACGCCGATACCACGGGAATCCATTTCTATGGTCCCGAGAGACTCGTCAATACACCGGGAAGGCAAAACGAGTTTCTTGTCATCTTCTGGGTGCATGAAGCTGCCCAGAATGAAGCTGGGCACATTTTCAAGAAAATTACACGTCAGCAAAATATCTACATTGGGCCCTTCCCTAAAATTTTAAAATTGAAAAAAAAAACCCAACCCCCAAACCTGCTCATTTTAATTAATAGCATCAGAGACTGACCCACGTTGGCACACGGGATCTACACACCCTGCGGAATAGCCAGGGGCCCGTTGTATCACTAACTGCCACGCACAGACAGACCTCTAGCTAAAAGTACGAATTGTCACAGTCACACAGGTCAGGTCATAGTCTTCCAAAATTTGACAGCATCCACTGAAGGGGAAAGAGCAGAACAGAGTACCCTGCCTTCCTGCGCTCCTGCCCACTGGAGCACTTCCCACCCAGGAATCATAGAATCACAGGATGGTTTGGGTTGGAAAGGACCTTAAAGCCAATCCAGTGCCACCCCCTGCCCTGGGCAGGGACACCTCCCACCAGCCCAGGTTGCTCCAAGCCCCGTTCAGCCCGGCCTTGAACACCTCCAGGGATGGAGCTCCAGAACTTCCTTGGGCAACCTGTTCCAGTGTCTCACCACCCTCATAGTGAAAATTTTTTTCCTAATATCTAATCTAAACCTGCCCTCTTTCAGTTTGAAGCCATTCCCCCTCATCCTATCACTACATGCCTTTTTACAAAGTCCCTCTCCAGCTCTCCTGTAGGCCCCCTTCAGATACTGGAAGGCCACTATAAGGTCTCCCTGAAGCCTTCTTCAGGCTGAAGAACCCCAACTCTCTCAGCCTGTCCTCCCAGCAGAGGTGCTCCAGCCCTCAGATCATCTTCATGGCCCTCCTGTGGACACGGTCCAACAGGTTCACGTCCTTCTTATGTTGGCGGCTCCAGAGCTGGATGCAATATTCCAGGTGGGGTCTCACGAGAGCAGAGTAGAGGAGAACCTACACTTATACTGACAAGTAACCAAGCACTCAAGTATCTGGCCAAAGTTTTGAGAGATCTTTAACTGCTGCAGCTTTCTCTTTCTATTATGAATAATAAAATAGATTTAAACTTTTATTCAGATGTAACCATGGCAGTAGAGTTCTCTTGTACTAGTTCCCATATAAAACCACTCAGATGTTATAAATATTATTCAACAGGTTATCAGAGCCTGTTGTGCTCAAAATATCCCCCAAATGTCTGTATTATATATGGCAACTGTTATCCTACCACCCAGCTGTTGTTAGACACTCACTTTTGTATACTACATTTTCATTTTTAGGAAGCCAAACCAAAGCGTTGAATGTTTCTGGAAGTGACAATATGACTCTTTACAAGTATTTTCCCTCTCATATAGCCATTTCGGTTCAGAGTGTAGGCACGGTACCCCACTGTAGTAACAACATTCACCACGGGGTTTGATATTTCTAGGATAATATTGCACTTGTATAATATCTTATTCAAGGATCCCAAAGAACCATTACTTAAACCTCGAAAGGTCGTTATTGCTGTACCTTGTGGCTCAGTTAGAAGCGTGGCAGCATCGTTTTAGGATCATTTAGGAGCGACGCATGCGTGTAACACGTCCCTATACCACATCCCTGTAACACGTCCCTGTACCACATCCCTGTAACACGTCCCTATACCACATCCCTGTANTGTAATATTGCACTTGTATAATATCTTATCCAAGGATCCCAAAGAACCATTACTTAAGCCTCGAAAGGTCATTATTGCCGTACCTTGTGGCTCAGTTAGAAGCATGGCAGGATCATTTAGGAGCAACGCATGCGTGTAACACGTCCCTATACCATGTCCCTGTACCACATCCGTGTTCACACTTGTGCTCAGACACACTCCAACAGAGTATGACAAAGGGGCTTTTAAAATCATTGTAGTATTTACAAATTGCGCGTACTTGTGTACTCAGTAATGTCATGCAGCTTAAGAAGACACATTTTGGGCTTTCCTAAAACTCATGTACGTCAGTTGGTTGAGGTTTAGGTAAGCTCTGTTGCGTACTTTTCCCAGCCCATCACTGCAAGTTATATAAACCACTACGAAGCAAACATCAACCCTGTGTAATCCCAAGGGATTCCGGAGGAGTTAAAGCAGCGATAACACAACATAATAAGACCCGTTCACCCCTGTTCACTCAAAGGCAGTCATTTCTAGGGAAAACAGCGCGCCGCATTTGCACTTGGCAACGCACAGCGGCTGACAGAGGGGAATCTGATGAGCGAGCGGGGATGGGGTCTGCAGGTTTAGCTCGGAAAAGGGAGCACATAAACATTTTTGCTAGAAAGAACAAAAATAAATCACTTGCAGGCTGGAGTTCGCAAGAAAAGCTTTGAAGGTGGAAAGAAAGCAGTCTTAGCCTAGGAAGGTGGAGACAACTTAGTTCCCTGAATCTCTGTGTAATTCCCCGTGCGGACACACGTAACCACTCACCCTGACTTTGCCTGGTAAGGAAAGATTAATTAAGCCCCAAGAAATTTTCCAGATATCAGTAAGACATAACACACAGGAGATTCCTCTCAACAAAACCTACTTGCTCTGCAAGAGCTCGGCCAGCACACAGCACGTCTCGGTGAGTGCTGGTAATCCAGTGTTGACTAAAGGTCCTTTTGATGTGATTTAAAGCAATGAAGTCCAAATTATGGCAAAGATGGATCTGCAACTCTTTAAAATAATTGGTCAAAAGTATGTAAGGGAGGGAGGAAGGAAAAAATTAACTAATTTCCCTGAGGACATTAAGCCTATTACATTGGTCACATTTAAGCTACACATTTGCCGACTCTAGAACCAGTTTTGTGCTTTAAAAACTACTGTCACTTCCAAACGCGGAAAGAAAATTTGAAGCAGGGTGTTTATGCCAACTTCTATTTCACTGAGTAACCTGTCCCACCTGACCTAAATTAGGATTTATGGAAACACCATTGCAACCGCTAGATCTGTAACTCTCATAGCACTTGTATACTGCACGGGCTCATAGAGGCTTTGGCTGTGGAAAAAGGAGAAGGGAAAGGAGGAGAAGGGAAAGGAGGAGAAGGGAAAGGAGGAGAAGGGAAAGGAGGAGGAGGAGAAAAGGGGAAAAAGGGGAAAAAGGGGAAAAAGGGGAAAAAGGGGAAAAAGGGG
>VUYV01000339.1:220372-238396 GCA_008711295.1 Anarhynchus alexandrinus
TTTCAGCTGAATCTTTTTTATTTGTATTTACGCTCATTATTTCTGGCCTTGTCCAGCGTGGGCTGTTCCCTTAACTGTCTGGCACATAGCTGAAAACTGTTATCGAGTCCTCCTTCAGTTTTCTGCTACTTTGGTTAAGAAACCAAATTTTCTCCATTTTTTGTCCTTTCAAGGGATGTTGGAATGGCGATTCTTATTCCAGTCGGAAAGTCCCACCAGTGCCTTACCCCAGCATTAGCTCACGAAGAGCGAGTAAGAGCTGTGGGCGAGGAGTGTGAGTACAGACCAAGCACGCAGCAGCACTTTCCCTCCTGCTCTCCTGGTCCCTCCATCTGTGGCTCCAGTGGTTCCCGAGTCGGGGCTGGGATTATTGCGATAACCCTTGAATGGCTCTAATCCACCAATTTACCTAATCGCTTTTGAAACCAGGTGCCCTTTCAGTATACTTAATGTACCGTAGCAATCAGTTCTGCCATTTAATTACATGTATCTAATTATGTGGTAACAGGTGCCTGTTTTGTGTATTTTGAATTTGCTTCCTGACAACTTCATTACATATATTGGGACAGGCAGTGAGGCACCACTCCCAGCTGATCTTCTCGGCCATCCATGATGCTGCACATCTCTATCAGCTGTCTCTTTTCTGTGCTGTGGAGTCCCGGTACGTTTTTCTTTAGAGCCTTCCAGTCCCTAAAGGGGCTACAGGAGAGCTGGGGAAGGACTTTTTACTGGGGCATGGAGTGATAGGACGAGGGGGAATGGCTTCAAACTGGAAGAGGACAGGTTTAGATTGAACATGAGGAAGAAGTTTTTCACTGTGAGGGTGGTGAGGCACTGTCCCAGGTTGCCCAGAGAGGGTGTTGAGGCCCCATCCCTGGAGGTGTTCAAGGCCAGGCTGGACGTGGCCTTGGGCAGCCTGGGCTGGTGGGAGGTGTCCCTGCCTATGGCAGGGGGGTTGGAACTCGATGATCTTCAAGGTCCCTTCCAACCTAAACCAGTCTATGATTCTATGATTCTATGTCATTTGATGTTTTGGTTTTTCTTCGTAATTCTTCTCTTGTCCATTTGCTTTTTTTGTCATCTGCTGAGCGCCGAACTAAAAGTCTTCTGTCATTCTGCAAGGCAGTGACTCCGTACTGGGAAGACCTCCAGCAGCCTCCTGCTTTCATTCCTACTTCTAACGATGGGTATTAACGCCCCGGGTCTGGCAGGGGCCACGCACGCTAATTCTGGATGTACCCAAAGGGCACACAAGCTTCTTCTGTCCTCATCGGTACATCACGGCAGCATCCTTTCGGGGATGCCCCCCAGGCTCAGGTTGAAGCAATAAGGAATTCACCACGTTGGCAGAGAGTCTGCCCAAAGGTGAGAGAGCACCCTCGTTAGAAACGCAAGCGGCGGGTTGAATTCTCTTTAAGTGAAGTGAACAGAATTTGGCCCATCATTACTTCGAAATTCTTACAACTGATGTTAACGCTCTGCTCGGCCGCGTGTGAGCTGCCGCTTCAAAGCCCAGGACCGGCACGGCTCTAACGAAGGGGTATGCGGGGAAATTTGCATTCTCCATTATTAGCACACTGCAGTGCTATTTCCTTGCAACGTATTTTGCCACTATTTCCTTCAAGTACTCTGTTTCACGGGAGACTGCTCTAAAGTGCCTTTCTTTTAATATTTTCCCGGGTTTACATATTAAATTTCCAGTTCAACAAACTCCCACATAACACACATAAAATTAGCCAACTATGTATATTAATATTTTCTAACATTTTCTTACTCTTTTCTAAACATCTTATTTGAAACATAAACCAGATACATTGGAACGGTTCTTTATAGTGTGCGGGAATCACAGAAGTCCAATAACGGCAAGGTTTTTTGATGGAGTGGTTTATGTAATATCTGAAATATTAACAAAGCCGTCCCCTGCGTAATGAGCCAGACGGCATTTCTTCAACATATTTAGAATGAGTCACATAAATCTCCCGTTCAGCACATGTGTCCCTACTCAAAGAATTTCCCTAAGAATGCTAGTTGAGGATTTTCAGGAAATTACAATAGTTTGAATGAATTTAGAAGTAGTCACATGCTTAGAACATATCATAATAGGTACTTCAGAAAGGAAACTGAGCAATATATTTGAAAATATTCACTGTATTGTATTTGATTAATGGAAGGTCATAGCGCTCAGCACTTCAAAAGCCAGATTGTTCACTCTCATGTTTCCACTGCAATTTTATGGAAAAAAAACATTTTATCCTTAATTCTATCAAATAAGTATTTCAAATAGTAAACCTGGAATTTAAGACATTTAGGCAATTCTTCAGAAACATAAGCTTTTAAAATATATGTAGTTGAATCTCTTTTATGAGTGGAAAAATGGTTTTCAACTTCTTGACCACTGAAAAAGTAAACAAACCAATTCTTTACCAACAAAAGTTGATATTTGATAGACCTGAAGTTACGTCATATTAGAAGATGACATTTTAAGTGACTGCAAATTAATTTAATTTACTGAGTCAGCTACTCCTTGGAATCGCAGTGGCCCATTGGAGGTTTGGGCCATAAATAGCTCACAGCCACCACCAGCAAGTGGTGAGATGCACACAAAGCCACGTTGAAGGCAGCGACTGCTGCTCGGCGCAAGCGAGAGGCTCACAACCCAACTTCTGTACTTCAAAGAGGAGCATCAAAGACCCATCTTGCAGCGTATCGTCCACCTCCCCCGCAGTCTCACAAAACCAGCTTTCTCCCACTTGAAAACAAATACCCACCCGTGATGAAAGCAGAAAACATTAAACAGCCCCAGGGAAGCGGTGAGATAGGATCCAACCCAACCCAATGCACCGAGCATCTCATTCTGTTGCGCCTTCAAGAAGCTTTGTCTCTGGGCTGGAATGTGCTGCCCTGAGGGTCCTGACCCGCTTCGTTTCACAGAATCCCAGACTGGTGAGGGCTGGAAGGGCCCTCTGGAGCTCCCCCAGTGCCACCCCCTGCCAGAGCAGGGGCACCTCCAGCAGTGGCACAGGACGGCGTCCAGGCGGGTTTGGAATGGCTCCAGAGGGGGAGACTCCCCCACCTCTCTGGGCAGCCTCTGCCAGTGCTCTGCCACCCGCACAGCAGAGAAGGCCCTCCTCAGGTTCAGATGGAACTTCCTATGGTCAAGTTTGTGCCCATTCCCTCTTGTCCTGTCACTGGGCACCACTGAACAAAGACTGTTCCCATCCCCCTGGCACCCTCCCTTTAAGGATTGATAAGCATTGATAAGATCCCCCCTCAGTCTTCTCTTCTCCAGACTAAAAAGCCCCAAGTCCCTCAGACTTTCCTCACCAGAGAGATGCTCCAGTCCCCTCATCATCTTTGTACCCCTTTGCTGGACCCTCTCCAGCAGTTCCCTGTCCTTCTTGACCCGGGGAGCCCCGAACTGGACACAGTGCTCCAGATGTGGCCTCCCCAGGGCAGAGCAGAGGGGGAGGATGACCTCCCTCTACCTGCTGGCCACGCTTTTCTTGATGCCCTCCAGGCTGCCATTGGCCTTCTAGGTCACCAGGGCACATTGCTGGCTCGTGGGCATCCTGTTGTCCCCCAGGACTCCCAGGTCCCTTTCCACAGAGCTGCTCTCCAGGAGATCAGCCCCAAACGTACTGGTGCATGGGGTTATTTCTGGTGTATCTTGTGAGTCAACAGATTTAATAATATCAGGACAATGAGGAAGGAGGCACAGATCTGCTCTAGCCCAACCCAGCAGGCCAAGAAGGTGGCTTAAACACTAGCACGTGCTTACCCATACGCCTGCGTGGCCAAGACTGACCCATGGCACGTGCGCTCTGTAGCACTCAACGCTCCACAACTGGTAACGCAGCTCCCTAACGTACAGCCTGGAGCTGGGTGGCATTCCCCTCGCCTGCCTGCCCTCCAGATGTGCCCAGAGCTATTGCCAGCCCCAGCCAACAGCCACGGCTCCTCAGCCCGGCGTGACACGTCCTGCCCTCTTCCAGAGAGCTTGGGGGTTTGTCCCTACGCCAGCCGAAAGGCAATCCTCACACTAACCTTCACGGCAGCCGGGGGTAGGCGAGGGCTGTGCTATGTCCCTGAAGGAAAAGAACAACAGTCCTGGAAGATCTCAAAACACTTCAGTTTGTGAATGACATGGTTTTATACAACTAAGGTTCCTCCCCACCCACGAGCTGTGGACTCTTTGCCACCCGTTTGCTTGAACCCGGAGAGGACTTTCAGCGTAGCGTTAAAGTTCGTGTGATCGGAAAGGCTCCGACCTCTTACCTTCAATAACGCACTGATCGGGGACAGGAATTTTCCTCCCCATCTCCGTGACATACGCTTTCACTTTACCCAGGTTTTCCTTCAAGTGCAAGTAGAGCTTGTCCTGGTATTCCACGGGGCTCGTCACTGCCTCCCCGCTTCCCTCGGGGGCCTTTTCTTTAGCAGATTCTGGCAAATTTGCTGATTCTGTGTAATCGATACTCGGGTGCGAAACCAAAGAGTTTCCCAGTTGCACTGCTTCAGCATCAACGCTAAAAGGCACTTTGTCGTTCTCTTGGCTAATGTAGATCTCGGTGAAGGAGACGCCAGCAGTTAGCTCCCCGTTCTCCTCGTCCTGCCCACTCTCCGAGTTCACCCCCTTCACGCGGACGGCGTGCAAGGCGAGGCTTTTGGACCTGGAATAAGGACAGGAAAGATGTTTTGGAATAGAGGCAAGACATAAAAATCACCCGAACACGTCCTCTTCCGAGCGACCTCTGTGCCGCGGGTTCGGAGAGCTGACCGTGGGGCTCGCTTAGCCAGAGGCAAGCATCTTGTTGGTAAATATGCATTTCAAAAGCAAAACTGAAGCCACAGCTTTAATAAGCAAATGAAACTAAATAATACCCATATAGCACAACATCTGCATGCCGGGGGCGGGGGAGCTAGTCAACCTACGTGCAAGAAACTTATAACCCCAGGGCTGGAGTATACGTTTATGGATCACATCATAAAAATGCCATCCAGCAGCCCTTTAACCGAGCCCAGGCTCAGCCTCCGGGTCCCCACTGCCCCGCACCGATATGCTGAGGATGAAGTTAAGCCTCCGAAAGAGCACGAAGGGGCTGAAAGGGCAAATACTGGAGCAGGAAGAGAGAAGCTCTGCGGTGGAGCTGCGGTGCACGGGCAGCCTACGGCCACCACGGGGGCACGCTGCCGTCCGAGCCCTCGTCACACCCGGGGTCCTGGAGGGTCGCGCTCATCTCGCACCGCGCACGGGCAAAATTGGATTCAAACATGTAATATGTATTGTTAGCAATAATACCCAGGAGAGATCTCTACAGCGTATCTTCCTTTCTAGTAATATTTATACGCAAATATTTTCCTATCCCTTGTGCTGGTTTGGGCCACAGGAGAGATTAAATAAATAATTTAGAAAGATTTTACCCAGCCTTTGAATTCACGGATATGAGACTTGGTTAAAACGAGCCTTACGATGCCCATAGGTATCGTGCAAGCGGCCCAATTTCTCAGTGTTTGCATAAAGTTTTATTACAAAGCCGATCTTCCTGAAACCCACTCACACATTTTACAGAGCCGTACCTGTTAAATCTCATATCCTTCCTTTCTTCTTTAGAAACCTGGCCTAAGCTGTATCTCCTCACTGAGCCGGGAGTACTGTTGTCGACATTTATTTTCTCTTCAAAAGCCTGTATTTTAACCTGGAGCTTTTCATCTTCTTCGTTTCCATTCATCACAGCTTTTAAATCGTCCAGCGGTACAGGAGATTCCGTTTCAGTATCATTTTCCACCCTAAGGAAGTAGAAAGCAGAGATTTAACTCCGGCACACTGTGCTCATAGTGACGCTGATGCTGCATTTCTGCCTCTGACCTGTATTATGTATCTGGTAAAAGAATTATGTTTCGGCAGAGATTCTCTTAGAGGTTGATTGATCCTCTTCACAAACATCTTCTAGACCAACGGCTCTGTCAGATGGATCGGAAACAATGAACATCTGTGACAACGCTGGATTAGAAACTGTGTGTGCTCTATCTGCAGAAGCAAACCCCAACTCTTGCCCAGATCATCCCATGGCAAAGTTTTTCAACTGAACTTAAGCCATCCTCTCGAGCTTGCTACACAGTGACTTATTACATTATTGTCATAAGCCAAAAGTAGAGCTAATTGCAGAGTTTATAGAAGTCTGCGGTTTTAAAGGTTTGACGAAAGTACATGCAGTTCCTACCGAATTATTGCACTCTGAGTGAGAAAAATATCTTTTAAAACTCAGCATGGGAAAGGAACAGGCTCAGGAAAAGTTCTAAGCAATGTGACTGAAGTTCAGCAAAAGAGAAAGAGAAAAATGAAGAGTTAAAATGAACTTGTAGGACTGCAGGACAAGCTGTTTCATTTTAAATTTGATTGTTATCTTACTCTTAGAATATGTAAACTTTTAATGCAAAATTCAAAGATAACTTTAAAGCAAATGGAAGGGAAGCTGTTAATCTTAAAGAACAAAAAGAAATCTGCTGTCAAATATACTGCTGGTAAAAAAATTTGCTTTCTGGTGATGAAAATATCCTCTGCCCAGTGACAAACGTCGTCTTCGCTGGAGGCCCCGCAGTGCTGCCACGGGGGGGGCAGTTTTCATCCCAGGACGAAGGACCCCCCACGCCACCCCCGGGCAGGGGGAGGCGCAGCGATGTCACACCCTGCCCCAAAGCAGGTTTCCCAGGTTAAGGTTTTCGGACCGAGTGCTGGATGCCCCAAAACAGGGCTCCTCAAAAGGGCGTTTGCTGGGCTCCTACACAGCCCACGGCGAGACGCAGCTCCTCCGAATTTGGCGGAAACCGAACCCGCGGGTATCCGCACCCTCCCTTGAAGATGTTGCTCGACCTTTAGGCAGCAGCGGGACTGAATTCCCCGCGGGACCAAGAGCACACTGTGGCAAAAGCACTGTCGCTCCTTCCCCTCTTCTTCAGGGAGGTGCCTTCCGCCGGGGATTTATACGTTCCCATCTTACTCCTGCAACTATGGAGTAACTGCACCAAAAAAAATCAGGAAGGCAAAGACAATGAGAAGTCTCTTAGAGGATTAAGAGGTATTTCACAGTATTTACTTTTAAAACTCTACCCACAGCTCTAAAACAAGCTCGTTTTGCTTCTGACCATTTCTTTGGGTTGTTTTTTCCCCGATGAGCAACCATCCGAATAACTAAATCTGTAAAATATGGATATGGAAAGCCACAAATGAGAGTTTTAACATCGCACTTTCAAAGCGGCAGAGTCATGCTCACAGTCGGGGAGCCTATTAAAAACTCCCAAATACTGCAAATCACCAATTGTGGAAACAAAAAAGCATGTTTAGAAAAAAAAAAACCAAACCAACCACAAATACTGCATCACAAAATGCACTTTTTCCTTTGTTTTGATAAAGGCAGTTCAGGATATTTCTCAGGGGAGTTGGCAAGTTTTGTCTTGCTTTGTTTTTAATTTAGGCAAGGTCTCATAATACATTAGCACTGCAGAACGCTTTGAAAAAAAATATTCTTCTGTAGTAATGAACCTTGGCGTGACCTTTACTAACAAATCTTGCTGGAGATGTGGGACAAGATTTAATTTATTAGAAAGCTGTCACTCCAGCATAACTCTCAACACTGCTCCCATTGTGGGAACGAAGCACTGAGAGAAATGTCTGTTACACACGTATGTACACGTAAAGCCCTCCGGCTACAGAGAGGGGATTGATGGACTGATGGGCTTTATGAATGACAGACCCAAACCAGCAAGCCAGGATGATGTTGGGAAATAAAAATGGCCTTTTATAACAGCAGTTTTTTAGTCCAGTGTTCTCCACTGATGGTTTTGTGAAGGAAAACTCTCGTGAGACCCCCCCCCGGAGTACTGCATCCAGCTCTGAAGTCCCCAACATAAGAAGGACATGGACCTGCTGGAGCGTGTCCAGAGGAGAGCCACGAGGATGATGCGAGGGCTGGAGCACCTCTGCTATGAGGAGAGGCTGAAGGAGTTGGGGCTGTTCAGCCTGGAGAAGAGAAGGCTCCGGGGAGATCTTCTTGTGGCCTTCCAGTCCCTAAAGGGGCTACAGGAGAGCTGGGGAAGGACTTTTTACTGGGGCATGGAGTGATAGGACGAGGGGGAATGGCTTCAAACTGGAAGAGGGCAGGTTTAGATTGAACATTAGGAAGAAGTTTTTCACTGTGAGGGTGGTGAGGCACTGTCCCAGGTTGCCCAGAGAGGTTGTTGAGGCCCCATCCCTGGAGGTGTTCAAGGCCAGGCTGGACGTGGCCTTGGGCAGCCTGGTGTGGTGGGAGGTGTCCCTGCCTATGGCAGGGGGGTTGGAACTCGATGATCTTCAAGGTCCTTTCCAACCTAAACCATTCTATGAAATAGAAGGAAACACTTCTGCTAAAGAAATACTGTAATGAATCCTAATTGCCGTACGTAGAGCAGCAGTAAGTCAGTAAATACAGGGCTCGTCGCTGCCCGGTGCTCCTCAAACCCTGCGGGTTCCCAGGATTTCAGCGCCAGGGGAGGGAGGCAGCGGGCACGTCCCCAGGGGACCACTTGCTCTCACGTGTACCCGCTCTGCGCTCGCATCAATTCCCGGGAAGCCAAAAGCACATCCCCCAAGCGAAACGTTCAATGAAGCCTCCACCCAACGGGACGCCTGGCAGGCCGTCCTGCTGCCCTCCCCTTCCAGCAACAGTCAAATAAACTATTGTTTGAAATCTTGGCAAGAGACGTGAGGTACATTGCTGAGGTTGCTGGAGCGGGATCGGCTTACACCAATGCTCAGGCTGTTTTCGAGAGGAAAAGGATGCACGAACCGATGGAGCAATCCTGAGGACCTGGATTGCAAAGACAGTGCTACGCTGCTCATGGTTTCGCTGCTTTTAGATCTTTTTCTACAGGGAAGGTGAACATACAGGTCAACAAGTCAAGAGCGATGCATTCATTTGAAGAGCGTTTCTCCAGACCACCAGCACCATTATCAACAGGTGCTTAAAATGGGAAAAAGAGCACACACAAATAGAAATTGCTAAAAATATGCTGGGGATGGGATTGCTTCCCAGGCTTTGACCCTGCGTGGGTGGAGGCAACACGAATGGATCAAGCGTGGGTCCCTGTGGTTTGTCAACATACAGACGTAATCACCTCCTCAAATACGGCAGCAACGCAGGTTTGAAGAAGGCTGGTGGGGGATAGCGATGGGGAGCTCAAAACCTCTGGCTCACAGTTGGGAAGCCCATCAAGAGCTTCCAAGTGTCGCTAGGAATGAGTATGGAAACGTCATGAACCACGTAAGGTTCAAGGCTGAGGTGCTGCAGGAGCTGGAGCTGCATCTGCCAGCACTTCGCCCGCAGCCTCCGCAGGCGGGTGCTAATGGGGGAGGCCAGAACGCTTCCATAGCTGACACCCGCGGACACCAGCAGGGGATGCGGAGTGGCAAGGGGAGGGGATGCTTCACGCAGATAGGTTTTGTGGTGCCTGCGCTGAATTAAATCACACCATGGTCCCTTACCAACATAGGGAAGACTTAGATGCCATTACAGCGCTTTCTACCACTACAAATGTTGATTTAAAGAAGGACAAATACTGTAGGAAATGAAAGGCAAAATAATGGTAAAGGAATCCTCGATGATGCCACGTGCCAGACCTGTCCCCTGCTTTAAGGAGAGGAGCTAATTTCATCCAGCCACAGCACTACAATGAGAGGCGCTGGTGTAGCCCGTTACGCTCAGTTCTTACCCAGAACGAGGGCTTGGAAGCGTCATTACATTTTCTTCCTTTCTTTCCTTCCTTTCTTCTTTTAGTTGACCACGCTATACTTCTAGGTTGGATCAGTCCATTAAAACTCCGTATGTGTTCTTAAAAAGCACCTCTGAGACTGAATAACTTGCAGTTCTGTGACAGTAAGGGGCAACAGAGCATCGCATGGTTTTAATTATACTCTCCACTAACGGCATGTAAAATTCCCTGTGTCAAACAAGTCCAAGCCAGCCATCGCTCTGAAGAAATCAGTTTCTTCTTATGTAAACACATGATTCTGGAAGGAATGGTTATAATCCAGCCACACGTTTTAAAACCCCGTTTTCCTTTCGCGGCATAAATGCTCTGGATTGCTGCTCTTTAAAAACCAGCGCAGCTCAGCAACGGCAGCAGCTCGGGAGGTAGGAGGGTATTTCCACGTCGACGTCTGAACCAGTCCCACTTACAAGGCCGAAGAAACGCCGCTTACATCAGCGGAGAACTCTCATTTTAGCCCTGAGCGCTGCCCCACGCTTTTTCTTGGCTGATATAGCTGATGCTATGTTTGATTCAGGCCTGAACTGCGAACCCAAAGAATGCCTATAAATTGTAATTGTGAAAAATCAGTGTTTCGCTCTGCTCCGACAGCCACGTTGAGATAACAAGACGATGGCAGCTGCAAGTGTACAAGGAACCGGGGTCACAGAGGATTACACGGATGAAGCAGGAAAAAAATAAAATAAAAATGAAAATAAAAATGAAAATAAAAATAAAAAATAAAAAATAAAAAATAAAAATAAAAATAAAAATAAAAATAAAAATAAAAAGGCAAGAGGCAGATAGAGAATAAGAAATAATATCAGAGAAGTTTGTTTGAAAGGGCCCAGGCCCTGCCAGTGGCCCGAGACAGCGGCGTGTGGGGCAGACACGTCCCAGGACGCCGTTTCCTACCCAGAGGAGCATCAGGAACAGGTTTTCCTTCCCATTGCTTCTGGCTACGCTCCCTTTGCCCCACGGCGAGCGCAGCCGTAGCACGGGGACTCTCCCGTCTCATAAAAGCAGCAACTCATCCACAGAAATGTTAAAAACTGATAACAACAAAGCAAATAGCGGGGAGGAACATCTACTTTAAGTTCCTTCCACTGCAGACTTCAGGCCAAACTCTGCCCGTCCTTAAACCAGAAGAAACCCCGAGCGGCTCCGGGATACGGCGGGTGCATTCGCATCGTCTGCCCCCAGACGTTGCCCCCGCAGCCCCCCGGCAGCGTTCACGCTCCACAGACAGCAGTTACATCTTCGTTCCCTTACGTGCACGGCCGTGTCGGCACTCGGAAGCAAACACAACTTCAAGAAGTAACCCAGCAAAGCCTTTTCCTTTCAGTAGAGGTTTTTTCCTGAAGGAAAATAAGAATGTTTTCCGAAAAATCCCCTGAAAAATGTTATCGTTTCCTCCCTTCTCCTCCCCCAGCTTCTCCACTGAAACAGCATTTTGCATCTTTAAGCACGCTCACGCAGACGAAGAAGCTTCTGCTCCCCAGCAAAGCAAGTCCTCAGCAAAGGGGAATTTTAGAGGGAAATGGGGAACTGCAGCAACGAAGCTTTAATGAGAACCTTTTCTTGGGTTTTCCTGTTTTTTATCAGCCCCAGAGATAAATGTTAAGCCCAGAAGATAGTAAGGAATAGGAACAGGAATGAGGAATAGGAATATCACCACATGTTAGCAAATAAAGTAATTTTTCTTCCGCAAATCAAGGGCCCCCGATGGGCTGTGTGAATAACTATTAATGCTTTGTTACTGCAGCCTCAACTCCCGCCCTGTGCCACTGCAGTTCCCAGAGCACGCGCCATCCGCCTGGTCCCCTTCGCTAAGTGACGTGTGGCATACCCTCCTTCAGAGCTGAACTTGACTGGTTTGGAAAACACGTATTGTCATTTCGTGCTCGCTTTGCCATCTCCACTTGGGCTTTTTCACTCTCTTCAATGAAACCTTTCATAAAGTGAGTGCCGAGGGCTCGATTTCAGCAGAGGTTTCTGCCACTGGGTGAAGCTGGGACATTTCTTACAGCCTTGTAAAACGAGGGACCATATCAGGGTTCCTCTCCTTTTTCATTTTTAACTCTCTCCAGGATACCAATTAATTGTTTCTTGAATGACCTCAATGTTTTGGCTCCAACTCCGCGAGTCTGTCTCCAAGGCTGTCCTTCACAGTTATGAGTTTTCTGACATCTGTGTTAAATTTTATCACAGAATTACTATTCCTTTGTGCCCTCTTGACCTATTTCAGTATACACAACGCTAATTATAAGTCTCTCCCTAATTAGAAGTGACTACTACCATATATTTAAATAACACTTCTATTCTTACTGTGACGAACGCAGCAACGCTCCCGATGCTTTAACCTTCGGATATGCATTTAAAAGCAGCTGAGTGAGCAGAACATCTTTTTGTACAAGCTTGAGACAAATTTTTCAGACTTTGTTTGAGCAAACCTTTACCAGGGAGCTACGCCAGTCATTGTTCTCATCAGCTCCAGTGGTTATCTCCCCGAATAAGCTCAGTGATAATTGTGCAGCCTGACTTCACCGATTTATTTTTAACTCAGGCTTTTTAGATTGCGTTAGTCTACTTATCTGAGAGGCGGCTTTCTTCCTACTCTTTAAGTGCTAAAACTTGAACAGTTTCTTTATTCTTCGGTGCCAAATGATGCAATTTGCGTTGTATGATGTTCCGAGGTCATTCTGCCTGGTAGCGTGGAGCTGGTGTCTGCACTGCACCTACAGCTCTTACTGCCACGAACTAATCACAGATTCCCCTTTAGTGTCACCCATCCCTGCGCTCGCATCTGAAACGCGTACCTCTAATTACTTCTACAAGCAGGGATGTTGTCCATCAGGTGCCTGTAAACTGTTTTATACGCTTAAATGACCCTTTAACTAACGCAATCCAACATCTGAGTATATACTGGAATGACACAAGAGAGATCTCAAGATCAATGTGAAAATGGCAATGTTGCAACTTATAGGAACTGCAGTACGTCTTACTTTCAGCTGGCCATTCATCACAACTTGAATATATTTGACACGAATTTATGCTGCCTCACACAGCCACGGAGATGGCTGTGACCATACAAAAAATAACTTCACCTGGCTGCTGACGCGCTGTCGTTCTCCAGCTGTCGGACGAGGAGCTTGGCTATGGCACTGAAACTGTTGCTCATGCGGTAGATATCTCTGCTCTGGGCGCCCAAGATGCTCGAGAAGGTGTCGGTGAGACTCTTGATTTCCAGCAAAAGAATATGGTGAAAGGAGTGCTCCATGTTGGCCAGCTGGTTCACCAAATACAGCAGGCATATTCTGGCTCGCTCCTAGACAACACAAGGAGACAAAAACAATTTTAAGAGGGCAGGTTTAGATTGAACATTAGGAAGAAAATTTTCTACTTCGAGGGTGGTGAGGCACTGTCCCAGGTTGCCCAGAGAGGTTGTTGAGGTGTTCAAGGTGCCCTGGAGGTGTTCAAGGCCAGGCTGGACGTGGCCTTGGGCAGCCTGGTCTGGTGGGAGGTGTCCCTGCCTATGGCAGGGGGGTTGGAACTCGATGATCTTCAAGGTCCTTTCCAACCTAAACTATTCTATGATTTCATTGTTTGCTTGTGCAAGGGGGGTTTGCGCGCCTGCTGCTGCTAAAAGCGTTGTCACTGGGGGGTAGCGGCCACCCCGTGACAACTAACAAAAAGGCAACTGCATCGAACGCGGCGTTTATTTTTGTGTACTATTGACGTTACATTTATTCCTCTTGGTATTACCCAACCCGGCCTAACTTCAGGACAGCTTATCTCCGCCTCGACCCTAGAGTCAGAGTCCCTAAAGCCTCTTTGGAGGGCCCTGCATCGCCCTGGGGTGGTAGATCAGCCCGGCTGAGCGCTCAGAGCACCGCAGCAGACCTAACTCCCCTTTCAGCTGTGACCAGCCTTACCAGCCTGGCCCAGCCACGGCACCCCCTACACCCAGTCTCCAGGCCCTTTTTTTTTTGCTTTATTCTGGGCTGTGTGTCCAGGCAAACTCTCTCGCAGGGGGCCAAGTGCTCACACGCGCCACTCCAGCTCCCAGGGTCTTCTCCCCAGGGTCTTCTTCCTCCTGTTTGGACCCGACCTGTTGCACATGGAGCCCACGGAGGTATCGGCATGGACACAAACCGTTATAACCTGCCGGGGGACTTCAGCTCAGCCCGGAGCAGACCCCACGGCTCAGGTCTGCGCTGGTTTGTGGCACCGCATGAGCCGTGACCGACTGTTTTTGTGTCTTCGTTACAGCCTCATTGTATCAATGATCTTATTTCCATTTTTTTGCTTTGTCCATGTTACTCTCCATAACTGCCAATAATCAATGGCAATTGCAGTGAATTCCGCGTATGCCATTAGCTATTACAAATACTCAGCCAGGAGCAAACGTCTATTTTTCAGACCATAAAAAGTTTCCCAATCCCGATTTTCTCTCTGGACCTGTTGGGTGTCGCCGATTCGCTATATTTAGCGGTGTCACCTAAGAGCCTGTCGTCACCGGTGCTGCCCAGACGGAGCGGGACTCCTGCGATGGAGCGAGGCGCAGCGGGCAGGAGCAGGGCGCTATCAGCACCTCTTCTCGCTAACGGCCAGAGATTAAAGTACCTCCTAAATCACCGGGGAGGGGATGTTCTCTCCTCTCATAACAATTCATTACGGAGCAACACTCAGACCCGTGACTAACGCCGCAACAAAGCGAGGTTTAAAATGAGATTTCGTTTTAAGATCTCCTCACAGGCGATAAGGCGCTGTCTGGCGGCTGTATCAATCACTGCCAATGCACTGAAGCCTGATATGCCCTCTGTAGCCAAAGTTTTGCTCGCCAATTTATCAGCAAGATCGCATTCCCCACAAATTAGGATTAAAGGGGCTGTTTCAGACCATGATATTAAACATGCAAATATTTTCTAGCGCAGATGCTTTATCATCTCTGCTTGGCAAGGGCACGCAATTCCAGTCCCAGCTATTTCTGTATGGACATGTACAAATTCACGTGCTAACACACAAACCTCGAAGGTGAAGGATGCATTAGGGTTCCTCTGGTTTGATATAACTGTCCTAAGTGTATTGGGTTCTGCAGCCCTAAAAATATCAAAGTGGGAAAAGCAGAAGTTAACTCAGGAGCTCATAGGAGATCCTCCAGCAGGGAAACCGGCTATGGCTCCGCTCAGTGAAACCCACTCGGTACTCAGCAGATTGTGACAGAAATTGGGAAATATTTTGGTTTTAGATGCTGTGCTGAAACGCAAGCAAAAGCACTTCAGGAAAATAAAAACTCTCTTTTTCCCAAGGGTCAGCAGAAAAGGAGGGGAAGTCGTGTGCCATACACAGCCTCAAACTGCGGGACAATCGCATTATTACCTCTTCTCTTCTGGGAACGCGTAACAGGAGAGGAAAAAATTTCTGGGAGTTTGATTCCAAGTACAGCTGGGCCATAAAAATACACGGGGGACTTTGGCAGAACACGGCCCAAGCATCACAAGCGAGACGTTTTTTTGAGGGAAAAGTCAACTTATTTTAAGCAAAAGAGGATCTGCTACGCTGCGCCGTGACAGAGATAAATGAGAAAAGCGTATCAGACAAATTGCTTCGCTTCAGCCGTGGGGGGAAAAACTACAGCTACGTCCTGGGCTGGGCCGGAGTGAGGGAATGAGCTTTTTTCCCCCTCAATGGTTTGAGAGAGGTTGACTTTTTGGGTACATATTCACTAGTTTATTTGGAAGACAATCCTCCCTCCAAGAGATAAACACGGGCTCAATTAACATTTAAAACACATTTCTGTTTCCTAAACAAACTGTGCAGCAGACGTAACTGGGAGAGAAGTTTTGACCATTTTCGTGTCACTTTGATCCAGCTGGAGTGTCTCCAGCCCTGCTGAAATGCTGCTACTCGCCTGGAGTGAGGTAAAAGAACAATAAACTCGACTGAGTAATATAATATGCAACTGTTATACAAAACAAAATTACAGCAAAATAGCTCAACATGAAAGCGGTCATTATCCCTCCCACAATTTTTATCCAAAAAAAAATTCACAGAAAGCCTATTTGGGTGCACATAACCCGTTGTTATTTTAACTCTGCTTATTTTATGTATTCGCGTATTTTTTTCACAAGCATCCTTTGCATCTTATGGCATCACGTCTGCCAGTAGGTGAAGATCTAAAATACAGGCTATGAGGTGTGGCCAAGTATTTTGCTTTATCTTAAAATCAGGCTCAGGAGACCACAAAGAGAGATCACAAGGCTTTCAGAAGTAACTCTGATTTCCAGTTGGTTCAAAACATACAGTTATTGGGGGAAAAAAGGTATTAGAATGTTCAATTGACCTATGCCCCAAGACGGTGTTTTGCTTTGCAGAAATTTATGGTTAAGGCGCAAGTTCTGATTTCAGCTTCACCCGTGAGACCGTCCCTGACGTCAGCAGAAGTGGCGCGGGTAAACAAGGGGGCAACATTTAAAATAAAGGGATCTATTTTCAGCCAAACCTCTCATCTCTCCAGGGGTCCGCCTGAACCGCCAGGGTGGAGAGCGCAGTTCAGTGAGAGCCCACGAGGTTCCTTCTAGAAGCCCGCAGAAAGGATTTTCTGCTCATAGCTGCACTCTATACCACCAAGGGCCAAGCCTCAACCCTCGCCGCCTCTTCCCCCCAGCTAAACCCCCCCAGCCAAAGAAAACGTCAATGAATACAATTCCAACACCGCCACTGCCGTTTCCTTCCCCGCTTGTTTTGCTTGGCGGGGACGGGGACGCTGGTGCAGGTCTCTAAGTAAGAGCCAGCGGCGTATCTGTACGACGGCGCCGGTACAGGAAAAGGAGGAGGGGGAGAAGCGACAGCGGAGGATTCCGGGAGGGCACTGCCACGGTGGCGGCGCGGAGAGGCCGTGGGCAGCGCCCGTGTCTGCGGGGACCGCTTTGGTCCTTGCACGCTTCCACTCGGCCCCGAGCGAAATAGATGAACTGGCTGCAGTGGTGATTGTAACTGAAATAGTTACGTTTATAGATCAGAGTATTATTTTAATTCTTTCTTGTGGGCGCGCTCAGTGTTCTATCCCGAGCCTTTCAGGTCTGGCCAGCTTGTACGACGCCAGACGTGTTTCTACTTATTTTATCGCGGGCTGATTGTCTGCAGTGCAGTGAGTGATGCCCCATACATCAGTGAAATCCACAGCGTGTTCAAAAAAAGGCATTTTTTTTCCCTTTCAAGAAGGCTGACCTGCACGGGAACATCCAGAGACACGACCTGTCTCTTGGCTTACACTAAGGTGGGGGCGAAACGTGCACCAGGAACCGCCGGAGTAAAGCAAACAAAACCTTTACAAGAGAAAAGGAGGACAATGAGAGATCCACTGTGGCACTAAACACACAAGAGCAGCAAGGGCCCTTCGGTCTCCTGCAAGCCAAGACAATTATGGACCAACGAATATCCCACCAAAGCGGCTCCTCATACCCCCACAGAACGGCGGGCCACAAAGCACTCAAGGTCCCGGAAATAAAATAAAAAAAACCCTTAGGGTAAAGAGACAAAACTCACAAGTAGAAGGTGAGAGAAAGACCATCAGTTGTAACGTCTGCGAAGGAAGAGGGAGCGATGTGAAAATGTCCAGGTGACGAGGGAGCAGAGCACGTCCCACGTCACGGAAGAGGCAAAAGCCCCATGAAACAAAGTATTTCACAAGGAGAAAATGGGGAACTAAGCCCTCCCCAGCAACTTGAGGATAAGATTTGCACCCAAAATGGTGCCTCGCCTTGACTCCACCATGGAATGCCCAACCATCACCCAAACACATAACTGAACCGGGAGTGTGGCACCACCAGGAGCACATCCAAGCCCTTCGAGGGCAACAGCGACACAGACATACTGTTCCCCACCAAGGAAAGGCAGGAGGCACCAGGTCTTCCAGCAGAGAGCCGTGGCACTGGCAGAGGCGGCTGCCAAACTGGGCTGGGGCACCACGGCTCTGCAGACACTGCCCCAGACCTGTTGGCTCCTCAGGCCACCCCCAAGTTCCTGTACATCGCGCTTGGACCTCTCCTCACCTGGAGAACTTGCACCATAGAATCATAGAATGGTTTAGGTTGGAAAGGACCTTGAAGATCATCGAGTTCCAACCCCCCTGCCATAGGCAGGGACACCTCCCACCAGACCAGGCTGCCCAAGGCCACCTCCAGCCTGGCCTTGAACACCTCCAGGGATGGGGCCTCAACAACCTCTCTGGGCAACCTG
>VUYV01000339.1:238405-257976 GCA_008711295.1 Anarhynchus alexandrinus
GGAGCCTTCTCTTCTCCAGGCTGAACAGCCCCAACTCTTTCAGCCTCTCCTCATAGGAGAGGTGCTCCAGCCCTCGGATCATCCTCGTGGCTCTCCTCTGGACACGCTCCAGCAGGTCCATGTCCTTCTTATGTTGGGGACTCCAGAGAGTCCTTCTTATATTGGGGACTCATCTCTGCCACCCTTTGCGTGTTGCTTTTATTGATGCTTTTGAGTCTCCTGCATGTCACTAAAGCGGAGCCCACTACAAACAAGCGAGACGCGTGCCACCTCTGCAAACACGCGGCGCCAGAGCGGGCTGGAACACAGTGTGCTGCTCTGGCAGCGGCTCGCAGCTTCTTAGAAAAATAAGACATATGACACGGGACATAACGCCAGTTACTCGACACTCAAGAAGAGAGAGGCTGGAGGTGCGTTACTCAGTGCAGGCTTGCCCAGGCTGCGCCTGTAACACTTCGTGGCCACACGTACGCACACAAAGCAGCGGATTAAAATATATAAGGAGAAAATGCTCTGCAAATCGTTTCTTTGTCAACTTTGCTGTCGCCTCTAATTTCCAACAATATATGAAATACAACACGTCCAGTCGGTTGCTTGCTTATTCTTGGTACAAAGCAATAACCAAAAAAAAAAAAAGGCAAAATTAAATCTGTCCCTTCTAAATAGCAGAACACAGCAGAAAAGGAGCCTCAGAGACACCGGCATGGCAAGAGCTGGTCCGACACGCTAAAACACACAACCCGAACGAAATCCTTCGACTCTGATCCCAGCTGTGCTCATTTGAGGATTAGCTAATTATAAGCTGTAAAGCTTTTAGGAGATGTTGACTCTTAAGTACTAAACGCAGAATGAAACGTGGTCAGCTGCAGTTCTTATAAAGGTAAATTTTGCCGGGGTGATGTAAGTCAACAAAGAGAGAACAACAAACTTCATTTGGCTCAGTCTTCAGATTTTGGCTTCTCCCCCCGCCCCCTCCTGCAACAGAAATAAGATTTACAAAGCCAAACCCAATCTGGTTTTGATTCTTACAAGACAAATTGCATTTGAAATGAATATAAAGCTCAAGATCAGTAGAAATCGCAAGCGCAGCGCCTTCCTGCGCTGCACCCCAGCGCCCAGGCACCCGCCGCCCTCGGCGCGGGCAAACTCCAGTTGACTTAGTGCGCGTTTCGCCTCGAGGATCACTGAAAGGACACGGAAACTGTGGGATTCAGCTCTTGCTGCCATGAATTATCCAGGTTACTGCATGGCAGGCACCAGTGGCACGCTTCAGCAAATGGTTAGATTTATTACACACCAGTCATTTTCTAGTATATAATCGAGTTTCGTCCCGGCCATAAAAATTTGAATTATTTACCAGAAACTCTTTGAATTCAGCAGAACATTATTTTTGCCTTTACAGAACCATGATTTGATGTGGAAGGAAAACGTCTATTAACAGTGGTGAAAGACACATGAGCTCATACCTGGGAACGAAAATAAAATCCCATTAAAAATCACGATGCCTGATAAGTCAGTCTAACCAGTTTGGTGTCCTCAGGACACCCAAGGTCTGGAGGAAACAGGTAGTTTAGAAGCTCGTGGTGGTAAGTCTCCTCCAGGCTGTGGTTTTAGGAGCCGGGGAGAGCAGCAGGGTAAGATGGGTCTCATCGGGGTCTACGGCATTTCCCAGTCCCAGCGGGACAGCGGATCTTCACGAGCAGCATCCCCCGGGGACAGGGGGATCTTTGGGCTGCTCATCGGAGCTGGAATTCCAGGGAGGGCAGAGGGCTGTGGGACCCGAGAGCTGCCCGCCCATCTCTGTGCACTGGGTTTGAGTCTGTTCAGGGCACCTGCATTAGGTGAACATCGCTCCCGCATCCAGACCACACAGTTATGACTAAAGCAAAAAATTCCGTGCAAATTCGTTACGCCGCCACGAAACTCCTGTAGTTTTTTAAGGGTTTGTCACTGTAAATCCTTTTTAGGCATAATGTTCCCATTGGGCCGGATCCCAAACCAAGATGTTCCTGTGATGAGGCTTGAGCACAGCATCACCACTGAGCGTTTTCATTACAAAGACATTTGGCTGAAGTATCCAGTTAACGACGGCTACAAAGCCAAAATATCTGGCTTACGCTATACGAGGAAGTTCATATTTCACTGCATGATTACAACATTCCTGAAGGCTGTATGCATCTACAATATGATATCATACAAAGAGTGGGCAAAATATGGTTTTCTTTTTCTCTGCCTTTCTTTTCACATATAGGCACACTGCATCCCAACTTAGCTAAGCCCCTGCAATAACGACAGTTAGGGGCTTTTGTCAAATAGGACTTTTAGCCATTCCATAAAAAGACAATTCATATAAACAGAACATATATGTGCGCAGGCTAGATACAAAGTAAATAATAATACTTTATAGATTTATCTTTACAGTTATGAGAATTTAAATATTGATCTTTTTCATGCTCGTTAAGCTCTTCTAGAAAAGTTTCTTTCTTTCCCACCAATTACACCCCATTTCTGCACAGACCCATTACCAAACGACTGTTCCTCGGTTAGAGGATCGAAGGGCAGTGGCAGTCACTAAAATACCACATCTGATTTTTGGGGTGCCGGCTCTCCTAGCCATATTGGTATTACAGTCCAGACCTACCGTGGTCTTATGACCAGGAATATCTTCTGGTAGGGTGGTCTGGTTACTCGCGAAGAAAGGAATACTTAGATGGATTACTTTGCACAAGATTTAGGAAAAAAAAACAACAAACCCAAACAACCCAACCCCAAAACCAACCAACCAACTTCTTCTGTTTTTAAACTTACCTCGTCGATATGTCCAACAGCTCCAAAGATCTTTGCTGTTTGCCCAATCAAACTTGGAAAACTCTCACCAATTTCTTTCAGCGTCGGAAGAAAAGTGGCGAGGGCGGTTGGTTCATAGCCAGCTATTTCGAGAAGTATGTTTAGGATAATGTCGCTGTGGTTAGGGTCTCTCAAGTGTCCAAACAGAAATGGAATACACTCTTTCAGCACCTATTAAGAAAATCAGAGAGAAGTAAGTGGTGAATATCTATATTTAATTGTGAACACATATAGCCAAAAGAGGGACTGTACACTGGAGTGATAAAAATAAAACACTAGACTTCCTAAACTAGTTTTCCACCCTCGCTGACCTTTGCAGAGAGCTATCGCCGAGGTCAGTCCAAGTTCAGCTCAACATATGGAATAAGGGTAAGCTGTAGCCTTGAAATATTGCAGTTATGCATATATAAGTAAGGAAATGCCCAATTGTTAAAAAAGACAAAATAAAAAAAACCCTCACCAGATATTTCCTTTGCTCTGGGCCAGTCCTATACTTTTTTGATTAAAACAACACAGGACTTAGCCTTCCTCAACCATACAGCAAATTAAAGTACTAGTAGAAATTTTTGGGTTCCACCGTAAACTAAATAACGTGACAAGGTTAATAGCTGGAACAGAGGGAAAAATAAGAGGGAAGATCCTCGCTGCACACAAAAATGCTTCAGGCAAGCTTTCACTTCTTGTAACACCACAGCTTTCAAGAGGCTGAGGGTGTAGTCCTTAAAATCACCTTACAAACAGGATACAGCGTATACAACAATCTACTGAGTGATTATTTTCAATATAAACACACATGCACACTAATACACCTCTGATCCAGGGAAACTGTTACATCTGTGTAAAAGATTTCAACACAGAAACCGGGCAGAAAGTGACTCAATTGTCTGTTTTTGGTTTTTTTTGAGGATCACCAATTTTAGCAAGTCGATACCTACGATTCTAGTAAAAATACTGCAGGTGGGGGGGTTGAATAAATTGTTAGTAGTAATAAATGACAATAATTGTCATAATGATAACACCAAGCAACTTCAGACACGTCAGCTCCTTGCTTCCAAAAGGAGCTCTGTTTCCTCTGGGACTGTGTACCACGATAAAGTTTCCTGGGCTGCCTGGGGAAAGACACTAACTACTGCTGATTCTGCTTTTCCAAAGATTTTATGAATTTCATAAATTCGCAAAGTGGGTAGTTCTGTGCCTTGTTCTAATGCACTGGGTGCTGTCAATGACATGCGATTTCCTAAGCATGATACATTTTGCCTTAGTTAATTAACCTCCATCTCACTCCTAATCAATTCCTAACGCATTTTTCTTCTCCACGATATGTAATTTAATACAGTCCATACATTCTAACGGAAACATGGTTAAGGGAATTCATACTCAGCCGACAGAGGAAGAGCCAAAAAAGTAGAAAACCGGTTTAACACAAACGTTTTGGTCCAGCAGAGTCATTGTTATGTTCTCTTTATGATTAGACGGAGAATTTGGAATGAAATTAAAGAATTCGTGGGGAATTAGCGTAGGAAAGCACTGTCATGCATGTTATGGGACTCCTCACTGTTCGGAGAGCAGCTAGCGGGCAGAGCTTGCCAAGTCATCTGAAAGAAATAAACTCCTCCAAAAGGAGGTGTGGCATTTAAGCAGTAAGATCTTCCAAAGAGGGTTTTACCCCCGGTTCTTTTTTCCTAGCCACGATCTGGAAGAGCCGGAGGAGGTGGTGCTGTTCGGCTTGATCCAGCTGAGCCATGAGCGCCACCAGCTCCCTCAGATGGGGCGTTATCGGCTGCGGTTGCTTCTCGTAGAGCGCGGGCAGGACACGCAGCAGCATCGAGTTCCCTAGAACGGAGCAAAGGAGAGGCCGGTGACTCACTGTATGTCCGTGTCCCACAGCGAGAGAGAGACCCAGAAAGTCAGCAGGCACCTGGAGACACCAGTTTTTAAGAATCACCAGTACAAATACAGGGAGACATAAAACACGCTGTAGAAAAAATATCTACTGGGCCAAGAAGGCAAATAAACAACTTAAGTAGAACAAATCATCACAGGTATAACCACGTAGGTGTAAAAAAAAAAATAATCCTATTAATTATACTTTTCATTCTCAAGCACAATATCATGACAAGGCTGCTTAATGAGCTTTCAGATTTGGATGGTACTCTGTTGAGTCCTAGACCAAACTAAGCGTGATTTAAATTAACAAACAAAAAAAAAGGCTAGAAAGCACATAAAAGCTATATTTCTCCTTTGTTGAGATTCAGACTTTCAAATTAAATAAGCAGCATATGGAAAGAATAGTTGGTTATTAAGAGAACTAAACATGCATGACAGTAAATTTGAACATAAATAGTTAAGGATGCCATTTCCAGGAATAGAAAGGAGCCAGAGAGAGTCAACTGCAGACAGACAGAGATATGCAAAACCCTCTCTCACACATTTTCTTAAGATGTCTGTGCATAATTCAATTTGAAGCCCAGGCTCATACCAAAATATATAACTTCGCATTGCTGTACATGCCTCCCTCGATATATTTAAGTTTCACTTGAAGAACATATGGAAAACATCTGCCTATTGCAATGGAGTATGGCTCCTTTTGTAAACCCTTGAAAGTCCTTAAGGTCTCTTTGGATTTGGTTTCCAACAGGAACTAGCTCTCTGGCCTGCTGCTTTTTCTCCCATTTCAATCTGAGCCTTAGAATTTTGGAAGATAAACAGGTCACTTCATGGATGGTAGAATATATGGGTCAGACTGGACCACATCGCGCTCTTGCCAGATACAGAAAACGCACCCCAAGACACCGTTAGGTCTTGCAACATCACCTCTGAGCCAAGGAATAACATATAATTCACTGCAGGTTCAGACAGCTTTTAGTCGAACAGCTCGCAGTGCTCCCTCAGGGGTCCTCACGCCTGGGAGGAGCACCGCCGCGCTCTCCGGCCGGCCACGCTTCTGCATCCCATCCCGAAACATCTACTCTGCTTGAAGAATTGTTGGCCCCCCAACGATCAGCCACCCTCCTCCTCCGTACCGCCGCTGCCGTGCTAAAGGCGAGGTTCAGACCCCACCTCTAGTCCCACAGACACGGCGAACTTCTGTCTTGTTCTATACAGAAAGCACAAAGGCCCGTTGCAAAGGGGAGATATTGACTGACGAGTTACCCCAAACAGATCAGCAAGCTCTTGTGGTCTGGCCATTTTCTAGCCACGTTCTTTGTGCAAATCTCTTCCCAATGTTACAAGTGAATCTGTATAAAAAGCACCGCCGCTTTTACAAGTGTCACCAGTGTACCGTGGGATCCACACAAAGCACCAATTCACCCAGAGTTAGAACTGAAATGGTGAGAGGGTGTATTGACTTGAACTTTGCTAGACACACATCTGAATTTGAAATCGAAAAATTTTGTAACGGAATACACTAAAAATTTTCTTCTTCTCTGGATAATTTAGTGCTTACAGAAATAAGCCCTTTTTTTGCCCTTGCACACGTTTGGTTTCTACTGGCAGTTTTCTGCCCACGTGGAGCAGAGCCCTTAAGCTCCAGTTGAATTTCAGCAATGGTGACAACTGCAAATGATGAAATTCCCATGTTCCTGGACGGGCAAAATTCATTGGCTGCAAAAGCAGCGAGGGAAGGAATTCAGCAGAGACAAACAAAAACTATCGGCTTTAATGAGGAACGACAGCCCCTGACCTGAGACACGCTCCCGCCTGAGCTGGGATATCACAGGCAGAAAGGTATCCGGAAAGAAAGGCTAATTATTCAACCTGAGAAAACAACCATTTTAAGTAACGACTGTATTAGAGGAGTGACGTAATTTGACGTGACACAACATGATGGATTGCAGCCACGGAACTACTCCGAACAAAAATACTTCGTCCAAACGCAGATTCGGGCAGTTTCCTACAGCAAACATTGCTGCAGGAAACATATTCGCTAACCAAGATAAATGAAAAACAAAGGCAATTTAGAAGCAACCCCATCGCTTTGGAGTGATATTTAAGTGACCTCACCGACACAGAATTGCTTTTAATTGAATAACCTGTGTATACAAGCTCTAAACAACCCAAGCAGATGCCACAGTTTGTGCCTGTTCTTCATATAACTTAAGAAAGGTCACGAAGCACAAGCCAAGTCACTATTTTTTTGTATTATTTTCATGTCTCGAGTTGGCTCCGAGTACCTCTGGCCATTTGTTTGTCACACCTTTGCAGTTTCGAAGGGCTTTACGCACATGCAGCTCCCCAACCTTTTGATTCTCGGAGCTCGGGCAGTCAGAGGCCACACTGTGCCCCTTCCCAAGTAATTCACTTTTTCCCATCTTGCTTCATCTATCTCAGTCTAAACAAAGCGCCTGAAAAGTACGTTTGTTGTCTGAGAATGGAAAAACATTCTACTCAACTCCTTAATTACCTTCTTTCCCTCTTCCTTCCCCTACCACCCTTGCCCCCAGTACTTTCCAGATTAGATTTTCTCAGACTTTCCGAGCGGACCACACACTGGGAATTATGCAATTCCGGCAGAGACTCGCGTACAGTTGGGGACACTCGATGGCTGCGAGTCGGGCAGGGGGCTGTGATGGCACCAGCCCGCCCCGGCTGCCCCCGGACCGTGCCCTGGGCACGCTTTGGCCGTGCTCCCCGCGCACACGGGTTTGCAAAGGTTGCCCTGTGCTCGGGCTCTGCTCTGCACAATCCAGCAGCACAGAGAGCTTGGAAAAAATAAAAAAAAATAAAAAATAAAAAAAAAAGGACCCTGGTAGCACACTGCAAATGTAACGTGGCCAGAAGGAGCTCTGGAAGCCACACAGCGGTGTTTCGGCATTCACTCCAAATTGAATATACAAAGGCAGCAAGACTAATTCTTTTCCCCGGGATGACTCTAGTCAGGCACATCCCTCCCTGAAAACGTTCACCTATGCTTTACCAAACATTTGAGGTTTCTAATAGAGTGCTTCAATGTTAATATTTATTATTCGCATTTGCAGGAGAGCAGCTGGAAGCCCACCATGGCAGGAACCCCATACACACATAGGGTGAAACAGGAAAATAGTTTGGTGCATAGCAATAGGATCATAGAATCATTTTCGTTGGAGAAGACCTTCAAAATCATTGAGTTCAACCGTTAACACAGCACTTCCGAGTCCACCACTAAACCATGTCCCTCAGCACCACGTCTACCTGTCTTATAAATCCCTCCAGGGATGGCGACTCCACCACTGCCCTGGGCAGCCTGTGCCAGTGCTTAACAACCTTTTCCGCGAAGAAATTTGTCCTAATATCCATCCTAAACCTCCCCTGGTGCAACTTGAGGCCATTTCCTCTTGTCCCATCGGCTGTTCCTTGGGAGCAGAGACCGACCCCCCCCTCGCTACCCCCTCCTTTCAGGGAGCTGTAGAGAGCGAGAAGGTCTCCCCTCAGCCTCCTCTTCTCCAGGCTGAACACCCCCAGCTCCCTCAGCCGCTCCTCACCAGACGTGTGCTCCAGACCCCTCACCAGCTCCGTTGCCCTTCTCTGGACACGCTCCAGCACCTCAATGTCTTTCTTGTCGTGAGGGGCCCAAAACTGAACACAGCACTCGAGGTGGGGCCTCACCAGTGCCGAGTACAGGGGGACCATCACTGCCCCAGTCCTGCTGGCCACACTATTGCTGACACAGGCCAGGGTGCTGTTGGCCTTCTTGGCCACCTGGGCACACTGCTGGCTCATATTCAGCCGTCCGTCCACCAACACCCCCAGGGCCTTCTCCACCAGGCAGCTTTCCAGCCACTCTGCCCCAAGCCTGTAGTGTCCATGGGGTTGGTGTGACCCATGTGCAGGACCCGGCACTTGGCCTTGTTGAACCTCAAACCATTGGCCTCAGCCCATCGATTCAGCCTGTCCAGATTCCTCTGTAGAGCCTTCTGACCCTCCAGCAGATCGACACTCACACCCAACTTGGTGTCCTCTGCAAACTGACTGAGGGTGCGCTCGATCCCCTCATCCAGGTTGTTGATAAAGACATTAAAGAGAACCGGCCCCAGTACTGAGCCCTGAGGAAGACCCCTTGTGACCCATTACCAACTGGACTGAACTCCATTCACCACCGCTCTTTGGGCTCGGCCATCCAGCCTGTTCTTTACCCAGTGAGTAGCTGAGCATGGTGGCCAACAGCCCAACGCAGGTAGCCCTGGTTTGCATGAGCATCTGGCGCAGCAGCAGGGTCCCGGTGGGGCAAGGCTGGAGGGGCCAGCCAGCGGGCAGCTCCAGCCTCACCTGCCTCCTCAGCAGAAGATGGCACCCGCACAGTGCCTCCCGGTCCCCTCTGCAGGAGGGGACACCGCTTGTGGTCACACGCACTGCCTGCTGCAGCCGCATCTCCTGCTGGTGGCCCGAGTGTCGGAGATGGAATGAGCAAGAGCAGCACAGAGCCCTCTTTACACACTCCTGTGTGCAGCGACAAGGGGCTAAACAAGAGACTCTGATGGAAAGGGAACACAGACTGCAAGTTAGGTGCAATTATATGGGTTGGGTTTTTTTTTTTGCTATTCTCTGAATATTTCACGGCCGATGTATAATTTGTACCATATTACCCCTAATCTCACCTAAGCAACACCATCTCCAAAATAATTAATGGCCCATTGAACTGATAAGCTTTCCAGAATTCGAAACAGATTAACATCAACAACAACAACACTTAACACCAGATTAACGTCTAATCCAGGAGTGCCTTGTTTTGTGTCTTCAAAGTTAACAGAAACGACTCTAATCATGCAGCTACTGATCTAAATGCTCCTGAAACAAGATGCTAGCAGTAACGTATTATCCACATAGTTATGTTGTTGTTATTGGTAATTAGGGCTAGAAAAGCAAAACTCTAACAAGCTGTCTTTATGAGTTCTCCTTTATTGCTTAAAGCAGCAAACTGTTAGTATATAATAGAAGTTTTTATATATAACTATCAAAAAAGCCACAACATTTAGGTTATACCATACACGGGTATCCCAGCTGACTCCAGGGATGTTTATTTTTCTACCAACCCCCTCCTGAGCCCTGGCACATACCAACTACGGACTGAGTTTGCAGAGGACACTCTCCTGTCCACAAAGAGCACAAAATAACATAACCGATGCAGCCAGGGCTCGCAGGCAGCGCGCTCCGAGCTGTTTCACCCCCCGCTCTCGCCCTCGCCCGGCTCCACGTCGCGGCAATCCGCTCTCGGAGGGGAAGCGGCCGCTCGCAAGAGCGGCTTTCCCCGCTCCTTCCCCTCCGCCAGTCGGTACGTCTCCCCCCAGCGCAAGCCCGGAGGGCTGGAATTGAGCAAGCTGCACGCCCCCTTCTCCTCTCGGCCAAAACCAACAGTCAGGAGTGCTCTTGTTACAACGCTGGCACCAGCCTCGCTCATTCATTCAAGCCCAGGCGCTGGGAGCATTTATTAGGGGCTGGCTGCGTCTCGCTCGCAGTCTTGTCTCTGCCGAAGTCCGGCGTCAACTTTAGCTCCAGACAGCCCAGCTATTTTCAGGAAGCAGCTGGAGGATGCTGCCCCAAGAAATACTTTCTCTGCTTACGCTGTTCTGTGTTTTCAGGGCTTCTGTTTCTGTTCTGGATGAAGACGATGACTACGATCTCATGTACGTGAATCTGGATAACGAAATCGAAGGTCCGGTTCTGGGTACCGAGGAAAGTAAGTAGACTTAAGCTAAATTTCTGTTAAGCACAGCACGGCGTTCTTTGTCGCTTCGCTCTTGTAACAGTTCTTATTACAAACACAATTATTTTTTTTCAGAGGAAGAAGCGTGTGCTGGAACCAGCAGATTATTACGGACAGCAAACGCAAAGCACTTGGACGGCGTGCCTTGGAATTTGCTTTATACTCTTTATTTTTCAGTTCTTTTCATCAGCCGATGACACTTAGTTTTAGAATTGCTATAATACACACTATTTTACTTTTCTATTTTGATATAGAGGGCAACACACTGACAGTCTGAAGCGCATAAGCCTTGCACAGAGCCAGATTTTGTCAAATACTCCTGTTTAAAAATGTAAGTACAAAGGAACGGCAACATCTGTATCTTTCATTCCAGCTGTTTCGTGCGACTGCCAGCGAGAGCACACGGAGTGGGACAAGCTCTTCATCATGCTCGAGAACTCGCAGATGAAAGAGAACATGATGCTGCAGGCGATGGATGAGATGCTGAAGGTGGACCTGCAGACCCTGAAAGCCGAGCTGAGCCAACTCACCACCAACCTCGCGGGCACCTTCGCCAGCACGGTCGAGAAAGTCACCTCCCACATCGTGTCACAGGTAGAGCAGGCGCTCACGAGGAACGGTGACCACGCAGAAGAAGCCAAGAGGCTTCACGAGTCTGAGCAAGGAAAGGTTCTGGAGCACGTTCTGCTGCTGAGCCACAACGTGTCCAGCAGGCTCGGCCAGCTGGAGAGCGCGTGGCTGCGGAGGTCTGAGGTGGAGGCTCAGGAGACAGCTTTTCAGCAGGATAAATTCAGCCCCACCAGAGGAGACAATCTCATTTTGAACTCTCTGTGGAAAGAGCTACAGCAAACCAGAGCTGAACTGAAGGCATCGCAGAAGTGGGCAGCTCAGCACCTACTGCCAGCAGGTAAGTTCACGTGCGCTGTGCTTTACTGGAGAGCTCTCTCTGGTGGGCCCGTCCAAACAGACATTCTATAAACACTCCTCTTCAGCGCCTTCCTCCGCGTGTGGCTCCAAAGTGATCTTAGGAACGGCACAGCAGCTTTGAGCAGTCTGTGCGTACAGGAGGGAAACCCATTAACTGTTCTCAAAAAAAAGAGGCGTTGAGCTTTTCAAACGCGGGATCAAAGGAGGGTTTAATCAAAGTCCTCACAGAGGGTAAAGCAGCCACCCAGCTAGGATCCCACCTCCTGCCGGCTCTCCCACATCAAAACAGTTGTCAGAGAGCCGCAAACGTATTTAAACACACCAATTTTGTTCTCTCACCTTTTACCTTCCCAGCTGGTAACTCCTACACATACGCTTTAGTCACTGAGCTCCCCTGTCCTCTTCACGCATGTCCCCACTCCTTCCTCTTCCTAACCTAAGGGCTGTCTCCTTCTCACCGGCTCCAACTGCCCAAGAGCAGAGATAGATCTGAGGATGCGCTGCCGATGTCAACGAGCTGAGCACGCTTCCCGCGGCAGGGAGGGCACAGTCACTGCACGCAACGGTCAGGGCAGAATATTTCCTCAAGCACAGAAAAATTAGTAATACTGTGGTATTGTTGGTTTGGTTTTCTTTCCCCCCTCCAAAATGTTTGCATTGGTCAGCAAGCGAGGCGGCTGTGGAAAGATGAGCTCATATCTCAAATTTAATGACAAGAAGGAACAAGTTTCAGGACAAGAGGAAATGGCCTGAAGTTGTGCCAGGGGAGGTTTAGGATGGATATTAGGAAAATTGTCTTCACCTAAAGGGTTGTCAAGCACTGGCACAGGCTGCCCAGGGCAGTGGTGGAGTCGCCATCCCTGGAGGGATTTAACAGATGGGCAGACGTGGTGCTGAGGGACATGGGTTAGTGGTGGGTTTGGCAGTGTTGGGTTAACGGTTGGACTCGATGATCTTAAAGGTCTCTTCCAACCAAAGCAATTCTATGACTCTAAATTTCATGTCAGTTTTTCTGTGCACAGTGATATGACACCCAAAAAAAGCAGCTACAGCAACTTGGGTACGGCAGAGCAGAGCCCCATCTATTTAAAACGCGGGTGCAAAATTTCTACGTGCACAACGTAACTACGTTGAATACAACTCTGCCTACCAGATAGCTATCGCTGCGTCTCTTCTAAACATTAACATGCTTTTAACGACCATATTTTCCACAAACATAAGTTACTGCAGCTTAAAAACCCTACAGAAATCTGCACTGGCAGAATCCCGCGGGCGCGTGGGAGCGGGCAGTTAGACCAGGGCAGTTAGACCAGGGCAGTTAGACCAACCTCACCAGTGACCCTCAGCAGCACCACCAGCGTGAGCCCCGACGCACGTGAGCAAGAAGGAGCGCTTCTTGTAACGGCTAAAGCAAAGGCAACAGCTCACACAAACCTATTACAATATAAACACGGCATAACAACTGTAAAACACTTTGTTGTAAACTATCTAACATGAATCTGTCCTTTCACGTAGGGCACGGATTCGGCTTTGTAAGTAAATTGCTTTTACTCCTTCACTTCTCGCAACACTTCAATAGTCTTTGTGTACTGGGAGTAGATCTTGCAGCATATTCCTTCTGGTTTTTTTTTTCCCCCCAAACACATGAATCTTGCCTTCCAGAAAGCATGAGCTCATCCCTTATCCCGCTCCTGTAACCCGGCCAGCCTCGCAGCCAGCTACGCTGCGCTAGGTGAGAGTAAAAAAACTCCATCAGCGTTCAGGATCTCGGTCTCATCAGTGGAAACCCGCATTATTTCCACTGGTTCCTACGTGGTTTTGTAGAAAGTGTTCTTATTTTTTAATTTAAAGGATACATTTTTAAGTACTTCCAGAGTCTCTCTCTCTGGAATTTTTTTTTTTTCAAGGGAATTTTTAGCAACTGACTTTAATTTCTCACATCTTGAATTACTGCCAGCCATACTCTTGAGGGATTTCCTAATCACACTTTTTGTTCTTCAGCGAGGCTGGTTTTAATTTTGTTTAGACCTTGATAATAAAGCCTGAAAGCTCGCTAATTAAAAGCTTTTTCACAATACAGTGTTCCTAAGTAGCATTTTAAGGAGTACCCCCAGCAGTTGCTGGTTGCTCCTGCCCCTCCTCAAAAGGGCCAGTGAAGAAACGTAAAATCTGCTCAAAGTTGAAAGGAAGCAGCCTATGAAATAGCACAGCAGCGCGATCCTGGAGGACACAAAGAGTCCTTCATTCACTGAAGCAGAAATTTCCACACACGGTTTAGACATTTTAGATCCTCCAGCTTGTTCAAACAGGAAATGAACCCGCTTAATTGTAGAAGGGGGGCTGCTTTCTCCCCTGTGTTGGTCGGAATATTCAGTTATATAGGACTAGGGAACAGCATATAGAATAACAACAGTAGCTTGGGTTTAGCGATCTTTAGTTACTTTTCTAAGTTTCATAAATTTCTGTTAGTGCTTGTAACTAATCTAATTTCTATTATCACTATGTTGATTAATTAGAGATGAGAGATGAACTGTTCTAAAAATATCAGTCGTGTGACACATTTCCCGTGCTTAATCAGCGCACACAAAAGCCCTAAGCCTAATACCAATAGCCCTAAAGGCAGGGTCAGAAAAGGCAGTCATTGTAATAAATAAGCAAACACATCTCAGCACGCTTCTGCCAACGCTCCCGGCGCCCGCTTTTCAGTAGCCCCCCTGCTGCCCAGTTAGCCACGGGGCAACCGCAGGACACCGCGTAACTGGTGGTGACACAGCTACCCAGCGGCTCCACTTCCGCAGCCGCCTCGCACTGCTGCCCCGGAACGGCACGGAATCCAAACCTGCCGTTTGACAGCTCGCTGAACCCATCCCCTCACCGTCACATTGCCGTCTGCATCGCTCCGTACTGAAAAAGAACACAGAGGTTCAAACAAGACCTAAATGAAACAGAAAGAAGACCGCCCAACATAATTAGCTAATATAAAGTGCTAATTTCTCTAGGTGACCCAGCAAAAGAGCAGCTTTCCGAGGAGGCACGTCAGAGCAGAAGGCACCTGCCCTGCACAGACCTTCGGGGAAGCCCGACTTCCCACGGCCAGCACCAGGGCAGAGGGGCAGCACCAAACCTAGACGTCACTTTGCATGGCACAGGATGACACGATAGGCTACTTTTGCAGTGAGGGAGGAGCCAAACCTTGTTCCTGCAGCCTGATTAGCCCCTAGACCCATGGCCATAGTGTGAGGCAAATCCATCCATCAGGTCTGACAGCTTCTTCAAAGCATCCTACATCCCCCGGGATGAGCCGAGCTCTCAGCTCCCTTTGAGAAGCTCAGGAGCGAGCATACATCAAGGGTCCCGACTGTGCGTGTACAAACAGACCAGTTTTGATTTACCTAACAATCTTTCTAACTTTTTCAGGGTGTGAAACAGCCATTCTATTCCCCATGCGTTCAAAAAAGATATTTGGGAGCGTCCACCCGACTGCTGGGATGACCCTTCGCTCCTTTACTGCTTGTATCTGGATCAAGGTGACTGAGGCTTTGGACAAAACTATTGTCTTCTCCTACGGAACCAAGTTCAATCCATATGAAATCCAGCTTTATCTCAGCCGGGAGTCTGCAGTGCTTGTGGTTGGCGGTGACCAGCACAAGTTAGCTGTCAAAAATGCCGTTGTTCCTGGGAAGTGGATCCATCTCTGCGGCGCCTGGAGCTCGGAGAACGGATCCGCATCTCTGTGGGTGAAGGGAGAGCTCGCAGCCGCTGCCTCGGACATTGCCGACGCTCATACTGTTCCAGACGGAGGGATTTTGCAGATCGGTCAAGAAAAGAACGGCTGCTGCATTGGAGGGGGATTTGACGAAGCTTTAGCCTTCTCTGGAAAATTAACTGGCTTTAACATGTGGGACAGAGTGCTCAGCGCCAAAGAGATCGCAGCACAGAGCGGGGAAGACGCGTGCAGTATCAGGGGCAACATCATCGGGTGGGGGGTCACAGAAGTTTTGCCGTATGGAGGAGCCCAGTATGTTTCTTAATTTCTGGCAAGGCAGTTTCTGAAGCAGAGAACGTATTTGATGAAAAGCTGAACGCCAATACGTACAAGTAACCAGAGCCGCAGGAGCCCGTGTCTCTTGAAATCCCAAGGAAGATTAGCGTTGCAAGTTTACGAAACGAGGTACTGTGGGGATGGGATTTGATCTCTGCCTGCTGATTTGGCAAAACACTGAAAACAAACAGACAAAAAAAACAACCACCACCACATCAAAGCATGACATTGAAAAAGCTGTTCCTGAGGTCAGGCGACTGCTGTCCCTCTAGCGGAGTGGTTTTTGATGTACGAGTGCCACTGTGGACATTTTTGAGCTGAAGGGTGCTCCTGGCATCCCTGCTGACACAAACACGTTGGGTATCCGGCTGACCAGTCTCCGCGGAACAGGCGTAAGGCTGCGCATCTTTCCAGCTCCTCCGGTCATTGGGTTTTATAGCGCTAATGTGAATTTTACAGAGGAACCACATAAGCCAAGAACTGTGTTGTTTATTAATCGTTGGTAGTAATTTGTAGGCTATAACAAAACTAGCTCCTTGTTTAAAGCATTATTTATGCCACGGATTGACCTAACATATAAAAGTAATATTCCCCGTCATAATCTGATGTTACATTTGGAGAAAAATGTAGCTGTATTATATTGTAAATTGACTTTGTAATAATTTTATTGAAATTATTTTTGTAAAGTTGTTCTGTAAATAAAGATACTTAACTAAAATGCTTCCACGCTTCTCATGAACTGAAACTCGCAAAGTAAGTACCAATTGGGAATTTTTCCATGTTTTGAACCACATAATTTTAGCTGCTAATAGAAAAAGAACATAAATATCAACATCTCCTACAGAGACGGAAATCCAAGCATTAGGCAGAGATGGCTTTAAAGGCCCATCATGATAACAATCCCCCTTGTGAACGCTGCCATACGTGAGGATCTGCCACTCGAGGAGTTTTCCCATGTGGACACGGTCACTTGTACAGGAGAGGCGCTTTGACATGCTGACACACACACGTTGACCTGAGGCCGTGCTAGCACGGCACTTGGCAGTTGAAGGAAGGATTGGTTTTGAGATATCCCCAAATAAAACCCAATCAGAACCCCGTGCAGAATACTGGCCACCCAAGAAGGACATACTCAGTTTTAAAACACATTTAGATATCCAAAGTAACCAACTTGTTTGATGCTAAGAGGAGGTTTGTGCAAGGCAGAACTGATGACAGTGGCTTTCTTCTCTCACACTTATCCAAAAATCCAATAAAACCTCGGGCTGGATACAGTGCATAAGAAGCAGATGCAGAGAGCCGGGACACTGGCGGTGATTTGCGCGTAGAAAACAGAGCAGAAGTAGACAGTGATGAATAGTTATTCTCTGGATATGTAACCACTTATGACAAGAACGATTATTCACTACCTGTTGAAGCCTCTGAACAAGTTATGGTGGAGAATGTCTTATTCAAAGCAATTCTTATTTCCACTGAAAGCAGCCCACCCTTCTGCTCTATTTACATGTTTCTCTTTCTCATTCTCTACAGATGTCCTAAGACCACACTTTGAAAAGTTTCTTGACACGTTGCTGCTATGCTTATTCCCGAATACGATGCAGCTACCAGATCCTTCCTTCCACGATACTAAAGTAGTAAGAAAAAGCTATGACAAGGTAATTTCTATTTTACCGTACCATTCAAGGGGGTTGTACTTCATACCTAAACTTGTATGATCTGCTCCAAAGTTTTGGCAACACTGTTCATCTAAGGTAAAAATAACTGCTCCAATTGCTGGAATTTCTGCTATTACCCTGAAATAAAAACATATCTAAATTATAAATACTTAGCAGTAAGTATGACAAAAATCCCTTACTAAGTAGTATTTGCAAATAACCTTAACTACAGAACAATGAAAGATTACCTCTGTTCATCTGCTCTCAGCCAGAAAACAGATCTTCGGAGTTAAGAAAAACACTTGAGGTCCCACCATTGTGCAAGGGCAAAACCACTCTCAAATCCTCTTTCCATTCAGTGCCCTCCCATTAAATGAAAACAAATGTCCGTGAAAAGCAGCAGAGTAAGAAAAATCCTCTAAAAGATTACCAGAAGTCCTTTCTGGCTGCTTTTCTTACCCTACCTCATACCTGAAATGCTTTGTCTTGGAAGTAGCCTTTCCCTATCTCTGTTCTGGTTTGGCGGATGACCAAACGCAAAGCCAGTCCTTTCATTCTCACTGACTCAGCTGGAAAACTCTCCGCTTTCCAACTGCTTTGCTCTTTCTTTATCACCTCTGCAGACCAGCAAAGCTTTCCCACAGCCATGTCCCCCCCTGCCCAGCATCACAAGTCAGCTCCATCAGCACGCTTCTCTCTTCCCTTACTAGCTTAACTATATTTTCCTCTGTCAACAGTTACTTTGCCTGTTTGGAAAACACCGAGTAAACAGTATTTTGGGGGAGTTTGGGCTCCAAATATTGAAAAGCAACTGTGACCCTGCTCTTGCACTGCAAACGTAGAACTGAAGGAGCGAGCGCAAGGCATGCCTGCCCGCAGTGTGTTGCGGACCCCAGTTCTGCTCCCGAAGAAGCCTCTGCGGAACAGAACATCCACATCCCGTGCCTGAGCTCCTCTGGAAGGCGAAGCGGCCGTGGGACTCTCAAATTATGGCAACGACTGCCAGGTAGTTTTGCTGCAGTCCCCTGGAAACGGGAATAAATCCGCCCGATCCCTTACGCTGATGGAAGGTATCAGCACAGGGCACGGTACGGACATTCGCGTGTTTAGAAGCTGAGTTCACACTAACTGGAACAGAGTAGTGAAACACACTTTCTAAAGAGCTCTTTCTTAGCTAATAAGATAAGAAGCTGATTATGCAGCCAAACAGTTGCCCCAAGTAATCAAAAAAATCCAGTTAGCTCTCAAACACTCGCAGGCAACGGGCCAAAGTCTCCTATCAGGCTCAGCGGTGCCGCGAGGCTGAGCCCCGTCTGCGCAGCACCCGAACAAGGCCCTTTGTCTCCCCGCTGCTTTCTCAACCCATCCTCGGCGGCTTATCCTCTCGCTTCCCTCCTCCCTTCAGCAGACACTCAGTCTTTAAGCGTGGTTCTTAGCCCGCTGCAAACCAACCTTTTCATGCCTGAAATACAAATTATGTACAGTGCAATTAAGCCACTCTGCAAAACGGAGCGCTTTGCCTATTCAGAGTGCCCTCTTCCAGTCTGGAATTTCCAAATCTGATGTCCACAGCAACATCTGCTGGTAGAATAACACAAATACACAAAACCAAGAGGAACAGTCACCATGAAACCTTCAATTATGGGTATTAATCGCTTTTCCTAACCCTATGACTATACCAAAAACCCTGTTTCACTTTATTTCTTTCTATTAATAGCACTGCATTACAAGTGGTAATGCACTATGTTAACTCGTAAATACTAATGTCACAAGTCTTAAAAGAATTATCCATGTGGCTTTGTAAGTTGTCAGTAATATTCTGTTCTTGGACTCTACTCAATTAGTATTATCACATAGCTCATACATATTAATCACATTTATCACACATTTGTCCTTAAACAAAGCAGACAAATAGGCAAACTCTTACCATAATGTCTTAACAACAAAATTACTTTCTAGCTTAGCTATCCCTCCCCCTAAAAATAACTACACTCCATTTATATTTTTTTAATAAATAAAGAATGCACACATTTAATTTGAGGGCTTCACATCTTCATAACAATGTTCTTGGAATAATTAGACAGCTATTGCTACTTACTGCTATTACCCATACTTGAAGAAAAGCAAACAGTGATTTTACTACTGCAGTAGCACTGAATTGCAACAAATACTGTGAACTTTACTGCTTCAACTAAATTGGACTTCCTTTTGTAGAGGTATGAATATTTTTGGCTTTTTAAGCCACAAAAGCAAGATGTACAGCGGTTAGTAACAATATTCTATGTAAAGCTAATAATGTAGGCAAAATTAAGGAACCACTACAAAGCTTTTATATCTTACATCTGACTATTTTGCCACAGAATGGGATTCATTTCATCCCCATTTGTATCTTGGAGTATTGCCAGTGACACTAATAGAA
>VUYV01000339.1:258080-319783 GCA_008711295.1 Anarhynchus alexandrinus
GTCCCCCCCTGCCCAGCATCACAAGTCAGCTCCATCAGCACGCTTCTCTCTTCCCTTACTAGCTTAACTATATTTTCCTCTGTCAACAGTTACTTTGCCTGTTTGGAAAACACCGAGTAAACAGTATTTTGGGGGAGTTTGGGCTCCAAATATTGAAAAGCAACTGTGACCCTGCTCTTGCACTGCAAACGTAGAACTGAAGGAGCGAGCGCAAGGCATGCCTGCCCGCAGTGTGTTGCGGACCCCAGTTCTGCTCCCGAAGAAGCCTCTGCGGAACAGAACATCCACATCCCGTGCCTGAGCTCCTCTGGAAGGCGAAGCGGCCGTGGGACTCTCAAATTATGGCAACGACTGCCAGGTAGTTTTGCTGCAGTCCCCTGGAAACGGGAATAAATCCGCCCGATCCCTTACGCTGATGGAAGGTATCAGCACAGGGCACGGTACGGACATTCGCGTGTTTAGAAGCTGAGTTCACACTAACTGGAACAGAGTAGTGAAACACACTTTCTAAAGAGCTCTTTCTTAGCTAATAAGATAAGAAGCTGATTATGCAGCCAAACAGTTGCCCCAAGTAATCAAAAAAATCCAGTTAGCTCTCAGACACTCGCAGGCAACGGGCCAAAGTCTCCTATCAGGCTCAGCGGTGCCGCGAGGCTGAGCCCCGTCTGCGCAGCACCCGAACAAGGCCCTTTGTCTCCCCGCTGCTTTCTCAACCCATCCTCGGCGGCTTATCCTCTCGCTTCCCTCCTCCCTTCAGCAGACACTCAGTCTTTAAGCGTGGTTCTTAGCCCGCTGCAAACCAACCTTTTCATGCCTGAAATACAAATTATGTACAGTGCAATTAAGCCACTCTGCAAAACGGAGCGCTTTGCCTATTCAGAGTGCCCTCTTCCAGTCTGGAATTTCCAAATCTGATGTCCACAGCAACATCTGCTGGTAGAATAACACAAATACACAAAACCAAGAGGAACAGTCACGATGAAACCTTCAATTATGGGTATTAATCGCTTTTCCTAACCCTATGACTATACCAAAAACCCTGTTTCACTTTATTTCTTTCTATTAATAGCACTGCATTACAAGTGGTAATGCACTATGTTAACTCGTAAATACTAATGTCACAAGTCTTAAAAGAATTATCCATGTGGCTTTGTAAGTTGTCAGTAATATTCTGTTCTTGGACTCTACTCAATTAGTATTATCACATAGCTCATACATATTAATCACATTTATCACACATTTGTCCTTAAACAAAGCAGACAAATAGGCAAACTCTTACCATAATGTCTTAACAACAAAATTACTTTCTAGCTTAGCTATCCCTCCCCCTAAAAATAACTACACTCCATTTATATTTTTTTAATAAATAAAGAATGCACACATTTAATTTGAGGGCTTCACATCTTCATAACAATGTTCTTGGAATAATTAGACAGCTATTGCTACTTACTGCTATTACCCATACTTGAAGAAAAGCAAACAGTGATTTTACTACTGCAGTAGCACTGAATTGCAACAAATACTGTGAACTTTACTGCTTCAACTAAATTGGACTTCCTTTTGTAGAGGTATGAATATTTTTGGCTTTTTAAGCCACAAAAGCAAGATGTACAGCGGTTAGTAACAATATTCTATGTAAAGCTAATAATGTAGGCAAAATTAAGGAACCACTACAAAGCTTTTATATCTTACATCTGACTATTTTGCCACAGAATGGGATTCATTTCATCCCCATTTGTATCTTGGAGTATTGCCAGTGACACTAATAGAAGGGTAAGAGCCCAGTAACTAGTGTCTTATATCATGGCTTATAATTTGAAGTGCATTAGTACGGTATACTAACAAGTACAGATGTATTTCCTGCCCTATGGGTCACCCAATCTATAACGAAACCTCCATAGGCAACGAGGTTCAGTAAATTCGTGTATTCTTGAAAGGTCTTCCTCGATGTCGTCTGTTATTAGATCACGTCCAGAATGTTTTATCACATATTTATAGATACGTCCACATGCACACTTTATGCATACATGCCTCATATGTGTTTTTACATACGTGTTTGTTCGCACGTATGCCTAATACAGCCTAACTGCTCTAGCGGTGGCCACGCTGCAGGACTAAAGCCAACACCTCGGGGTGCTCGTACCTTGAAGGACACTTTTGACAATGGTGTCCGTGTGATCAGCCAGCAGATCCGCTTCAGCGATTGCAGCCAGGGATAGATAACTTGACATGTTTCTGCACAGCTCCTTATTGCCCCTCTGAAGAAATTTCACCGCCACTGGGACAGCTAAGGCCATCACTGGAGGTCGATTGTAATTCTGTAAACACATGAAAAAAACACACTGAAAAATAAGCAGCTGAAAAAAATGATTAAAACAAAGTCTCATGCTGATCGGAGTAGGAAAAAAAAATAAAATCAAAACAACAGGAAAAAATAAACCAAAAAAACATATCAAGAAAGGTTATGTTTTGGTAACACCACTGAAGGCAGACTTCAAAGAAAGAGCAAGTAAGGAAATTTAAGTACTGCACCAGGAGATGCTAGTAACACACCTATTTTTATCTTCTCCAAGAGGAGAAAACATGGTATGAAGTGCACGAGTTAAATGTTAACTGCTGTAACATTTCTAACAAGACATTTTGTGTTTGGTGCTCTCAGAGAGGTCAGCAGAAGCTGTACCCATCATCCACAGAGTGGGTCATTTTCACCCCAAAGCGTAGGAAATACCTCAGAGCAGTCACTCATGCTGTTGACTGGTAAATATTGCTCCCTGCAGGAAGGGCCACATCGCTGCCTCTTGGTCCCGCGTCCCCGTGACCTGCCCCACTCCGCCAGCCAGCCCCGAGCAGGGCAGCCCAAGGTGCAGGAGCAGAGTCAAGGCTCAGAGAAATTCAATTTCAAGCCTGGGTAAACCTTCCCCAGCACAGGTCACAGCTTCCCTCATCTAAACCGAAGCGTGTTACTACTCAAAGTTTTGGCCTGTCTTTGTGCTGGGAGACACCATGCAAAAAAACAACCTGTCTATTGCCAAAACAAGATCTCATGCTAAGCCACTGGGACTAAATCAAAGGCAAACTGGTCAAATGAGGAAAAGAGTTGGCATGAGTACTGGGAGACTTGCTCACAGGGTAAAAGAATCATGGAATGGTTTGTGTTGGAACGGACCTTGAAGATCATCTAGTTCCATCCCCCTGCGCTGGGCAGGGACACCTCCCACCAGCCCAGGTTGCTCCAAGCCCCGTCCAACCTGGCCTTGAACACCTCCAGGGATGGGGCAGCCACAGCTTCTCGGGGCAACCTGCGCCAGGGGCTCACCACCCGCACAGCCAAGAAGTTCTTCCTCAGATCTCATCCCAATCTCCCTTCTTCCAGTTTGAAGCCATTCCCCCTCATCCTATCACTACATGGCCTTGTAAAAAGTCCTTCCCCAGCTCTCCTGGGGCCCCTTTAGGCACTGGAAGGCAACAATAAGGTCTCCCCGGAGCCTTCTCTTCTCCAGGCTGAACAACCCCAATTCCCTCAGCCTGTCCGCATAGCACATATGCTTTCAATACAACAGCTTTAGTACTGATCATCAGTTCTCCTCTAATAACAATAATTTAGATTTCCTTTCTTGATACCCCTGCTCATTGCAGGGGGGTTTGGACTAGATGACTTTTAAAGGTCCCTTCCAACCCAAACTGTTCTATGATTCTTAAACTCCAGTCAATTTCTCTGAACATTGGGGTCAACAGGAGTTTTCCAAGGCAGCTAACTTCTGTCCTCAAAATGGCACCAAGCTTTGGTGATCTCACAGCTATCTGCACATGCACTTCAGTTTTGACATTAAGGTCAGAAAAGGTTTTCTGCAACTATTTGTATACGTGTGATTGTGTGCACAGACTATACACAGCTATTGCCCATTAAGTTCCCATCCATAACTGCCCTTGAAACCAGTAGGATATGTTTATGTCTAACTGAGGACCTGCATTCTTTCTGGAGCCTCCTTAATCAGTGCTTTTCTCTCATCTTCACTCAGTTTTGAACCTCTCTTTGAAACTGGAGTACATCACTGTTTTTGAAAATAATCCTGCAATATGATTATACTTAATTAGCATCTGAAATCACAGGCAGCCACTGGAACCCAGATGTTTGGGAAAGCAACAAAATAGTGCAAAGAAAGGCAGTCCAGACTTAACACATGCTCATTCTGGAGCAGCACTGAAAAAAAACCAAAAACAACTTTAGACCTGAAAAACCCCAAATTTGTTGCTCCATATCCCCTGCTAGGTCGCCTCCTAGGCCAGCTCTGCCTCCATCAGCAGTAAGTGCCTTTGCCGTTAGCCTCACCGAGAGCAGGACTCACCCTGATTACGGCTGCATCGTGCTACTCAACGAATGGAAGAGCCCAGTTTAACCGGCTATGAGGATTTTTCCTTGCAACAGAGACCTGCCAAGCAGCAGAGAGCTGCAGCCGCTCCGGGACAGTGCCTTTCTGCCAGCCCCCAAGGAAGAAGGGGCTGCAGCAACTCCTAGGTGTGAAGATAGCTCATCACGGCAACCGCCATATGACCAAAAGCTGCGTCTTTAATGAGAAAAGCCCTTAAAATGAACAGAGCTTTATGCAGCAACATGTTTAACTCATCATAATGCCTCATTATATTTGGCTGAGAGGCACAACTGAGTAGGAGCCAAATTCTGCCTCCAAGTTATACTCTGGGACTCCACACAGAAAGAACGGGAAGATAAGGTTTGGCCCTCTGACTGTGATTTCAAAGATCTAAGAAAATTCCAAAGAATGACTTTATTTTTTTTCCCCTACAATAAAGATAAAAATACTTAGTTAAGAAAAGGTTTGAATTCAGCTGGAAAGGAGAAAGGTTTCATTTGTTCCATTATAAATATCAGAGCATGAATGCACACTTATGAAAATGTGAAGGTGACAATGAAAAACAGATTTCAATAATACGATACAGTGATGTTTGCAAACCTAGGGGACCTCCCTGCTGCTAATATCAACAGAAACATGCTGTGAGATTCAACCCAGCTGTCAGATATTCATTACTACTTCAACTATCCCCCACGTACTGTATAAAAACTCATTTTATGCCTTTTTTTTTTATGCAAAGGAGCTTGTTGATAATAGCTCTGTTTCAGGGAGCAGTAAATATACTTTCATAACTTTCTCATTTCATTTCTGTGAACTCCTTTCTTGAAGTCATCTGCACCACAGCGCAATCCCTAAACCATCTGGACATGAGTTAGCTTGATTTAGGCACACAGTTGCCAACAGCACAAACGGAAAGCTTAGAGAAGCCTCTGCACACTTTAGAAATCGTATTTCATGAGAATAGTAAAGTACCGCAAAGACAAAATATGATTTTACAATGTACAGTCTCTCATAGAATCATAGAACGGTTTAGGTTGGAAAGGACCTTGAAGACCATCGAGTTCCAACCCCCCTGCCATAGGCAGGGACACCTCCCACCAGACCAGGCTGCCCAAGGCCACGTCCAGCCTGGCCTTGAACACCTCCAGGGATGGGGCCTCAACAACCTCTCTGGGCAACCTGGGACAGTGCCTCACCACCCTCAAAGGGAAAAACTTCTTCCTCATGTTCAATCTAAACCTGCCCTCTTCCAGTTTGAAGCCATTCCCCCTCGTCCTATCACTCCATGCCCTTTCTCATCGAGGAAGTTTAGGCTGTGCTGCTACCGGTATCCAAATCCAGTTACTGTCTCACCTCCAGGGACACAAGACAGAACAGGAGGATGAGGCAACACCTCCACGAACGCGTCGCCTATCAGACAGCGTGGTCCCTGCCAAAGCCCTCATTCACAGAGGGAACACAACCACCCCCCTGATACACCACTGACCTTCATCGGTGTGTTGCTGTGCCCTGCGCTGGGGTGCAGCTTATGGCTCACGGCTCAGGCGCAGTGCAGAAGAAATCTTCCTAAGCCTCATCCACAGCCTTGACCAAAGGTCTGGCTAGAATAAACCTCTACGCTTCCCAAACCAAAATAGCCAAGAACCTAGGCTTCAGAAACAGAGATTTTTCCTTCCTTTAATATTTTGCTATAATATACTTTTTTGTGCCTCTTCAGAGTGACAGACCAGGGGTAAACAGAACTGACCGTTGTAAAGTAAAATTTAATTGACGCAAATTCAGCACTGATTTTTTCTTTTTTTAAACTCTTTGTTTCTTTTGGACTTTAAAGACTTCCAGCCAAACTAGATGAGGAATCTCAACAAGTCAATGGAACAACATATGGTACAAGGGGCTAACAGTACCTTTCATGGGACAGTGGCATACTTGTGCCACCGTCGCTTGAATTTTTATAACGAAAGAACAAAAAAACCCCCTCACATCTGATTTAAGAGGCAGAGGTAAAGAAGGCAGCTACGAAACAGCAGACGTATTGCAAATAGCAACTGTTTCTCCACGTGACATGGAGCGGGTCCCCATGAGTTGTACCCACAGCTGAAACTCTGGAAAAAACCCTAATTTCTGCTTCCAGTTAGGTAACTGTCCACATAGGTTTCCCTATGGGTCTCTCCAGTGTATTATATCACTTTCCCAACAAGGAACAATATTGTGCCTGCAGTCCTGGCTAAAAAAAAAACAAAACTCAAGACCCACAAACAAACAAACACCCCCAAACTCACCCCGATTTAATACCACTTTGCCCTTTCCTCCTCCTTTAAATGGCTTTTTGCCCTCAGCTTACTTTCTTGGAAAGCCTTGGAATAGCCCATTCCTACCCCCAAAATGCTGCTATATACTAAGATGTCTTCTTTTTAGTCTTGCATTCACAGGGAGAGATAGTTCATAGACTACCGAGTTCAAATAGGACCCAATTCCAGCTGTTCTTCTAGCAAATGTTTTTGGGACCTAAATACCATTTCCATCTTGTTGCTGCCTCCAACATTTAGTAAAATATTCTAAGAAATTACTCCAACGCTCCTGGTGAGAGCATAACTTCTTTCTAGTCCCCTAAATACAGCAATAGCAATCGGATTTTAGTTCAGAAGTCAGTTTTCTGTGTTGTATCTGGACTCAGCTTTTACAAACAAAACATTAAGGGTGATTCTCCCTACTGACAGCATATCCAATGACCTACATTTCGTATCATTAAAATCTCTTTGGCATTTTGTTGCCTTCCAGAATGATTCGAAAGAATAACCTCTTCCCTCATATTAAGTGCTTTCAAATGAATCTTTCTCTAACCACAGAGAATGACAGCCCTATGTCTCCCACTTTAATACTTACATAAAATGCAAATACTTAGAATTAATGAAGAATTAATGAAATCTGGCACTAAACAGTCAAGACACTTCTAAAGACAAGGAAGCTGCCAAAACTTTTGATTCACTGCAACGCATGCCATATACATGTAATAATACACATTAACATTTGGGGTCATATTCTTGGTTTTAAACAAATGCGACCACTGCCACGCATCCTCGGAAAACAGAAGTACAACTGCATTTTAAAAGATAAAACCAATAATAGCCAATGAATGCATTACACTCCCCTGCTTTCAGCGGAGTCTCACCTGCAAGATACAGCTTATGATATCGGATGCAATTTTTGCATGTGGTGTGTCCTCATCTTTTCCAGAAGGCTTCAGGTTGTGCTCTAGACACGACTCCCAGAGCGCCACGAGGGCTTTCCCGTGCTTTTCTATGGACGCCGTCTCCCTGATGGCCGTGGTGATGCGAGTGATGCAGATTTCCACCACGGCCTGGTCATTGTCATTGGTCTGGTAGTCCTGGTTCAAATGGAAAGACATTTGCTAATGAATGCCCACCCTTTTCAAGGACCTCACAAAATTAGCCTGCAGACATGAAGTTTTGTAACTGTCCAGTGTCCACTTTCTCACTTCCACCTTTACAATGAACATTTAGTGTGATTTAACACAGAAATTAGTCATCCCATAGACAAATCATAGAATCATAGAATGGTTTAGGTTGGAAGGGACCTTGAAGACCATCGAGTTCCAACCCCCCTGCCATAGGCAGGGACACCTCCCACCAGACCAGGCTGCCCAAGGCCACGTCCAGCCTGGCCTTGAACACCTCCAGGGATGGGGCCTCAACAACCTCTCTGGGCAACCTGGGCCAGTGCCTCACCACCCTCACAGTGAAAAACTTCTTCCTAATGTTCAATCTAAACCTGCCCTCTTCCAGTTTCAAGCTGTTCCCCCAAATCACTGTCTCAGGTGTTAATTCTCGTTATTGTGGAGGTATGGATGATGTTATCAAATGATTTTTAGTAGTCTGTCTTGAAGCATGGCCGTCTTGACCAGGGAGTGCAGCCACACACCTTAGACCCGCTCGCACAGGTCTCTTCTCCCATACCCCTCCTAAAACTGAAACTGGAATTGTTATAGCCACAATACATAGAGCCAAATACAGGGTCCCAAATATTTCACATCATGGCAAGTCCCTGATGTAAACACAGTTAGTTTCAATTAGTATCAATGTAACATGAATAAAAGTTAATGAAATAGGCTTTATCACAAAATCCTGTAATCCCCCGTAATCACCGACCCAGATGCCACGTGGATATGAAACAGCAGCGCTTTGCCGTAACGTAGAAGACCCAGAATACACAATCACTGTCCCTTGGTCTAACCTATGCTATTCCATCCTAAAAAAGTAATGAAGAGAAAAGGCAGACTGAAGTATTAATCTAAAGTGATTGTTTTTGCCAGATAAAGCACTGTCATTTTTAAGGGGCTGGAGCCGAGTTCAGCAGCAGCTTGCAGAAGTGCGACTCCAGGGTCAGCTCCGGGGGCTCTGCGCTGCAGCGTGGCATGAAGGCAGAAGAAGGTAGATTTAGATGAGATATTGGGAAGAAATTTTTCACTCTGAGGGTGGTGAGCCCCTGGCACAGGTTGCCCCGAGAAGCTGTGGCTGCCCCATCCCTGGAGGTGTTCAAGGCCAGGTTGGACGGGGCTTGGAGCAACCTGGGCTGGTGGGAGGTGTCCCTGCCCAGGGCAGGGGGTGGCACTGGGTGGGCTTTAAGGTCCCTCCCAACCCAAACCATTCTGTGATTCTATGACAGTGTATCACAGGCAGAAGCCATGACGTTTGGGTCAGTCTCAAAGCAGTTCTCTGCCTTTATTCACAGCCAGCCCCCTACAAGCTTCGCTTGGTGCGACAGAAAACCTATGCACTTATTAAAAAAAGAAAACACGCTTTCTTTTGTATAGGGTTACCTATTGATAGAGGTGAACAAGTTAACAGCCGCTGGCGGGGATGGCACAAGAGCAAAGCCCTGGCGAGCGCCGCGGTCGCTGGCTGTGCATGGACACAGAGAGCAGAGGGGACCTGTCCGCGCTGCTGTGAAACTCCTCACATTTGGGGGAAAAAAGCCCATCTGCACCCCTCTGCCAAATCCAGACTGCTCAGACAGCGCTGGAGCAGCTCCCCGATCTCCGGAGCCCTCTGGTGGGAATCGCCGCTCAGCAGCGCTGTCGGGGATGGCGAAGCTCTGCAGCCGCTTTAGCTGCTTAATGCAGACCGGGCTGCTCGTACCAACATTTTGTAGTGAATTCAGGCATGTTCTCTCAAAAAGTATATTAGGGGGAATTTGTGTAAAATTCCCAATAATCTGTAGTTAGGGGAGTCAAAGCGCATCACAAAGAGCAGAGGCAATGGCCAAAATAACTTGATTAATGTTCTGAAAGACTGTGCAGACATAATTGCTGTCAAAGAGATGACCAGAGAAGAGGCAGTGAAGAGCGGCTGCCCTGATGGATGAGTCAGTTCGTGTTGCAACCGCCAACACCGTGATCAATGCTCTGAGAGCCAGAGGTTCACATGTTGCCAAAACTGATTTCTAAAATCACATGCTATACGAAATGTGAGGAAAGCGCAGTTGTGAGGACACGTACATGTTGCTAATTGAATATCCTAAGGCTCAAAAAATATTTCCCCCTCCCTTCAGCAGACTGGAAGCAGGAAGGATAAAGAGCTTTTATGTGGGTTTTTTTGGACAGCACTTTTAAAGGGTTTCCCAAAATCCGTGAGCCTACCATCATTCAGAACATTTTCTGCTGCAAACAGAATACAGACTGTACATACAGCGTACCTGTAACCTCCTGTTAATCTTTAATATGCCTCAAATAACTATTTAATACAAATTATGATAAAGATGAACTTGAAATATCTTTAAAGGAAATCCAGCTAGTGGGAACTGGATTTGGTTACCACATTTTTAAGTCACACTTTACTCAGCAGTCTTGAGTTTTGTTGAGAAACTTAAATTTTCTATGTCCCCGTCTTTAATATTTTATTTACACAACACATTTAATCTCATGAAAAATTATTAAGGACAGTGTTTCACTTACCGCAGATGAACTAATTATTCTTATTTGCTCAAGAGCTTCTGAGAGGCTTCCTTCGATTTCAGCGTCCTCTAAGGAGAAGAGATCCCCTGCACGCGAAAGGTCCTTCTGTGCCAAAACCAGCCCAAACAGATGATGCATGGCTGCATTCGCTGCCACTCAGCCAGACCTCTGCGCGCACCATGCGCGTGAGCGACTCAGATGAGGACAGAACCGAAACAATCCTGGGGAGTAGCGATCAATTTAATATGAAGAATAAATCTGGGGCACATTTCGGGGCTTCCTTGGCCCCAATCTAGAGTAAAAAAAAAAAGGGGGGGGGAAAATTAGCAAATGCATTGACCACCATATTCCAGTTTAGCAGAGATTTTTAAATGGTGTATGCAAGCAGCATACAGGGTGCCCTCATCCAGGAGGTCCTTAAGCACGTACCACGAACTGCACGTTGAACATGTTGAAGGACCTTTTGCCCTCAAACACTAAATAGTTTAAAATCAGCTAAAGAATACATAACTTTTAATAAATAAAACCAAGGTTTGGTGTTTTTTTTTCATTTCAGTGCATATGACCTGAGCAGGACGGTGACCGGACCACCTGATAAGCATTACAAACCGCCTTTCTGTGGTCAGGAGCGGAGCTAGAGGCGGTGGGGAGGGGGGAAGCCACTTTGTTTGTTTTCTGGGTTGTTGTGTCTTGACTCCAGAAATACGCTATTAGCAAGATTGAGAAGATAATGATTTTTGTTTCGAAAAAACAGTCAGTTTTGTTGCCAAAATGATCCCTGCAGTCTTTTCAACTCCTGTAAAACAAACACTTGGCTGAGCTGAAACTATGTACTTCTCCTTGGCTGGGGAATTTAACAGAAGCCGAGCCAAGTGGGGCCAGGCTCGGCACCACGCGCTCGTGAAAGAGGACAGTCCTGCACTTGTGCCCCAAAACTCTCATGGTTTAAAACACCCATAGAGGAGACATTTGCCTTAATGATAGGAGAAGTTTGGTTCTTCCACATTTCAGGAGCACTATTTGTTATTCCAAGACCTCCAGGACTTGTCTTGTGCTGATGGGTCCCCTCTGCTCATACACCTTTGAAGCGAGGGTCTTCATGGCCAACCTCAGTGCACATGAGATGGGGACCAACAGCACAGGGTCCTTCAAGCCTAGAACATCCCACAGGGCTTGGACACCCTCCTTGGACTTCACAAAGGCAGGTACAAGTCCATACAGGCAGAAAATTGAGCCATCCAAGGCCTTACCAGTAGGAAAAGGACAAGAACAGTCCATCTTTCACTTTGAGGGTGGTGGCGCACTGGCAAAAGTTGCCCAGAGAGGTTGTTGAGGCCCCATCCCTGGAGGTGTTCAAGGCCAGGCTGGACATGGCCTTGGGCAACCTGGTCTGGTGGGAGGTGTCCCTGCCTATGGCAGGGGGGTTGGAACTCGATGATCTTCAAGGTCCTTTCCAACCTACACCATTCTATGATCTTCCCTCAGCTCCTGATTGTACTGCACTCCTTCCATCCATTCCCACCAACGTTGTTCACAATGACAAAGAAACCCAGCAAGCCACATTTTCTCAGCCCCAAAGAGCGCCTCTAACCACGGAGCCCTCCACGGGCTGCTAGCACTGCGCTCCAGGCAGAGCTGCGAGGGAAGCGGGGCGGTGGAAGAGCCTGCTGTTCAAGACCCTACTGAGAAAGGGGTGAACCACAGAGAGGACTTTCACCAGCACTTATAGCAGCCACGCTGAGCTTATCCCAGCCAAAGGGGACACAGAGACACATAGCGCCATGGCCCTGCATAAGCTCAGATGCACACGAAAGGAGAGGTTTCAAAAGGGAATGAACGCCTCTGTGCCCCGGGGAAGCTGCTGCACAGCTCAACAACCTCACCCCAAACAAGGTCTGCTCCACGGTCACTTCAAGCTCCCCTTAGCCTTAACTGCATCTCTGTTGGCCATCTTTTAGTACACAAGTGGTCACTCACTCCTTCAACATCTTCCACATCATCAATATTTTCTCCATAATGAAGCATGTGGAGATAAATACAGCATCATTCAGTGAAGCTGCAAAGTAGGCTGTTGTTAGTTGCTGTTTTGTGAATGAAAATGTCTTTCTAAATTCATAGGATCATAGAGTAGAGGAATGGTTTGGGTTGGAAGGGACCTTGAAGATCATCGAGTTCCACCCCCACTTCCATGGGCAGGGACACCTCCCACCAGCCCAGGTTGCACCAAGCCCCGTCCAACCTGGCCTTGAACACCTCCAGGGATGGGGCATCAAATTGAAGTAAACATACCTAAATGTAAAGGATATATATAAAATATATCTGTATATATGTATGTCCTTTGCATTTAGGTATGTAACAATCTAAACAAAGCTTCAGCTTCGCCACTAGCGGCTGTCTTTGCAGGAACACAGCAGATACATGACTATCTACTGACAGAATTGTGACATTAAGGTAGGCATACACTAAATATGATATTCATTAATTCAAGAGTTTGAGTTAGCTTCAAATTCAGTTAGCGGAAAAGCAGTTGCTAGAACTGGATGAGTCTGCCTTTGTTTGTGCACATCCCTTGAACGACCTAGTCTGCATTTCCCACGAGTAAAATTTCCCTGTAGCTTTACATAGAGGAAAGAGAAATGTCTGAGATTTGACATATATCAGCTGAAGTAAAACACAGGAGAAAAGGGAATCTTCGGAAAAAATAGCCTATTCGTAATCTGGACAGAGCGATGAAAATGCTGGGTAAGCGTGACGAATTCAGGATTAAAACATGACCACATTTCCATACAGGCTTGCATTAGATGAAGCCGGTATAGCGGTGCGCGGCCACGCTCACCCCGATGGCCGTGCCCAGCGGGGCAGGCAGAGAGCTCCTGCCCGCTGGAGCGCGTGGTGGCCTGCAGGAAGCTCTGTGCAGATCTGTATCTAACCCAGGCGCCGCTTGACATGAGAACACGGATTAAAATACAAACATTATGTCACAAATCAAAGCTTTCCCTCTGTCTTCACTTATTCATCTAATACAGAATATTTACTGGGTTGGGGGCCAGGAAGAGATCTACCAAGCACGTGTTCCAGATGGCCCACGTGGCTTCACAGCAGCTCCTCTCGGTTCTGCTCTTGAGTTGATGAGCAAAGTACTACATTGTCAAAAACTCAATCGCTTATAATTATTATTTGAGATACAGAGTGTCCTTAACCCCTGTTACTCTTTTTTGCTATTTTTCAGGGCAAATAAAAAAAAGGAAAATGTCAAATAAGGGGCAAACCCAATGCAAAACACTGAGAACCTTCTTGGAATAACTCAATGAAACAATCTCTATTTTAATAGCATAGCACCTCGTGCTTCATCTGCCATAAGCCCGATGTAAGGGTGGGTTGGTTTTTTTTAAGTTTTCCCAAATCTATCAATATCCTTGCACAGGACTTTTAGTTTGATTATTTGCAACAAGATGGAAGCGGAAAAGAGCTAATAAGATTGCAAACTGAAGCACAACAGGCTGGATCCTCCTGGCAATCGCCATGGCATGAATCACCCGTCGCCGAACTGAAGGGGACGGTGTACGCAGGGAGGAGATTGGGCCCCTCGTACCCATACTCAGCAATTCTCCAATTCTAAAAGAAAAGCGCAAAAAGCCGCAAAGGTAAACTGTTTTTTTTTTTGTTTTTTTTTTTACCTGTTTGCTCTTCCACAACCTCATCCTCAACGGTGGGTGCAGGCGCAGAGCTCGTGTTCTCGCGAAGGACGCCTGACGTGCCGAGGGCACGGCGAGCGGGTGGCGAGCAGTGAACCTGAAGCTGTTAATTGCAGTGCCAGGAGTAAAGCATCTCAGGAATGCAGACTAAAGCAGCCTAAAAGTTACCAATGGCTCCCGTCAGGTGACTAAAGGAACCTAAATGCAGAGAGGCCTTATCTCTGAATGAACCGCTCTGTTTCTAGGACAAAATACAAAGCCTACTCCACTTGAGGGCAGTTGTTTTTAATAGAGAAAACAGAACTCTCTGTGTTAGTGGAAAGCTATCCTTCCCTGGGAAGAAGGTAAAAAAACCCCTCGGTAAGCTCACAGCGGTGGAAAGAAAAAGAGCAAGCGAACAAACTTGCTACAGAAGAGATTTTCTGTCCGAAGGAATAAATGCGATCATTCTGTAACACTTTACCCGAATACAAAAGAGGGTCTGAAGTTTGCTTTGGCTTTTAACGTTACTCTCCTAAGCAGCACAGCAAAATCTGCACACGTAATTCAGAAAAACGCTCCGGGAACGGAGAGCCATTTGAACCCTGCCTTTGATCAGCTGCGCTGAAACACAGCAGCCCCTTCTCGGCCTTTTGCAAACGATACTCTACTCGATGTGCTTCTGCAGAAGGATTGTTTCTCAGGAAGGCCCTGTTCCCCACCTGATGAACAGACACTTCCTATGTAAGTTATATAGGCAACACTAAGGACAATACGGAAAAACGTTGACTTACTATAAGCTGTTTGCAATGGAATTATAGCAAATCTTCTTAATAATTGCATTACATAACAGTGCTGAAAATACTTTTCCTGCATAGGTCTTAAAAGGAGAGAATAGTCCCTTGAGCATCTCCTTGCTCACTACAAGACTGTAGTGTTTCCTACTAATAGGTAGCTGGCATCGAGGAGAAGGAAAAACATAGTACATATGTCTTGTAAAATGTCATTTTTTAAATTGTTTTTTCTAAAAAGGGTCAGGTTGAACGATAGAATTGCTTCAGCATATGGTTCCTGAGGCGTCTCATCACCCTGACTCCACATCCCCTACGGGCACGTTCTCACTCGGATAGGACAGAGATTACGGTCTCTGTCAGGTCAGTGTCTGAGACACATCAGACGTACACATGTCCCACGTACACAAGCGATGGAAGAGAGGCAGAGGGTCTTGCCAGAGTCGGTACCCCCTGCCTGGCCCCCCGTCGGTGCAGTCGGGGGGTTGGCAGCAGGAACCCGTACCTTCCTACGGTCCAAACCTGGGAAACAAAGCAGTGACTCCGGCTCTTGTAACGAAGTCCAAGTCATCATTATGCAGGGGAAAAAAAAAGACTCAGCTTATAACACAGGCCGTTTCCACTGGTTCACGGTGCAGTCCCACATCTCATTCAAAGTTTTGATTCTGATATTCAACACCTCGTTTCCCTTTTCATGACAAGCTGAAAGAGCCATGCGTTCCCCGGGACCTTGAAGCTGTTCCCCTCCAAGGTGAGTCTCTCCGCTTGCTGGAGGCACAGCATTCTTACCAAAGCTCCTTATCAGAAGCAATCAGAATAAAAGCTAGCCTGACAGGTTTCAGAGCTTGAAGCAATTGAATTGGTCTGTTTGCAAAATAATTCCCCCAATAATAGAAGATTAACAATAAAAATTCCATGTAAAAGGGCAGTTGGACCTAAGGGCATCCAAAAGCCAATTGAACTTTGAGCTAAAAGGCTGAGTCTCACAGTTTTATCGGGAACTCAGATTCTGCAGAATGACATTAGAAGGACAAGAAAAAAATATCTCTTAAATCAAAGAGGAAGGGAAGAGGATAAAAATTTTTAAATTTACAGGGAAGGAAGTTCTACAAGAAATTATTCCAATTTCCTTAACTTTCAAAAGACTTGAAATGTAAGTATGGTTCCTTGATTTGACCAGATGGTGCTCTCCCACTGAAAACAAAAGTGTAACCTTCAAAGAACTGTGCAATAATATTGTTAATCGAGTTCCAGGCTAAGCAACATAAAATGGAGAAAACCCTCACTATATGTAAGGAATTTTAGGAAACGCAGGCCACCTAGAGTTCACATTAAGTGAACCTTACAGTACCTTCTAGTTTGCTCACCACAGAGCAACGGGCAATTAAAACCTTACTATACTGTGGGACCACCCTTGTACATGAACTTCCATAATACTGCATTTCAGAAGGAGCTCAAGCACCCTCAGCACTAAGCCCTGGGCTAACTCAGCCTTTAGCAAAATCCGTAACCCACCGCCATCGGGGATGGTCTCTGCAGGCTCTCAGAGTTGCAGCTGAATACCTCAAGAGACAGCAGACTGCGAGCACAAACCATCCCCTTGCTGAAGCTGCACTGAGGAGAGGTGGTGCTCCAAACCCAGCACACAGCCAGGGCTCTCAACTGAATCCAAGATTCATTCCGCACTTCCCAAACCCCATTCTCCTCTGTACCACGCAGTTTGCCACGGGCACCACCCACGGTTCTCCTCAAATGCTGCCACACAGCTCCCGGCTGGAGCACTCCCAGCCCGTGCTTCTTGTTCTGTACGGAAGGACCAAGCCACCACGGGAGCCAAAGCTCTTTGATAAACAAAAGGTAACATCCATTATCTGAAATATTAAAGAAAGAAATCTAAAAGGTATAAATTGAGCACCCGGTCCAAAAAAGTCCCTTGGATTTCAGTGTCAGGTAAATGACACAGGAGAGGAAGGGGATCTGAGAATTCCCCTTAAACGGAGAGACTCCTGTTGAAGGACTGGGAGGCCAGAGGTCTTCCTTTACCATGGCGATCTCGGGCAAATCGCAGCTCAATGCTTTGACTACTCTAACTAGAAAAAGGAAAAGAAAAAAAAAAGAAATCAATTTCCTTACCTCGCAGACATGTTGCCATGCTTAATACACTGGACTGTATGAAGTGCTTTGGATGCCTTGGATGAAAGACGCTATAGGAAAGCAAAAGCGAAATAGTATTAGTAACTCTCTGCCTTTTCAGCACTCCGCGTGCAGACTATAAAATATATGCCACATGATACCTCCAGGAATACAACCGTGTATTTCACCAAACAGGGTTTAATATTTAGGACACGGTCCCATAAAACCCAAACAGGACAGCAGCTCTACTAAACCCCGGGGGAGTTTGTGATGTTATTCACACATGCATGGATTGAACAAAGCGAGGTTTAGATTTCCATTCTCTCTGGGGGTGGGGACAAATGTTTTCAACAACTGCATATTTAGTTTTATTTTACTCCTCCATGAATAGGAGGAAGATTAGAGTCATCTTCAAAGCAAACTTTTATTCTGTGCATATGACAGGATTCCCTTCTCTCGAAATCCTTCTCCCTCATCTCACAGGAAAAAATCTGTTTTGTGGAATTAGACAAAGTATGTCTCAAACAGTTACAGAAGTTTGTAATATCCCCAAGACTGCTGGATACTTCCTTCCCCACATGCGCCCAGCCAGGGAAAAAAGACAGGCTGGATACATTTCCTGGTTATTTTCAGCTTGAAAGTTTCCCAAGAACATTCACATATGCAATTTATGGACAGAATATTGCAAAAGTATTTTGGTGGACTTCTCCCCTCCGTATTACACTAATAATTTGATTTATTTTTATGTTTGAAAAGCATTTATTCACTAAAATAGAGCAGTCTTTCAAAACTTTTAAATAAAGTTCTCACATTTTTCAGTGAAAGAAAAGGATTAAAGATTATATTGAAAGAGCATCATTTTCACACAGGGTGAATAGACTACAGCAGTTCCCATGGGATCAGCTGCATATATTTAAACTCTTCCCACAAGACAACCATTGTTTCCTACAAGGCCCTCTGGTTTTTTTTTCCTGTCATGACAGGTTTCCACACTTCATATCGCCTCGAAATCCCATGGATGCTGAGCTGGACCAGATGATGAAACAATACATTATGAAGTCTACTAATTAGGCTAGAATTAAATATTTTGTGGTGGGTTTTGTTGGGTTTTTTTTTTGGCTAATGAAACACCTTGCTGCGGTCCTGGGAGCTGCGAACTGACTTGCTCTCAACATCCAGTTCTTACACACAAGGAAGCAGTATACTCATTGGAGGCAACTGCAAAATAATCAGAGGAATTATACAGCCTCTTCTAGATCCTACCACAATTGCAGGGCTACACTGCTACCTCAGCCTGGAGTAAGCTCAGTGTTCTTCCTAGACGTGTAAACTGGCACGTAAATATTCTCCCCTACGATAAACTGGCTTAATGAGTAGGTTTTGTAGGTCAGATGCTGCTTTAAATGAACCAGATTTCACAGATCTCCGAGGCAATTTTGGCTGCACAATCCACGCAGAGCTCAACTGATGCAGAGTGGTAAGAATGTGCTTATAAACTTGCTAAGTGCTACTTTTGCAAACAGTTTGTAACTTGACCAAGTTTTTTTTATATATATATATCTGCCTGATAGCCTATGTGCTGCCAAGACAGTTTTCTACAATTTTCAGTGTTTAAGAAATCACAAAGGTTTATATTTGACTGCTGTTTCAGAACGCACCAATGCTATATATAACACTTCATAAGACAGCTTTTTTAACATCAGTAAGACAGATTTGTAAGAATTCCATTTGTAAATATCTTCATGATATTAAATTATTATGCTAAAATAAACAACAGACTGCTAATAGGGAATAAATTGCTTCATATAACAAATATCAATACACTCATTGTCACGGTGATGCAGTCAAAAGTTGGTCATTTTCAAGTGGTCCTTAACGAGCTTTCACATCTGTGACAAATTTTCAAGAGTGTAGTGATGTTACAGAAAAAGGACTCGTTATAAAATTTTACAAGATGTATAAATATATATTTTTGTCTAAAGAGTGTGAAAGACTAAATGGAACAGAGCTTGAGGGGCTACATGATAAGGTCTCTAAGAATGCCGCTCTGGAAGCGAAAATTGGACTGGAGCAATAAATAAATTCAAAGTCACTGTCTCTCAAAGTCTCCTGAAACAGCAGTTCACCGAATAATCATCAAACCTCCTCAGGTTCCTCCCAGGTACCCTCCAATCCACTCCAGTTTCTCTTCAGCACATGTTTTAATAGGGCCAACAGTGTCCCCAGCCTGCATTGTCAAAGTTCCCCTAACAGAAGGCAGTAATTCTACAGCAAAGTGCCTCCTGAGCATGGGGAGGAAAGCAAAACACATTTGAGCCCCAGGATGAGTCCAGAGCCCTGCAGGATTAAGGTACCTGCTGCCACACACCCCAGCACTGCTCTTTCCTTCTGTGGCACTTCAAGCTAACTCACAACGTTTTTCCACAAACTTCGTTGTAATACATTTATACGTCTAATAACCACAGTTCCTGCATTCGCAGGAAAAAACAGTAACAGTCACACTATTAAAGACTACATTTCCTATGCTCTCAAAAACCTCCTCCATTATTTAATATTTGGATCTGCTACTCAACTTCTTTCCATGCAGCAATTTATTCATTATTGAAAATGTTACATGAATACATATTTAAGTTAGTTATTCATACCTCTCAGAAGAGAAACCTCTGAAAAACATTAATAATTGAAGGCAAACTGTCGCTCTTTAGAGAAATTCTGATAAAATCCATGAGAGTTGTCAGTGCCCCTTCCATCCCCCTGTCTCTGGTATGCGAGGCTGCTGGCTCGGTGCACAGCCTTGTCAAACCAACCGTACAGTCTATTCAGTTACCCTGGAGTTGTCATGTGGAATCAAGCAAACAAATATCTTCTCTCCATTTTCCCCAACTCCGGCACTCAAAAACAGATCAGAACTAATTCTTCACAAAGCTTAACTTCAGCAGCAGCTTGAGTGAAAACGCTCCAAGCTCGATACGGAATTTGAATTAGTTAAAAGGATTTATCAACAGCCAGTGGTTACATTCAGTTAATTAATAACTTGCTTAAGAGTAACGAGGAAATTGCAGAAGTTAATATTACTTATGGGGCCTCTTCTCAGAAGCTGGTGAGAAGGCTGAACCCTTTCGGTGTCTTTGGAGGAACATTAGCCGAAAGAAAAATCAGGAAGGAGCAGGACACCGGAGGAAACGCATCCTTTCAGTTGACGCCCGCCACATCTCACCAAATCGTAGAACTTCAGCCATCCCTTTGACAGCGTGACCGCCCAGACCCTGCCCAAACACCTCCAAAGCTTGGCAACTGTAGCAGAGAAGTGATTTCTAAATCATTCCGGTGGCATTCTGCACACAAGCGGAACACGCTTTCCTTCCACAGTAAGCACGTCTGTATACTTTTCCCCTTAACTTTCCTTTGATAAATAAATTCCAGATTCCCAACAAATCAACCATAACTAAAGCCTTCCCCTACACACAGGCCAGGAGGATCTTGGCAGAACCGATACTGGCCATGTCCTACTCTCCTGAGAGAGCACAGGAGCAAACCCATGCTGGGAGTGTCCCAGCACTGGCATTTTTCTAATAATGACCAAAGTAACACCAAATGAACCAACCCTCAGAACAGCAAAGCGTGAGGTCAAGCACTCTTAGCCAGCTGCTGGAAGAAAAGAAAGACTGTTTGCCCAAAGATAATGAGGAGGCATGATTGTACCATTCTTGTTAGGGCTTTTGTCCTTTTGCAATACAGAAAGGATTAATAAATTATACAGTTTAACAAAATCTGCTCCATAGAATATGCATTCAGTCATATGAGTCCTCGATTTTGACGCCAAATCCCCCAAATAGCTTTTTTGCTCCTATTCATTTCACCATGGCCTCTACAACCAAATACAAAATTAATGGTGGGTGAACACATAGTTTTAATGATAGAAATGTTGCTGTCATTGTTTTTTTTAAATAAAATGCAATTGTGTGTTCTCCACATCTTCCTTTTCACTTAGTGTGTATATGAAGAACACAGCTTGTTTTTCTCCTACCTCTACGAGGCCGAAGGAAGCTTGCAAGCTGATAGCAGAACATAAATACTCTCAGTCTAAAAATCATTTTCTGACCAAGAGATTAAAAAACAGTTTCAAAAGGCAGCATGGTCTATCTAGGAGAGCATAAATGAGGCTCTTGGATTTTACTTCTGCACCTGATAACTACTTAAGTCATTGTAGAGTTGGAACTAAGAGGTTGATTCCTTCACTCACTGTGAGCATACTTTTGACTTCTAATAGAAACCAAAGCAACATTTCCCCCGGTGTCCGACAGTCTTAATTTTTCACGTGGAAGGAACAGTCAAACCACAAGCTGGTTTTGTACTTACTCAAACACAACTCCAGTTGTAGCTTTTCCATTTACATGGAAAAGCTTTTCTGATAACTATGCTGAAAGGATAAGACCAGTGTTGACTGTCTTCTCAGACAACCTGTTCTCTTCATGTCACGAGGTGGACAGTAGAAAGGGGTTCCTTTTACTCCGAGGCGAATGCGCTCTGCTCCCAGAATCATCTGTACAGTCAGCAAGAAAACCAAGAGAGCTAGCAGGCTGGGGGATACAAGGCAGCAAAGTAAGAATCAGTGAGAGAGACCCAAACAAGCTTTGAAGAGAAGACTGATGGCATTACCATGGAGAAAGACAGTGACATGGCCCTTTCCAAGCTGGGCGCTTCGATCCCTTCCGATCTGTAGGCTCCCTGCAGAGGTGTGCCGTGCTAGCATCACCCTTCACAACCCTGATGGAGTCACACCTTAATTCTTTCGCTTCTGCTTTTTCATTGATGGATTCATCGCTGTAAACCATTAACGTCACTAAGACAATGCAATCTCAGCTAATGCAAGATGGCACGTGAAAGAATACGGCAGGAACTGACGCAAGCCACCCAGTGCTGTCCTCTTAAAAGTTTTCTGACTTTCCTCTTGCTGTTTATAAAAATTGTGATCACCTACACAGAGAACCAAGAAATTACCACTGGACCAGGATACACTTGGAAAGACAAATGAAATCAGAGGCAGCAAAGAGCACTCGAGCAACTCACAACTCTAAAGCATATAACGCACATGGCAAACAATTTGTTGTAATAATAAGGCAAAAAAAGTATTGTGATAATAAAGCAAAAATATTTTCACATACATTTCACTATCTGAAAAAGGAGAATTTACTTTATGAAAATAGTTTTTCCCATCCTAGAAAAAAAACCTTGAGCTTAACTTGTATTATAATAGCTACAATGCATTTATGTCCTTTTTAAACAAAGCCCTGAAAATATTTATTTTGTTAGACTTTTTAAAATAAACATCTTGTTAGGAAAGAGACATGCTATTGTTCTCGCTCCGACTAATTGGTGAAGAGAAACAGAATATTCCATATTCATTGCATTTAGCCTAAATGAGTCATGTTATCTTCTACCCAGACAAAGCATTTTAATTTTAATAACGACAATGCTGACAGCTACAATACTGTTCTTGCAGAAGTTTGCTTGTAAATAATTAACAATTGTTGTATAATGACAGTGGGTTTTTTGATAGCTCTATTAATTTCACAGTCAGGCTGGAGTCTCTTTAATTTAGGGTATTCATAAAAATCCAACCCCCTCCCAATCTACTCACATAAAAGGCTAATGGAAAAAACAGGTTTACGTCCCTGCAGTCTGTCTCGATGCCAAAAACCTGTTGTACACCAAGAGTCAGCCGTGGAAAACCAAAGAGGACAGTATAGAAATCACAGATCATACCTCCAAATGGCTCACATGTTTGACTAATAATTATCCAATTCTGAAGTTAAAGTCTGTGTTGTCATAAACAACAAGTTCACACAGCAAAATTCTGTTCTGTGTTGCAGGACCTGGTGGTGGCATTGTCAGGGGACAGATTCAGCAGAGGACAGATAGGGGCCACCTATTACTGTCCTTTAAATACTTGCACTTGTGCCTCTCAAAATTTTGCCAAGCAAGACATTGATGAACTTTCCCCTAATCCACTCATATTTTTCAAACCTAGCAACATGCCTCTGCTTCTGATGGAATCAGCAAGGATACAAATGCCTTGAGGACCACGAAAATGTTTCCTGTGTAAGCAAGTTCTTTATCTAAAACATGCCATAGAGGTCCCTAATTCACAACTACATCTTTTACATACATACGAGGAATTTTGTTCAAGAATAGAAGAACTGGATGCAATCTTTCCTCTACCATAATAGGAGATAGCCAATTTGATTTTATTTTCCCTTCAGATAACACATCCTGGTGTTTCCTTTCCTGTGAGGATGAAATAATTCACTCCAGAAATAAGAGCTTCTTAAAAGCCCACTGAAGTTAGCAGAGACACTCTTGTCATTACAAGGACTTACAGTCTTTTGTTCTCACAGTAGATATTTCCTGAAGTTACCTAATGCCCATTTGCTGTCCCAGACAAAGAGGTGGGTAATGACACAGACGTTTATGAAGTAATCTTTGGTTTCTGTATGGACCAGGTAACAAGAACCACGTCTGGGTCACGCATTTGACTGGCAGCAGCCCAATATTTAGTGTACTTGCATAGTTTCATACACTAAGTGGATTATTCAGGATTGTAAACTGTTCTGCTAAATAAAAAATGTTAGATGTCAACTTAATATTTCTATCAAATTCCATATTAATTACTAAAGCTATCTTCTAATTATTCTATTTTTTTTTTCCCCATGCTAAGTATTGCCTATACTCCACTTCAATTACCAGCAAAGCACAGCAATCTTGTTTGAAACTTTGAGAATAGCTGTTTATTTCTAAAGGCCAAACCCTGCGTACCAGACAAAGTCAAAGCTCCCGTTGAAATTAAAAGAGGTTTTCCCCGAATGAAGTCTAAAAACTATAGGATTTGACCCGTCGTCTCCGAGGAGCTAGACCCTGCCTCAGCACTGTAGCTGCTCGTTAGGCAAGTTCGTAGGTGGTTATTGCCTGGCAGCCCTATCTTGTAACAATACACAGAGCTCATTATCAGCTGCACTGCTCCAAAAGGCTCATCTGCATCACAAAAGACAACATCTGCTGTGCATCTAGGTGCCATCTCGTTGATAAAGTATATCAGAAATCGAAAAAGTTCGCGTCCTCGTTTCTTTATAGCCGCTGCTGTTTTGGAGGCAGTTCCAAAATACTCATAGGCAACAAACAAATGTCACTGCGGGTCCATCTGACAGCGCTTCGGATGCTCGGCAGCCTCCCTTGCTGGGACGGACAAACTGCAAACACATCCAATCTCTTTTTTACATATACACATACATGCGCACACACACTCTCACATTCACATTTTGCATATCAGATAACGTTTTCGTTAACCATCTGCATCATTTTCCAACTGAACCGCATATTCTATTACTTCAGGCATCCATTTCTATTCGCTTTGTTTCCCACACACAGGGCTTTCTTAATTGAGCTGCATAGTTTATGAACTGTGCTAATTGACTGCATAACTCCACTGCTGAGTTTTTATATACTGTACCAAGCAGAATATCGAGTGCTGGATTTGTGCCACCGGAGTTACGAGCTCTGCAAGTTGAGGAGGACGTTAACAGTTCTGCTGTATTTTTCACTTCTTCGATTTCGATATAGTTTTTCTACTTTGTAATACCCGAAACGGTTGAAATCTGCATTTAGCTTAAGCAAAAGTTTTTTTAAGGATAGCCAGGACAAATGAATTAAACCATTGATGACAGCCCAAGTAACCCTTGTATTCTGTCCCTGAGAGCAGAAGTCAAGAAAACTTACCCTAAGAGAGCAAAGGCAGCTACTCCCACGCAGAAGAAAAACTGCCTGACCTCAAAGGACTGTTCCAATAGGTGCTCACGCTCCCGGTTTCTGGTTAAGAGCCAGAAGCCTTTGAAGGGGTCCTGGAAGCAGAAAGGAAAAGCAGTTTTGATAAGCAACCATGAGGCCGTGCTGTTCTCAGCTGCCACGAGTTAAGAGCTCAGCAAGGAGGGCATGCCTGCTGCAGGGAGACACAGCAGCTGGAGCCAAGACTGGTTCTCATGGCATCCAGCTGTTTCTCATCCTAATTAAGTCTATAGGCTAACAGTGATTATTAATATTAAACACCTATCCTCTGAAGCTACTAATGAAGCCAGATAATCTCTACCATAGAGCCACATTTAAAATTAATAGACATTTATGCTAACTTAGAAGAAAGAGCAGCAGTACACACGATACAATGTGCTCACGCCTTTCTTGTGCACAGGTTCTCCTCTTGGCTATGGATAGATGCCACGGTAAGAGCCAGTATTTAAAAAACAGTATAAACATCTGTTCACAGGCTTAATAAGCTTATCACCATTAATGCTATACCTCACAGATGAGCACAATGCTTTGAAAGCCAAACGAGAGGAACAGTACTTCCACCAGAAACTCTAATTTCGATAATAGCATCAGAGCTAAGTAGTGGCAGTTATTTGGAGGCTTAAGGAAAACAGTCAGCACAAAAAAAAAAAAGAAAAAAAGGAAAAAAAAAAGGTGCAGCACCTCATGGGACAAGTTATTTAAATTAATTAATACCAGCACTAATATGGCTATGTAAATGCCTTTCCAGGGCAAAGGTTTGTTTGCTAGATTTGTAGAAGAAAGCCTCTATATAAATAAGCGAGCACGAAACCAGAGAAATGTAGGATTGGAAAATCCTCAAGAGATTACCTAACCTACCTCCTTATGTTGAGGCAAGAGCTGTCAGGTCTAGGCACACCTGATGCTCATTCTCATCTTGCTTCCCCAAGCAAAGCTTTTCAACACTTCGTAATTAGGAATTCACCCAGTAGCCAAAGACTTCTTCCTGCTCCATTAGAAACAGAGGACAGCAGATCGCTGTTTTGTGACGGTGTTTGTGATTCTTTGCTTTCTCAAACATCTCCATGTGGAGCAACCATCTCTTTCAGCTTCTCACTCTTCTTATATTTTTTTGCCTTTTTGTCATTCTTGTTGAATCTCCTCTGGACTCCCTTTTCTGGAATTTCTAAGCCTGTTTCCATAGGGCACTGGTGCCATGAGAGAGCAGCAGGTAGCTGCTGATGGCGGCAGGCCTGCATTGGGCACCAACAGGGTACCAGGATGCTCCAGCCATCTGTCTCTCCGCCCAGGGAGAGGTGGCACAAGGCTGAAGCCTCCCTGCCCCAGCTCCTGGCCACAAAAGCAGCTTTGACTCTTGTGGCACGGTCAGGACCACCAGTCTGGTTTACCCCCCTGCCCCGGCTGCAGCGATCACGCACAAGGCTGCCAACAGGAACCCGCTGGCCGGCACACGTTATCAGCCCCCGTCCTGTTTCTTGGCCATCCTCTTTACCTCCCTTCCTCTGCCTCGTGTGTGCCTCTCCATACACACAACTAGTATTTCCATTACCTTTATCCAGGTAAACTCCATTTTATATATTATTACAGATACAGTTGCCTAGATGTAGCTGGCCTTGCAAGACAAGACTCAACTCCTCAGAAGGTCCCCAGTACTCCCCTCAAATTACCCATGAGGTTTGATCATTTCCCTAACAGCCCCTCTGAACCTGCTGTGCAATCCAGCCTCCCCCCACACCTGTAGTTTTTGTTGGCTCTCACACCATTATCTGTCACATCTGGCAGTTTCACACACTGTGCCCAGTGCTTTTCCATGTCCTGTTTGCTCAGCTTAACCTCAGGACAGGCTCTGAGCAAAATCTGTCTCCCAAAATTTTCACGACCTCAATTTCTTTGTGTGGTTTTTTTTTTTTTTTGTTATTTTGGGTTTGTTTCTGGGGTTGGGTATCGTTATACCCGTCGTGTTTTTCCTTAGGCATTCCCCCTAGCCTGAGAACCTCCTGCTCCCCAGACGTGGCACACAGCCCACTCAGGGGGCTCCAGTACGAAACCAGCTCCCTAAATTTTCAAAACATGTCACAGAAAACCCCTTTTTTCTCTCATAAACTAAAAATTTAAACCAATAGTTTCTGCAACAGAAGTCAACATCTGATTCTTTGTGTCCAAAATGGGGTTCTCAGTTTTTCCCCAGCAGGTGTGAATTTATCAAATAGTGAGGTGTACACATTGCATTAAAATCAAGCAATAGAAAATTCAGTGTTCACCTTTCAAGTCTAACTCAGTAGTAAACTGATTCAATTTCGCTGTCAATTACATTAGGGAGAAAAAGGAGAAAGTAGGAAAATAAAATCAGACTAGTGCATTCTGAGATAAATGGTATTTCAGATAAGTTTAATCTTACTTTTGAAAGGTGCAAACTCACCACGTACATCTACACGGCGAGCTCTGCAGAAGACCTGGAAGGCTCAACACCAAAACAGTTACACCATCATCTAACTGTATCAGGGTTTTCATTTCTTCCCTCAGCAGGATTCATGGGACAAGACAAGAATTTAGGCTGGGGCCTGAAATCCCCATATCCAGTCTAACTGACTTTAACCACATAGGTAATTTTCTCCTAACCGTCACGTTAGATTGCCCCTTTAGTCTGCCTCATCAGACTGTAAATAGATGTTCCTTTCTCGGAAGGACAAGAATTAAAGAAAGAAAAGACATGCAAAAAGATTGAAACCCATACAAACTAGAGGTAGATACCATGAACTCAGGAGACCTTGTTAAGAGGTACCAGATCTTAAGTCAACAGATTCTTGAACTCGACTTTAGCCATATGAGTAACAGTCTCATTCTTTTTAATTATTCATTGCCCCATTTCACAGAGGCAGAGAATCACAGCGTGGCCAAGATTGGAAGGCATCTCCAGCGACCATCTAGTCCAAACCGCTGCTCAAAGCAGGGTGAGCCAGAGCAGGTTGGTCAGAGCCACCTCCAGTTGGACTTTGAACATCTCCAAGGCTGGAGAGGGCACAGCCCCTCTGGCCAACCTGGTCCAGTGTTTGACCTGCCCCCCAGTAAAAAAAGTTTTTCCTTACATTTAACTGGAATTGCCTGTATTTCTGCTTGTGCCCACTGCTTTCTGTCCTGTCACTGGATACTGCTGAGAGGAGTCTTGCTTCATCTCTCCCCACCAGGTATTAATACACATTGGTAAGATCTCCCTGAGCCTTCTGTTCTCCAGACTAAGCAGTCTCAGCCTCTCCCTTTATATCAGATGCTCCCACTCCCTAATCATCTTCATGGCTCTTCTCTGGACTCAGTTCCGTATATCTGTCTTTCTTTTACTGAGGAGCCCAGCCCTGGACCCAGCTCTCCAGACACATCTCACCAGCGCTGAGCAGAGGGGAAGGATCACCTCCCACCAGCGGTGACCAATGCTCTGCCTAAGGCAGCCCGGTGTGCTGTCGTCCAGCTCTGCTGCAAGGGCACACTGTTGGCTCACCAAAGGTCCTCTGTATCCATAAACTTCTGTAGACACTCGTTCAGCTTCCCACACATTATTTTCAAATGTTTTCATTCACTACTTTTGAGAATCAGGCTTTAGAACAACATAAGCGGGCGCTACAGAGAAAAGTCATGGTTGTCACAACTGGACTCAACCTCATTGCAACAGGTAAGGCACAAGTGTGATACTGGTGTTGCAATGCATGGTGACTTACAAGAGAAGAAGGATTGGTATGCTAGAGTTAAAACTGATCAAACACAACTGTCAGCCTTACCCGGGAGTTTTCTCATGCTTAAATAAATCTTCTCCTATTCCACGTTCTCATTAATTCTTGCAAAGAAACTCTTTCCTACTGGTTACCGTAATAATATTCTGACAATAGAGAGGGTAAAAAAGAACAGCATTTTCTTGTCTAAATACTATCCAATATCAGTTCCATTTATCACGTCTCATTAACAGAAAAAAACCCCGGAAAGAATTCCTGAAAGTCTTCAAACATCTCTGAGGAATTTCATTAGCATTGTTTCACCCTAAAAATTATAAAACCTACTTCAAATTTGCAGTCTAATAGTACCTTCACCCACCCTATATTATGCTCCCAGAAAAGGGTTAATGTCATGCATATATACAGACCAAGGACTTTTTTATTTTAATGGCAAGGCAACAAAGAAATTCACTTAATGACAAGTTCTTGGACTAATGTATTATTCATTTTGTTATGTGACAGTAGAACAAAATTGTATCCATAAATATATAATGTTGTACACCACTTTTTAATGTAGTTTACATTTATGAAATAATTGGCTGTCTTTCACCACATTATCCTCTCTTTATTCACTTTTTTTTTAAGCGGATGTCATAAAACACAGTTCGTGACAGCGAAGATGCATTCATTCCAGGAACAGAGACAGCAACTGGCCTGGATAAACCTAGAATATGAACCTCTCTTTCTGAAAACGTTTTCTAGTCTCTGGAAGGATTTTGGAGGTGTCTTTACAGTGTTTTTCCAAATATAAATTGCTACTTTACTCTTTTTTCCTTACGATTAACATTATGTAGTTTTAAATGTATTATCTCATTTGAGGTCAACGAATTGTATCTAATCATCAGCATACTCACGTTCATGTATTTAACGACGTGTGGGGTTTCGACTTAAATAATAAAAATACTCCAACCTCCTTACTTGGTACCCTAAATCAAGCCAAGCCACGAGCAGAGAGATGTCTCGGCACGGGCAGTGCCCTCACCGGCAGGGTTTAGCCTCGCAGGGTCTGAACACGGCCAGCAGAGCTGGGTGCAGGCAACACCGGCCACTATCGGTCCCGGGGGAGTCAAGCGGTGGTGGCTCCTTCCAGACGGGTGCCCTCTTCTCCTGCCCTGCACCAGCCACGAGACCCAGTCCTGCCCACAGGGGCGAGGAGACTCCAGCTAGCGGGCTCTGCAACAACCTCGGCATCTCGGCCTAAACATTGTCGGGCATGCAACAAAACCTATTCCTTCCACAAGTCTGTACGCTGCTAAAAATTTTACAAATCTGCATGCTTTTGCCCATCAGCAACAGATGAGGCTCATGGACATAAACAGGGAATTTCACAGTGCCAGGCAAACGCTGCTCAACTGCCAAAACCAACTCTGAATCATCGCTTGAGCAGCAATTAAAGTAGAACAATGCAGATACCCGAGCCTTCCTTTAATCATTCTCCCAACCCTGTGTTAATTAGCTAGGCTGCAGTAACTACAGAAATGATGAGCCTATATGAGAATAAAAAGTAAAATTATATTAAAAATTCAGTAAATTATACAACACTCTTTCCTATCAAAATATTTTAAAATATTCATGTCCAAAAGTACACGTCCTACAAAGATCCCGGGATTGTTCATTAGACTTCTTTGTATCGCGGATCGCTGACTGCCATTACCGATCAAATTAAAAGGTGGCATTTAAGAGCCGCCAAGGGTTGGCAAGTCCAGTGGGCACAAAAACCACGGCGTGTCTCAGCAGCCGGAGCAGAGGCTGCGTTTGCACAGGGCTCATCGGCTTCACCCCTGCGGTAAACGCATGGCCAGGGGTGTCCTCACGCAAAACCGCGCTTCTCTCTTCCTCCATGCGGCTGCTCGGCCTACGTGCACTGCTCAGGCCTGAAAGCGACGTTTTTGTGCAAAATCATGCGAGGGCTGGAGCCCCTCTGCTGGGAGGACAGGCTGGGAGAGTTGGGGGGGGTCAGCCTGGAGAAGAGAAGGCTCCGGGGAGACCTCAGAGCCCCTTCCAGTGCCTAAAGGGGCTCCAGGAGAGCTGGGGAGGGACTCTGGATCAGGGAGGGGAGCCATGGGATGAGGGGGAACGGTTTGACACTGAAGGAGGGGAGATTTAGATGAGATATTAGGAAGAACTTCTTGGCTGTGTGGGTGGTGAGCCCCTGGCGCAGGTTGCCCCGAGAAGCTGTGGCTGCCCCATCCCTGGAGGTGTTCAAGGCCAGGTTGGACGGGGCTTGGAGCAACCTGGGCTGGTGGGAGGTGTCCCTGCCCAGGGCAGGGGGTGGAACTCGATGGTCTTCAAGGTCCTTTCCAACCCAAACGACTCTGTGATTCTATGATTAAAGAGGGGTACCGCCACTGATATAACTGCCTTGGTCTTCAAAACACCGCAGTTGTTTGCACCTCGTCAGCGTAAGCACCGCTCCAGGCACCTTTGTCTGTACGGGGCTGTGTCAGCCGCCCCCCTGCAGCCTGCGAGCCGCAAGGCAGACTACCGCCATGACAGCAGCCGTGAGGGCCTCCCCGTGACCCGCAGCACCGCCGCCTCCTTCGGCCTCAGCTCCCTCACACCACGCCGACACCCGCCTCCCCCTTCCCCGGGCTGGGCCCGGCCCCGCGGCCCGGCCCGGCCCGGCCTGGGGGGTGGCGGCNGCCTCAGGGTCTCCCGTGCGGCGAACCCGCCCTGCGGTGGCGGCGGTGGGCCCGGCCGGACCCCCCCCGGAGCAGCAGCAGCTCTCGCCAGGTCGGTGCCTGCCCCGCTCGGGTGTCTGCGCCTCCCCGGACGTGATCTGCCGGGACCCGGCCCCCTTCCGTGCCCGGCGCGGACCCAGAGCCGCGGCCCTATCTGAAAGCCATTCCTCATTGTTATTCCTTTAGCGTTGCCTTCTCCTCTGGTGAGCCGGCCGGGGTGCGGGGACGGGCCCGCCGGGGCTCCCGCGGCCTGCACAAGGCCTCAAAGCTCTCTCGCCCCTCGGTTCCCCCCCCTCCCCTTCTCTGGGCCGGGGTTCCTGCGGGGCTCTCCTGGGGAAAGGCGCTTCCTGATGGCGGTGGTTTTTTAATAAGCTGAGTTGGAGGTGTTCCGTGAGAGCCGGGCTTGGTTTCTTGTTAAAATTTGGTCATGCTTTATCGTCAGCTCTGAAGAAGCAGCGTTCACCGTCAGGAGCGTGTCAAAAAATGTGTTTGGAGGATAGCTGGAGACAAAATACAGTTCCTGGTATTAACCCAGTCAGTGTTTGAAGAAGCCCTGAGTTACTCCTTCGCTTAGCTCCGCTTTTCCTTTTCCCCGGGAGTAATTAAATTATGAATACTGTACAGCTGAACATCCTTTTGGGTTTCAAGCTGCTATTAGCCGCTATTTAGAGAACTTGCAGATCTGCCAAACACACATATCTGACATCTTCACACATTACTCGCAACGTCTGGTTATCTGACATCCAGGAACACGCGGCAGCCAGAACACAGGGGCGCGCACAGCAGCTCAGCGCTTGGGGAGGCAGCGGATCTGTGGCGAGCCTCCCAAATTCCGGGGCAAGCTTGCTTTTCCTCCTCTGTGCTGTGGAGCTGTCCTTAATGGAGTGGATTTCACTTTTAAACCATTGCCTATTTCTGTTTGCACGTTTTTACTGCAGAATAAGGGATGAAAATACGAATAAGAGTGTCTGAACAGGAGTCTCGAGCTACAGATTCCTTATTACTAAATAACTTGCACCATAATGGTTTTATTTCTAGCTAGACGAACACTAAACCTGTTCTGTGAAAATAACACCTTTACTGTAACTTTTCCAAATGGTAGTAACTACTATTTGGGCAGTAATCTAAGAAAGAATATGAGGTTACAGGAAAGGAATTGTTATAGGAGCATAAATCACCTTTTAATATTATTTTCTTTTCTCCTCATTGGCAACTTAAGTACTGTAGGCAGAAAAGAAACGTCATAGCAATCTCCTTATCCTGTTTTCAAGTGCAAAGCATTTAATGCAACAGAAGAAAAGTGGTTTTTTTAAAACGTTGAGAAGCAATTCAAATCTCTATGCAAGACTATATTTTGGGGGAGGGAACCATCTGTATTGGCGTAGCTCAAACACCATTATTCTTTTGAGCTGAAAATGTAGTTATGAAATACTTCAGTGTCAGAAGACATAGCTTATTTGGTGAAGGGTATATGCTAACATGGCACAGCCAGTGCAGGTGTGAACACAGCCGAAGATCACTGACACCATTGCCTTTTGCCTTCCCAGGGGAAGGAGGAGGAGTTTGGGTTTTGTGGCCAATACGTTTAGTTGATGGCCTCCAGTTGTTCTAGCCGCTGGTGGAATTGCTGGGTTTGGTGATTGGGCTGTTACTGGGACAGAGTATTTTGCTGGGGATTTAAGAAAAATAGCAATTATTGTAAGATTAAAAATACAGTCGCAAATACCGGCGACACAAACGTTATTCTGCTGCATAAATGTTAAGTAATAGCAACCCAAGAATATCCACATGCTTTAAATGTGTTAAGTGTGTTGTGTGGCAGGAGGCCAAAGCTCAAATCTTCAGTCATCTGGGAAGTGTAAGTGGCCTGTCGAATTCCTACCACTTTTTAAGCTGTTTGGTTTTCTGTAATAGCTGCGGGGTTTCGGAGCAGGGTATAGCAGAAGATCAGGTGGCTGAGTCTGAATTGCCTCGTTTAGACTTCCTACCACATAGTCCTTGATCTTCTAAGAGAACTTCTGCATGCGTGAGTCCAAGCGCAGTTACGATATTCATACATGGTTTTAAATACCATGGTAAACCTAATTTTTCAGACATGGTTTTAAAACACCATGTTCAATTTTCTTTATTTTTTTTTTTAACAGCTGACGTTTTGCTTATTTTGGGATGAAGCTTAATAAAATGTGTGAGGTTTTTGTTACAATGTTTACAAATGCTTGAAAGTTCATGCCTAAAAGCTGCTGAAGTAGTAAGTGTGCTTTGATGTTTCTCCCTTTTTAGTGGTTGGTAAAACCCTGTTCAGCTGCAGAGTACCAGAATGGGAAAGCTTACTTGAAACATTACTCACAACTTTTTATTTTTTAGCTTTAAAAATTATTTTCAAGGATGGCTATGAAGTCTAATAACTTCACCAGTATAGGCTGAATATATCTAATAGGCGAAGGCCAATCCTCGGTGTATAAATACATGTTCTTTTTTTGTCATTTAATTGTTTTAGGTCCAATGATGACAGTTCTTTTCAGAGGGAGCCAATTTCTACAGAAAACTTGGTCCAGCAGTTAACGCCACAGATACCTGAAGTCTCATGAAAAGAAAAAGCAGGTTCCTCGCTGACTAGCAAAGTGAGTCCTAACTTTACAGTGAATGATGCTCTATGAAACAAACTTTGTGAAACTTACCAAGATTTGAAAGCAGTTTGATGTATAACGAAAGTGGCTCCAACCAGTTACATGGCAGAAAGGATATGCTGCCAGCCCTTCCGAGCCCTGTCCCCGGGTCTGTGGAGTGAGGAACGTTAAAAATCCCAGCCACAAACATCAGGCCTTTGGGTGCTGTTGTCTGTGAGATATTAAATAACTTTATTCACTTCTAGAGGGATGCTCATATACCTCAGTATTACTGTTTTCTGAATTTGCTGTGCATCTGAGATGTTCTAAATGGTCTTAGAAATTTTTGCCATCTTTCCTGTTACTGTTTCTATGTCTGGCTTTAAATACTAAACAGGTGAACCTACTACGATAGTACTTATTTTCCTGAAGTTTTTTTAAACTATGCATTTGCTCTGACTTTTTTCCTTAATAACTAGTTGATTTAAAACTCCTCTGTACGAGGAATTATTAACCTTCAGAGGACTTAAATTATCATCAGAATGAGTGGGAAATCAGCCGGGTCTTGTCAGCAGGAAGTTTCAAGGAATAGTAATAGATAATTCTGCATTTTTTTAAATATTCTTCAATTTTGTAGCGGTTAGCCTTCTAAGTAAATATTAAAATTTCAAATAGGATGGATATTTCAGCAGGAACAAAAAATATCCAAAATTGCTATAATTGGCTACAAGAAAGTATTTTTAAAGATTCAAAATTTAATCTGTATTGTACTACTGTGGTTCACTCTGGGGATTTTGGGGGCAGGAGTACTCTACATTTGCCTTCTGCAAGTTTCTTATGCTTTCTGTCTTTGTTCTAGAGTATTAAATAACACAAATTGTTTGACACCGTTGAATGTCTAGTTAGTCTGATGGGCTGTGTAGATCAAGTAGACCTTAGAGCTCTTCTGGGATCTGAGTCATAAGGGACTTTTTTCATAACATTATCCTGAAATTAGTTGCATAGAAAGCAACGTTACGTTTACATTTGGTCAGTGTGAGTAGAGTGCTCAGAATCCGGGCTAGTACCATTAAAGAAAGTGCTGTTACTTTATTTGCATAATGTGAACATGAAAATTAGAGTTTTGGTCTTAAGTGCAAATAAATTGTTTGGTTTACTTTACCCTGTAGCAGATTGCTGGCACCTTAGTGTAACTGGCAGTCTCTGTTGAACACAACCTCAGACTAAAATGCTAAAGTGATATAAATCTGGAGTGTTGCGTATTTGTCAAGAGCTAATGAATGCGATGGACCACAAAGTATTTTTCTTTCTTGGAAGTCTAACTTCTCTTCTGCAAGCAATAAATATAAGCAAGCATTGTACAGTTAATGTCTTATTCACACTGGCTACATTTATTTCTTTGAATTTGGCAGGTTCGTTTATGAGATTGGAAATAACTGTGATATCAAGCATCCGTCTGGATGCAGAGGTCTTTTCACAGAGGATATTCAGCATTGGTAAACGGATTTGCGGATTTGCATGGGGTAAAAATGGAGGCAGAAATAAACTTCTGAAATTGAATCTCGGTCCAGGAATGATGACTTCTCAGCTGTATACACACGCTTTCAATATCTCCCCAATAGAGAATAGGAGATTGTGCATAAATGGAACACCATGGATTTGGCATCTCCTAGAAGAATGTGTCGAGAATGCGTGGGAGTATTGGAGCGTTGTCATAGGACTGATTTCCATTGTCTGTTTTCTGTTTGCTGCACTACCGTAAGTTTAAAGTCTTAAGCAGTCCTCAGATTCAAACATGAGTAATCTTGCCTGAAGCCTTTTTCAAAAGCTGCCTTTTTTTTTTTTATTTTATCTTGGATATGTTTCTCTATCTGCATAATACAGATATAATATGCCAGAGAAGCATGTTGTTCATGTTTGCAACAATATTTAGTGGTTGACAAATGAGCTTGATGTACTGTTCTGTTGTACTGACTTGACACTAATCTCTGCCACTTAGAGCAAATGAGAATAAATCACCTCTTCTCTCTTATCTTCTCCACCCTGAGATGTGTGTGCACGCGCAGGCACACTTGCAGCAGAAGCTGGCTCGGTGTTTATTTAAACCACATGCTATGTCACCAGTGCCGTTGTGCTGGCTCCTGCCAATGGAATTTGGATTGAGAAAAGGTCAGAAACAGCACACATGAGTTAGCACTCCGGTAGTGCTAAATCAGTTGCTGTTTGGTCGCTGGCGCTGGGTTCAGGTTTCATATATGTAGGTAGGAGATGACAAAGGAAAAGTAGAAATGCTCCCAGCAGGTGAAAATGCCTGAAACAAAATGGGATTGACTCCAAAGTCTGTCCCCATAAGGGGGATATAATTTACTGAACTAGTAAAGGGGCTATGGAAATCAAGCAAAATAAAACCACTCTTAGTAAGCTGTTAAGCTTCAGAAATATTAGTTGAAAGGGGTCTTTACATTAAAACTGTCATGTTAGTGAGCATGGAATTCATCAAGATATGTGTAATGGACTCACGTTTGGGATTGCTTCATAGTCCCCATTGTGAATCTGAATAAAAGTTCTCCAGTTTAGAGGCATAAGTGGAGTTGTCAACTCTTTTAGAAGCTTTGTTCATTCTTAGCCCTTCTGTGTTAAGTAACAGTGTTTTTCTTATTTCAGTATTTTAAAAGCTGGTATTTACAGCAGATGAATATAAAATACTTATGGCATAGTTCTGGTGTCCAGAAAATGGTATTTCAGTGCAGGTCGCAAAAAAGGAGCACATGCCAGCAGTAATGAGGTTGTGATTTGAGCCTTTTGTTATGCTAGAGTAAGACATGGAGAGCTCTTGTGATACTGAGTTGTTCTTCAAAAGGTAAGTGGAGTACTGCTGTGATAGGTCTCTTGTGGTTAGAGTTTTAATCTTTCTTTATTCAGATTTTGAAAAATGTACCTCTGAGCTTATTAAACATTTTTGCTTACACTATTTTACAATTACTTCTGGAATTTGTGCCAGTCAAATTTACATTGCCTGTCAGAATGGAAGAGTGGATCAAGCACTGTCTTTGGGCTTTCTGCTGTGTTGGATAGCTGGAGATCTTACAAATTTCATAGGCTGCTATTTAACAAATCAACTGCCAATTCAGGTAATCTGTCAATACTCCTACTTTTTGATTTATTCTTTTCAAGCTGTCTCTTTAAACTCTAGGATAACATAATATTGCACAGTGAAGTATGTACTGGGAGAGAAAATGGTTTTGTATTCTGTTCACTGATCTACCATCCATAAAACAAGTCATAATTTCCTAAACACATACATCGATGCTGTTATGTGTTATAGAAACCATTTCACACTTGTAATTAACATTTGGAGAGACTTACTGGGTGTTACTCGATGATGAATGAAGTGGGGAATTTTCAGTTGAGCTTCAGCTTCAAAGGAAGCTTGCAGAGCAAATAGGGCTGGAAGGAAGTTGTGTTGTTTAGCTTGTAATAGATCAAGATGTTTGGGGGTTACTACTCTGGAAACTTGCTTTTGCTTTTTCTTTTTTTTTTTTTTAGGAAAACTATTAGCAAGGAAATACTAGTTCAAAGTTGTTCATCTCTGACTAATTTGAAAATGTATTTTCCTCATTAAGGGAAGAGTTTCTCTGAAAGACACAGTAGTTGTCAGCGATGCATTAATTGTCTGAAACTTTCTTACCTGCTGTTTTTATTTTTCACTCTTTAATTAAAAGAGAAAGAGGTGTGCGGCAGCCACCTGCAGAAGTTTTCACAAGCTGGAGATGGACCCAAGGGTGGACAGAGTTGCCTTCTCTTTTACAACTTAACGTGTGGCGCAAACTGTTCCATCGCCCCATTGTGAAAAGGGGAAGAGAGAATGTCATTTTTGTCTTATTGAGGGGAGAGGCACTGAGTTAGATTAGTAGCTTCTGAAGCGCTGGAAAACTAGGTGGAGCAGACACAAGCTTCTGGGCAGGAAGGATTTATCAGTCTGCCCAGGTAGGAATTTGTGCTATGCATCCTGGAAAATGACCAGCTATTGCAATTGTGTCAGCAAGTCCCTGTTGCATAAGGTTTACACTGCAGTCAGCTGCAGCAATCGAACTTGTTTTGTACTGGAAACGCTTTCTTCTTTTTTTTTTTTCTTTTTTGGCAGTGCTTTGGTATTTGTCATTCACGTTATGATTATGAAGCAAAATTTCCATGCAGTTAAGTTAAGGTATTTTGAACTATTTGTATACTGAACAAGAAAACGCATCTTCTCTTTCAGATTGTCACTGCCATTTTTTATGTCAACATGGATATAATTATGATTTCACAATTTGTCTACTATAAGCTCAAGAATCAGAAGATGACAAAATGTAAGGTTTTTCAACAATTAAAACGTTCTCCATAACGTAGCACACTCTTTACCTTGATTTTTTCTACAGTGTTTAAAATAAAGTTTTTTCAGAGGGATCAAAAACCAGACTGCATAAATTCTGGTTGAAGTTGTTAGGCCTATTAGTTCCAGGTTTCTCAGGCTCTTGTGACAATCCTGCCCCTTCTCTTCTCTTCTCTTCTCTTCTCTTCTCTTCTCTTCTCTTCTCTTCTCTTCTCTTCTCTTCTCTTCTCTTCTCTTCTCTTCTCTTCTCTTCTCTTCTCTTCTCTTCTCTTCTCTTCTCCCTTTCTCTTTTCTTACCCGCATAATATCTGTAAATATTTTCCATGCAGTGCTTTCAGTTTATATAGACTTAAAAAATGCAGTAGTTTTGTGGAATCTGGTTCCATATTTTAACTTGCTCCATAGTTTTCTGTCTACTTAGAGCTATCTAAATATATGCATAAGTTGAAAGCAGGCATTATTTCTTTGTGCGGTTCGGTTAGTTTCCTCCACGTTGGTTGAAACGGGACTTTATTTGCTTATAGCATAAAATATCTTGACATCTTCATGTGTTCTGTTTCAATACATATAGTTAAAAACCATATTAGAGGGGAATGAAATTACTTGAGTTGTGCTTCATAAAATCCTGGCAGTAGTTGTAGTATTCAGCCTACCAGGGGACTACTGTTTTGACTGAAATGGAAGACAGAAAGCTCTGTTCACGTTGTATCAAATCAAAAACATTAACTCATCAATCTAAAAAAAAAAAAAAAGTATCAAAGAAAATCCATGGTGCGGCAGAGGTAACAAAAAGCTGAAGTAAAACAGATGCCTGCCCAGCAGACTAAATGGGGATAAAGCAGATTCATTCAATACGGAACTGATAATAAACCTGGAGATAGGTCAGTGCTGAAGATCCTTCCTTCCTGCTGCCTACTCTTGAAAACAAACACAGGTTTTTGTACGTTTTAACTGCCGGTGCCTGTTTCAGCTCAATGGTTTGCATAGCTGGAGAGGGAGACATGGTACTGTGAATAAAGCCGTAAAAGAGGGCTTTTCAGTACCCAGTCCTGGAGCAGTTACCCCAGACAAGTTGGTCGATTTGGAATCTCAAAGTGCAGCCTGTGGAACAGCACTACGAAGTCCGTGTTATTTAGACTACGGGTCTTTAGGACAGGCTTACTAATGCCATACAGCACTTTGTTCCACTGGTAGCAGTGACTGCAGGACTTTGCCAGCATCTTGTAGATGCAGAAGATAGTATAGCTCCAGAGTTGTGTAGCATTGTCTGCCATTTCCAAGTTGTCTTGTAGGTGTCTATGGACACTTGCTAGATGGAGTCTCTGTCTTTGAATGTGAGAATCTCGGTATCTAGTAAACCACAGACATGGAGACTGGTCCAGCAGAGCACTTAGATTACATACTTATATTAAAGATATTGTCATTAATTTAAATTTCAAATATCCTTGCTTTTGCAGTTTTTAATCAAGATGTGCTGAAAGAAACTGATACATTCTATTCTACTTAGCAGTTTTCTGTTTATCAGCTGTTATTTAATAGTGAACTCTTAGGAGTTAATATAAGAGATAAGTTGAGTGTGAAAATGTTCTCTCTCAGTAGCAATGCCCATTTATGGAGTTCCCCTCCTGTTCCTGCACTGCTACCCCGAGTTCTGTCACAACGACACAGCACAGCTACAATAGTGAGCAGGGGTGGGCGCAGAGCCCCGGAGAAAAAGGAGGACTTGCATTGCTGCCAAGAAAAAGATGCATGAAACTGTACCTTCAAATTTGCATATTTATATTGCAAACAAAAAGTAACCTTAAATCAGCAGCAGATGTTATTTTTCAGCTAGTTTGTTTGTATGTCATTCTAGGCAGCAAAAGCCTGAAGAATTTCTGTATAACCTGGATCACGGTGTGTATAGCACTGTGCGTTATTTTACCCTGTCAGCTGTTACTAAGAAACCAAGACCAGAGTTCAGTAATCGAAAGGAGTAATGTAAGTTCTTATCTGCTTCCGTTCCAAAAAAACCCCACCCAAAGGTATCTTGAAAAGATGTACTCTGAGCTTTAAAGAAATTTGGATGAAGTTTTTAACAATGATTTAGAAATCCTAAATGTGGCGCTATGGGGATGTTTTAACTATGGACCATACATCCCAAAATAAAGAAGTTATAAAATTGGTTCTTTTAGCAGCTTCGTGTGTCTCGGGCTTATTCGGTCCCTTGGGTCATTAGGATGTGCTGCTCTGTGAAATGACATGTATACATGTTGTGTTTCTGCTTGTGTTAAATACTGGAGGCATCCATGTAGAGACTACACAGCCACAAGTGAAATCAATAAAAGTGGAAAATTACAATTGTACCTGCTGCTGCTGTCATTTCAGCAGGAAAGTTCACAGGCTATTCTAGCAATTTTATGGCCTTCATACTAATGCCAGTAAAATAATTGTAATCCAGCAACATTGCCCAGCAGGGAAGCAGCTTATTTTCAAAACACAGCTAGAGTGAGAAAACTAACAACTCTTAAACTGTGAAAAATGAGTATTTTGCTTTCTCCAGACAGGATAATTCATTTTTTTTTTTAGTGGCCCTAGCTACAGTTCTTAGTTTTGGTTTGAATTATTGTGCCCAGGCTTTTTTAGCAGGAGGACTGGATTGATATTGGTGTCGTATCCTAAAGCCCGGCACCAGTTTTGATCTCAGTCATGGCTATGACGCGACAGCGTGCATTGTTGTGAGATAAAGATTAAACCCTTTCTAGCCCTCTTTGGTCATTTGAAGAGCAGCACTGAACTGCTTTGAAAGGAGTTCTGTCCAGAAAATCAGCCAGTGGACTCTCAGTTTAATCCTCTGAAATGCCTGAAAACATTCTTGCCAAAATATATGTACCTTTCTTTTTCAGAACTCTCTTGATATGATTGAAATGTCAGGCTTCATTTGTGGCTATATATCCTGTGTGTTTTACTTGGGAAGTAGATTTCCTCAGCTTTATAAAAACGTAAGTAGATTTTTGGCTAAGTACGCTTGTATATTTTACAGAATACTCTCTGTTGCTTGAGATGTTGGATTCTCCCTAACAGCGAGCCCTCTTGAACTCGAAAGCCTACTTTGCTTTTGTGACTTTCTAAAATGGTAAAGAAAAAAAAAAAAGGGTTGTTTTTTTTTCCCATTCAGAGGAGGATTGTGAGAGTTTTAGGAAAATGATGGGCTTTGATGGAAGAGGATTGATTGGCCAGGGAAGAGGAAGAGTTTACAGTTACATTAATCAGATATGAGCAGAAACATGCTTTGTATGATTGTTATCATGACAGCAAGTGATACCTCCCCTTTTCTTTCTCCAAAGTATTCTACCTGAAGTAACCAACCATGGGATCAAAAGTTAGAATTAGAGGAAAATTAGTTTAGAATTTTAGCCCCTTTTCACAAAGATGCCGCTACTGACTTTTTTTTTCCCCACAGCCTCTTCACTATCAGTATAGTAAAAAAAAACAAACCAACAAACTAACACAACAAAAGACCTTAAGGTTTTACATTGTCAATTATATACAGGCATTTTTAATTGAGTATGGAAATGATTAGTTCATTTCCAAGCCTATTCATAGTCCCTCTCTCCCTTTTCCTTCACAGCTGGAATACCACAGTATTTCCAAAAAGGTCTACAAAATAGACTGATAGAGCAACAGATTTCTTCAGAACTAAATATCATTTAGAAGTAGATTATCCTTGCTGCTTGGCACTTACATAAAAATTACATTAACCGGAACTGCTTCTAAAAACTGTTACAATTTCTGTAGTTTTCAGTGATATTGGCTGAAAGTACTAAGCTCGGAAAATTCAGAGCCCAGGACAAGAATGACTGAAGTCTTTGGATGCGTTATCATACAAAATGCAAAAATTGTCTGTAACTGGCTACTGTGATACATGTTTTACCATTTCTTTGTATTTAGTTCCGAAGAAGATCAACAGAAGGCACCTCTTACCTGCTGTTTGCATTAGCCATGATGGGAAATGCTACATATGGACTGAGCCTTGTTTTAAAGATGCCAGCTACCGAATCCTTCCGGACCCTCTACTTTTTACACCATCTTCCATGGCTCATTGGGAGCTTTGGAGTTTTGTTTCTAGACATTTTTGTATCCTTTTCCTGTTATAGCTAGAGTTTCTCAGGATAGGGTTGTTAGTAAGTAGATCAGAAATTGTGGATTTTTTTAAAAATTAAGATTTTTTTTCTATTCTAACCTGATCGTAAAATCTTCTTTCTGAACAGTAATTTGTATGCTTTTTATAATAATATTTCTTGATAAGGATAACAATTTTATAGAAAATATCTATATTAAAGCTACATTGCACAGGTTAATGTATATCCTGTAGCCAATATATAGTATACTAAAAGTTGGACGGGGTGGGGGTGCGCACATTGTGCTGTTTTTCTTAGGTTTGCTGTCTTATAAATGTAAAAAAAAACCCAAACCAACAAAAACAAATTACAAACAAACAAACCAAAACAAACCCCAAACCTGCTTGTTTTTAAATGCAAATATAGAATTACAGCTTTGAGAATTTGGTTGAATTGTAAGTGTTATTGCAAGATTGCATTAACGTCAGAGACAAACAATGAGGTTTTGGCAAACTTAGTTTCAGATAATAGCACTTAACGAAGAAATGCTGCAGCTACCGTTAACTACATGATTCGGGGCAAAATCAGATACATTGAGTCACCGAGTGCCTCTGAAAACCACCAGCTGTGCTCATTGGGTCACGCTAAGGGCTAACCAACTACACAGTTACCTAGAATAATATGCCAGTTTCTTGAAAGTCCTGGGCAAACTTATAATACTATACTTTTTTTATTCTTATGTTCAGGGGACATACATAAGATGCCTGCAGTATGTTAGTTATTGTTAGTCATGTTCTTTCTAGGTTGAGCATTAGCATTTTGTGATCAAGAAATTAAAGCAAAATGTTTAGAGTAATATTGGGCTTTTGCTTTGTGAACAGTACTGTGGTGCTACTTGGTCTAACTCTTCACTATAGTTTTACAGTCACCTGTCTTGCTGCTATAGGTTGTATTTTCACTTTAAAAAGTATAAAGAGGAGACGTTCTGATTTTTCCTGAAGTAAGAATTTTAGGTTTGTGTCTGAAAACATCTTGGTACTTAGCTCCGTGAACTCAAACTACAAAACAGGATAAAATGAAGAGTGATTTCAGGACCGTGCTGAAGCATATTGTGTTAATCCGTTCCATATTAAAAGGAAGTTCTTTACCAGATTTACCTGGAACGGTTCCAGAAGTTCTGATTCCCAGGCATCAGTCTTGTCTTTCTGATTAAAGTAATTTCATAAGCCACTCCAATTAGACTCGCGATGGGACGGCTGACCCTGGCCTTTGGATGGACAGTTAAATTATACTGTCATTCGGAATAGCCATCTGTGTGTTTTGCATCTCCAGCCGTGGCGATTTAAGTGGGCAGTTTAGTAAAACATTCTGCATTGTGGGAACACAATACTCCACTACAGCGGTGAGGCTAAACTGCGGTTCGTGGCCCGTTTTGAAATACATTGTCGTTCTGCCTTTTGTGAGACAACGCAGCTTCTTTTGCAGGGCTCAGGGTTGCCAGCCCGTGTGGCTGGCTTGAGCGCTTGGACCTTTTGTTCCGTGAACGAAGTAGGGACTCTTTCTTCCACCCCTAGCTGGAAACATAAACCAGCCAGTATTTATTTACCCAAAAAAAACCCCCTAGAATTTGATCTTGATGACCCTTACAGTACTTTATGTGTGTATTTGCAGATGCCTTTCTGTGATGTACTCTGAAAAGGAACTTATATATTGGCCACAAACCTCCCCCCCTCTCCGAGCCCTGCCCCAGGATCGCAGTGCCAGTGTGCACATGACATTCATTTCTGGGTTCTGTCTTGATTGGAGTCTGAATCCAATCTTGCTAATAGTTCTCCAGTTCAAATTATATTGAAAGCAGATGCTTCCAAATCAGGTTGAGGAGCTTATAGGAATCTAGTCAAGTATAGAGTGTTAGTTGAAAATGTATGAAGTATTTGTAATCAAGAGAAAACAAAAGCAGACCTCCTGCTTTGAGAAGCCCTGAAGGTATGGAAGTCAGTGCTTTTAAAGAGAGCTTCATTACTGTCTCTTGCCAAGCAAGAAAATCAAAAATCTAACAAACTGATCTGTCATGTCAGACCAGAAAACGAAGAACAGGATCAGCTGGGTTTTGGAAAACAGAGGAATTAAAGCAAAACCTCATAAATTTGAAGAGGGAGGTGTTTCATAATGGATCATTTGTGTAACAAACAGTCTCCGTTTCGAGGAGTAGTTGCAGAAATTGCCTAATTCTAGTAGACTTTATTCCTGATAGTGTCCAGAGTTTCATTAGGTGGAAAATAAACTCTCATTTCTCAAGGTCCAAGCAAGGATTAAGAGTTCACTTACTCTGTGTCTGCTGCAGTATTCTTTTGCTTCCATCTGACAGGGCCGGCATAGTCTATTTTTAGAAACAAACGGACTCCTGATCATAGCTGGAACAGCAGCTCCAGCATTTCTTAGTGCAGGATTACACTGGAGTTGTTTCAGCTCAGTTTAACAGGATAACGCGGTCATCCTGTTTCCTTGGTGTCTACAGTTAAAGTTATTTGGTTGCACAATAAGCCAGTTATTTTCAATAAATAATGGAAGCGTCCAATTGTTTGTAAAGTATGAATTGTCCTCCTTTTCATTTGAAGAGGAGTTTCATAGCATTACACATTTGAATTATAAACGGGAGATGATTTTCTTTTCCACTAAATGTTTCCTTCCAACTGCTGCTTTGCAGTGGATGGTGGTTGGAGTTTCTCAAGAAACCACAAAGCGCGGGGTTCCAATGGGCCTGAGAGCGTCTCTGACCGACAAGGCTCCCGAAGTCCACGTTTGTCTGCTGTAGGGTGCCGTGGTGGACATTATGAGAGCTTCATTTTAGGTGCATGATTACTTAATGTTTCCCGTGTACGCAAGGATGCAATGCTACGTATTTTAAAATCAGTTGACGACCACTTCTGCGCTTAGACTTTCAGCAGCGGCCATCACTATGTTTCGAAGAGACTGAATCCAGTGCAAGTTTTTCCAGAAAGCTTTGTTCTTTTCTGCAAGTCTGCTACCCTCTTTCACCCCGCTTCCTCCCTCCCCTGCTCCCACCAAAACCAAACAACTCTGCTTTGTATTTAGTTCAGACAAAGCCCTTTACCAAGATTGTTGCCTTTTTTTTTTTTTTTTGACATCACCCCATTGTCAGAAAACTGTGTTCAAATCCTCCACATGGACTTCTTTTCATTAAGCGTAGCCAGGTTGTTACTCGATAGCCAAAGTATATTCAGCAAGAGCCAAGCTGTTGTACACAGGCTCTTCTCTCGCACCTTTTGTGGTTTGCAGGACAACCGCGTGGAATCCATTATATACTTCTACAAAACATCACGCTTTGTAATTTAATTACACTGTGCGAAGAATGTAAGTCTGAGCTGACAATCCATCCCGGAGAGTTTCCCAGCCAAACATACAACTTCTCGGCGCTCCTGTAAATGCCCGCTTTTGTCTCAAAACTGTTTCATTTTTTGAATTGTCATTAAATTGTTTAATTTAATGAAACAAATTTGATACACGAGCTCAGTGGCTGTCGCGAACTTTACTCCGAGAAGTCAGTTTGGTTGTCTCCTCCACTTTGGGCTGTCTGCATGCTGAGGTCTTAAAGTTTCCCCCAGAAAGTCAGACTCAAGCAGCAAGTTAGTTTCTATATTAAGTAGTCTTGGCAGTTCAGCATTTATTTTAAAAATATGAGCAGCTGAGTACATATGCTACAAAAACATATTCTGGAAATACTGTTTGATAAGCTCCACAGAACTTGTGTTTGTAATTTATTCCTCCTGGAAAGCTCTGTTGCTGTTGCCAGCTTGGTGGCTAAGAGAGAGAACGCTCAGTGCTGCAGCCCGGGCTTGTCCCAAGCCCACAGGATGATTTCAGCAAATTTGATTCCCAGTTCACAGTGTCTTTTTCCACCAGTGCAACTATTAAGACTGGGGGAAGCGCTCAGCTGCAAGTACAGTGAGGCCTATAAAAAAGAAAAAAAAAAAAAAGAAAAAGGCAGGAAATTTAAGTGGTAGCTATATATGTTATAAAACTAATTTGCTAAGCTCTAAGAAAGCATTCCCCACGTAATACTATAGAAAGACTGAAAAAGGAGTGTGGACCTGCTGTCTCTGAAGGAAATCCTGTCTAGGCTTTAGTTGGCGGCCCTCAAAGGTGGGATGCTGGAAAGCTTCGGGAAGGTGGGATAATTCTTGGGGCTCTGCCTAGGATGCAGAGAATTTCCTCTCCATTCATCCACACCTCCCGGAAAGCTTTTTTTTTCCCTCTCCTTATTTTTCTAAATAATTACATACGTTAGCCTCAAACTTCTCACAACCAGTAACAGCCAAGTTATTTTAACTGATCTAAAGTGTTCCTGGTAGAATTCTGTGTATCAGATTTCCTCCCAGAGAAATTATTTTGTTTTTTTTAAATGGGATTTTACGTGTAACAGCAGTGGTGATCCAGGCTCTATGAAAGCTGAACGTATAGGAGCATACATTGGACTTTGTACAAGGTACCCGGCTATACAGGTGGCCACTTGTTTCTACACCACATACCTTTAAACATGCTTTCATGCAGATCCTCATGTTGGAGACTCCCGACTTGATCTCATCTACTATATCTGCTTCCACCCATCTAATGTCCTTCTCAAAACTTTCTTCATCAGAGTTTGTCGGCAAGTCGTGCTGGGTTTAGCATAGTCTGCTGCTGAAATCGCTCCCATCTTTTAGAAAAAGAAAAAAAAAATGTGCCTAAAGTGAGCAGAAAAAAAGTAGTAGCCCTAAACTCTGTTATACGGAGAGAGTTGCCGCTTTGCTGGCTGGCGGTGGTTTGCCTTGGTGGATGGAGGCTTCTGGGACCTGCGGCTTTGCCTTTCACCTCGTTCCACGTCGATGTACTGCGACTAGGGACTCTTCATTCTGTAAGATGCTGTGCATGTTTCTTAGAATAGAATAGAAACGAATACTTACAGGAAGAGCATAGCTGGATAGAATCGTTACAGCTGGAAAAGACCTTTAAGATCGTCAAGTCCAACCGTTGTCTAAGTCTACCAGGCCCGCTTCTAAACCGTGTCCCTGAGCACCATATCTAGATAGGTTTGTACGATGTCTTTGTGTCTTAAAATGGTATCTCTATCAGAAAACAGTGGTTTGTATCAAGTTCAGTACTCAAGTATAAAACTCCTCAACTATCTAGCAAAAATACTGAAGAGTAAGAAATCTCTACTGTCCATTCTAGATGCACACCCCTGACTTTTTATTTAAAGACTGTGCTCAAAGTCAATAATTTTGTTTGAGAGCTGCAACCATCAAGAAAAAGGGCAAGGATGTACTTGTTAATTCTTTTTAGATTAGCAGTATTTCTATGGTCTGTTTTACAATAGAAATAAATAGTTATGTCTAATTGCACGATTCTGTGTTGAAAACAGCGTTAAATATTGAGTCACAGTGTTGTCTGTGTGTCGGTGCCTGTAGCTATCAAACCGCCTAGAATTTTGCAGGAAACGAGAATTTTCTTTTCTCTTCAGGCCCTGCTGATCTATTGCTAAGGAAAGTTTTTAATCACTTCCCCTCCTTACCAGCATCCACTCTTAGCCCAGCCCGCAGCATTCAGACCGCTGAGGCTGGGGTAGTACAGGGCAATATGTTTGATTCCACGTTGTTCCTAGATGAACCTTGTTCCTATTCCGCGTCTAATGAAGTTCACGCTTAGGACCCTTGCAAGCGCGAGGATGCGGTAGTAAAGGATATTTCCGCGTGTATTTGAGCCGTATAACCAAGGGGACCTGAAGGTTTTAGTTAGAATTTTGCTGTACAGTCCCTTTTCCAGTGTTGCAAGTAAAATGCGATTGAACTTTTTGACATAAAGAAGTACTGAAAATGAGCGTTAAGTAGGATTTGGAAAAGGTTATATGCTAATGTAGAAAATTCCACAGTTTGGATTAAATAAATGGATAATACTTACAGTACAGTACATGAATTAGACACAGCAAGTTTTAAGCTTTCCTCTGCGGACTGTGGTATTCAGAGTCTGTGCCAGAACTAAATGGATGGCTGCTTTTATTCTGTACGGCTTATTTTGGTTTTAATTGAGAGCAAGTACTGCAAATGCTACCTCTGTATCCTGGTTAATTACTTCCTTACCCCAAAATACCAGGTGACTGTGCAATTCATCCTGTATCGTCAGCACCAGGAGAGACAGTCTGGTGTAGTAGCACTGGAGGTGGAGCCGCTGCTGGTGAACGAGGAGACCGCGTAGTGTCGGGTGGATTTGGCTCACGGCTTCCTTGGATTTTGCTCTTGGATGACTTTGACAAAACAGTTGCTTAGGGACCAAATTTATTACTTATTTTTTATTATTTATTTTGACATTAATTTGTCATTACTTATTTACAAATGACATGCCAATAATAAAATATTTAATATTTACTGTCTTGTTTCAGGATAGATACAATTTTTTTCCCCTGATTCTTTTTTTTCCTGATTCTTTCTTTCCTGATTTTAGCTGTTTCTCCCCCAAAGCGTGATACGGAGCCACAGCAATAGCTGCTGTAGAAATATTTATTTGACATCATGATACGGTGCGTATCGTGGGATGACTATTTATTTTTAGATGAACACGTACATCTCGTTAACAGTAGCGTGGCTGGTTTAAAAGCAATGGAGGAGCTCACCCCTGTGCCTTGAACCCAGCCTGGAGCTACGGACCGCTCCGTCCAGGTGCGCTGTGTGGTAAGATGTGGCCTTTTTTATTCGTACTCAATTTCGTATACAGCAGAAGAAAAAACGTCCTATAATTGACAAACTTCAGTGCAGAGCATCTGTTATTGATGCAAAAGCAGAATCCTGGTGTAAGTTGGTGGGACCCTCACGTACAGCTCATTCATTGCGGAGTATCAATATGCATTTTATTTTTAAGAGTTAAAGCGTTTATACATCAATACCTGTGTGTTCCAAGGATTATAAATACTGTATGTCCTCATAGAGCCCATATAATGTTTTTGCACAACATGCATTTTCTTTGCAAGCTTCTGGTTTAGAGAAGTGCCACAGAGAAAAAAAAAAACTGGAAACTAAGGAGACTGTACTTTGCAATTGCGGATTTTTTTTCAAAACTGTGTTGTGTTTGAAGAAAACTTCAATGACATTATCTCAAAGAATAAACTTCTTGTTAGTATTTCATTGAGTGTATGTGTAATGATTCACTCGTCAGTGAATAAGTTTGTGAACAAAAGGGCTGGTTTTTAGAAAAGGTCCGTATGAGGGTTTTATACATTTGTGGGCTTATCGTGGAGCTCTTTCCCTTTGATTTCAGATAACTGTTGAAGGGGCGTGATTGAAATTTTGGTTTTAAATAATAAAAAGTAATAAATAATAATTTATTTTTAAATAATAAAAGAAACTAATGAATGCAATTGATCGTATCTAGATTGCTGCCAAAGGAGCACACTAACGAGGGAGCATTTTTCTCTATGAACTTCGATAGAACTTCCCGCGTGGCTAATACAACCCCACGGGGGTGGGTTGGAGCGGTGGGGGGGGGACCTCATCCCTGCTGCTCTGTACAGAAATTTAACTTCGCTTCTGTCGCGGCAGTAACTTACACGAGTAACCGGCTTCTGTGTTCTTGCTAGAAACGAGCTGGGTCCCGCCAAGCGCCGACCGACTGCGCCAGGGTGGATTCGGTGCCAGTGCCGCGACGTGCCCGGGCAGGACGAAGCCGTGGCGGCGGCGGCTCGGTAGGTGCGGGTGACTGGCGGTCCTGCCGAGCGCGCTGCCTGGCAATCCTACCGCCGCCGCGGCAGCGCTGGTTTAAGCGGTGCCACAGCAGCTGAGGAAAAGGGGTTTGCGAAGTCGTACTGTGGAAAGCCGAGCGCTTGTGAAGCGTTTCACCGCCCCGCGAGACGCAGGAGCGTTTGTGCGAGATCCGCCCCAGCGAAGTCGGGTACTTTATTAGTCTCGGTGTGTACTTAGGGCGAACGCGTTTTCCCTGATTTCTGACGCGAGTAGAGGGTATTAGAAGTTAACCTTTTCAGTGCATAAATTAAAATGCAATTTGTCGTACTCACGAATTTATATGCTGTACACATGAGATTATCAAACGCGTGCCTGGCTGGTGACTGAAACCATGACTTGTTACTTTTTAATGCAGTTAGAATTTGTTCTTACATCATTTCTTCAAAGATTATTTCCCCTTTTATTGCTATATGTAATCCTATTTTGGGATGTCTTTTTATCCCCGTTTCATACTGCTGTTTATTAGAACAGCCAAATATGGGGTATGTAAAGTTACTGTGATTTAATTTGAGACTTTCAATGGAAAATAATTTAACTTTTTAAATGTGAAGCAATGGTAGTTATTAATTGATAGTTCATAGAATCATAGAATGGTGACGAGGGGGAATGGCTTCAAACTGGAAGAGGGCAGGTTTAGATTGAACATTAGGAAGAAGTTTTTCACTCTGAGGGTGGTGAGGCACTGGCCCAGGTTGCCCAGAGAGGTTGTTGAGGCCCCATCCCTGGAGGTGTCCAAGGCCAGGCTGGAGGTGGCCTTGGGCAGCCTGGGCTGGTGGGAGGTGTCCCTGCCTATGGCAGGGGGGTTGGAACTCGATGATCTTCAAGGTCCCTTCCAACCTAAACCATTTGATGATTCTATGACCTTGAAGATCATCGAGTTCCAACCCTCATATGTATGTAATATTTAGTATATGGGTTAAGTGCATACTTATACTTGAGAAAACGTTATTTCCAAGTAGCCATTTGACTGGAAGAGCCGATCAAATACATAGTTGTCCTTGCCGTTCCCTATCGCCTGTTAGGATGTGAGGTCTCTGTCACCCCTTTGCTCAGCCCGTAATTATTTTCTCTGAACCAGACTTTGCCGTGTCAGAAGGCGGTGGAGCCGTGCCCAGATATACCAGGTTAGGGACAAAAGGGCAGATCCTGATCACCTCTTTGTTCATCTCAGATGGGAAAATACGGCACGTGGCTTCTATCACAGCTACTTTGTTGGAAAGCAAAGTGTCTTAATCTTCTCGCTTTACGCCACTAATTCTTCCCTCGTGCTGCATGTAATCCAAGATTAACGACATTGTTTTCTAATTTTATTTTTTTAGCTATCATGGAAATCTCATTAACTAAAGGAAACATCTAACGTGTCTTCAGGGCTTTATTTTTAAACAAATTAATCAAATAATTTAGCTAACGTAGTTCTCCGTCTTCCACAGAGGATTCTCCCAGGAGTGGAGTTACTCCTGGCCATCGCACAGCGGTTTTGATCACTTGTTTCAATAAGAAAAATATGTACTTAATTCGCCACTTCTGGCTGTCTCTTGGAATTTAAGTTTTTTTCTAAATTCATGCCTGTATTCTCACAGACAAAACATGTGCTATTAGTCTAAAGGAAAGAAAGTTGGTTCATCTAGCAAGAAGCATGGAGCAAAAGCTACCGCTCTTGGCTGCTCCAGGATCTCATTCCCTCTCTTTCCTACTAACGAGCTTTCAGGGTCTGCAGCATCCTGTGGAAGCAACAAAAGATGCTCCCACAAGGTTTTTAGTACAATACCATTGAGAGGGGGTTGCTTACAGCTCTGCCAAAAGTACGACAAGAAAAACAAGCTTGTTTTCAGGTTTAAAGAGCAGAAGCCAACGCCATGTCTCTATTTGCCACCAGCGCTGTGACTAAACCTGTGCAAAGGCGCTGCTTTATCTGCACATACAAAAAACCTCAGACAAGAATATCCATGATGGGACAACAACCTTCTTGTTCTAATTGCTCCATCGCGATTCGCTTGCTTATTCCTCTGTAACCTCAGAGATGCAAGAGAGAGCCATGGCTGGTTACAGCAGGAGTTATTACGGATATGAAATAGCCTCTTCCTCACCGGGCAATGTTTGTGCTGGAGGACAACGGCAGCTGTGGCTCGTGCCGCTTGCCTTGTTGCTGCCTCTTTGGGTGACTTAACACATCCGTGATGTTTTAAGTTTACGGATGTTTAAATTAAGAGTTAAACATCTGTGTGGCACCGTCTGTAAGAAGCTGCAGGTTAAATTCATCAGAGCTTTAACTGAGGGAACCCTGAGAAACTGTTACTCACATCCAGGGCTTGGGTCCCTTCAAATGTTTGATATTATACGCGGGTAAAGAAGACTTAATGGATAAGAAAGAAAAGACATGGAAAACTCTTTTGCCAACAGCTGCAGTGAGCTGATGCCACCACACTGAGCCAGGGCATGGCGTGCGTCAGCACCTGCATCCCCCTGCAAGCACGGGGAGGTCCCCCAGTGACACGAACCACAGAATTTGGTCCTCAGCCCGGCAATGAGCAGCAATGCAGCCCTGCTCGTGCCACAACCACCTCCGCAAACACGCTACGGGGCCAAGGTCCGGGTGAGAGCCAGGGGTTTTGTTCCAAAAGCAGCTGGTGCAGCTCGTGGCCATGGCCATGTGCTTGCTCCCCGCAGCGGCCGGGCAGGCGGGCAGCTGATGGTCCCTGGGCTCGGGGAGCTGGGACCAGTGGCCGTGCAGCTGGCGGAGCCCAGCTCCCGCGCCCCCTGCTTGGATGAGTAGTGGTAGTTGGACGTGTCCAGATCTGTCCCCTGAAAGCTCCTCAGAAGTGCAGCAAGGGCTGCTCCAGCTTCTCCTCCAAATCCCGGCTCATGAGTGTTTCCCGGCTGTTCTTCTGGCAGTTGGGGTCCCCATCACCACCAGGAGAGGTCAATCCAACCACTGCTGTGGTGTGCTTTAAGGACATTTTAATGGTGGTAGGGATGATTCATGGATAGTAATAGCTTGTAGTACTCTGGTGTCCGTCCACGTGGGTGCTTGGTAGGTGCTGCTGAAAATACATGGTACGGAGACAGGGCATCGATTCATATCATGATGGGTGGGGTCGCCGTAATGTGCTCCAAACAGCTTTTAAATAATGACTGTGGAGGAATTAAGACCAGTTTAATCCGACTAAATAATACTCCTAATGATAAAGCGCTAAAATCAAGTTGACTTTTAGATTCTAGCAATTGTCTCAGCCAAGGTGATTACACTCAACATCAGTATTGATAATCATTAAAATAGATTAAACGATCGACTGAGGAATAAGAATCGCTGTCTGACTCCGGCACAAGCGCTGGTTTGACTTTGCAGCAGTGCCCCTCCTGCTCCCTGGAACGTCTCGCTGCCACGGGGAGGTTCAGGTACCAGTTGCTGTTCTTCATGAGCATCATGTGCCTCACAATTAGCGCCTATGGTAACAGCACGGTTTATCTCCACATGGCTTTGGAGGACAGGTTTGCAGACTTCAGGAAGAAAGCAGCACTGCATCATTTCCTCTGCCTTGCTTGAGGGCCACAGGTTGCACCCGCTCCTGTCGGAGCCCAGGCCGTTGCTAGAGGACGTCTTCCAGGGTCCCAACGCGCCCAGAGGGAATGGCCCTCCCTGGGAAATGAGCCTTTATTTCTCAGCGCAACCTCAGCGACTCTCTGCGTTTCCTTCAGCAGCAGCCTAAACTTTCTTCTCTTAAAGGAAGCTCTTGTGGATACAGCCCAGAGTGACTTGTACGTGAAATGGCTCCGTTCTTCTGACGAAGCTGAAATATGGAGCTGCCTAAGCTATTTCTTGGGACCACAGCGGGAGCAAGACTCGGCATCTGAGGTGGAGCATAGACCTACCCAAGGTAGCCCTAAACCCACAGCCCACGGGCCAGGCGTCTGGCACAGCCTAACTCCGTCTCCTCAGGGGACATTGGCTCAGCAGGAGGTGGGACACTGAGCTGAATCTGGTGCAGGTTCAGGACAGGCTCGGGACTCCCCCAGGCACCACAGCATGTGGGGCAGAGCGCCCAGTGTGGACGGTGTGGGGGGAACGCTGGAGCAGGGCAGTCGGGCAGGGTGACACGGTCCTTCACAGCCCCTCTCCTCTGGGACTGTCCCCTGGCACTGACGCGACAGCGTCTACAGCAAAACCTGAGACTTTTGCAGGACCGGTGGTAAGTGAAGATAACGGGAAGGACCAGAAGAAGCCGAGGAAGGGGGTGTAGTGCTGGGGGAGAGGAGAGGGAGGTGTGTTTGAAGGGGAGGAGAAACCACCTTGTCAGAATTGGCCTTTTTTCGCCATAGGTGGCACTTGCTGCCTGACGGATTGGCCACAACACGGGAGCTTGGTGTTAAAAACATCCTCCTTACCAGCGAGGGAAGGTGTTTCGCAGGTGGGGAGGATGGATGACGCAGAAGACATCTTGGGCGGGTTGGAGGAGAAATTTCTCGGTGTTCAAAACTGGTTCTTGGAAACAGAGGGTCCCTCTGCGGGGCTCTCTGCGAGCAGCCCGTCCGTCGGCGCTTTCCCCGCCGCCCCTGGCCGTAACGCAGCCCGGCCGCGTTCGGGGCGCGCGGGCGAAGCGTGGCGGCTGCTTTGCCGTGGGGATACTGAACGCTTCGCTCCTCCGTGCCTTCGACTGCAGAGGGCTTTTTTAAATTGATTACTGGTCTGGCTCAAGTCATTGCGTGATCCTGTAAATATAGAGGGAAGATGGGCATTTTATGATGCCTGACTTCCCTACAATATTTTTCTATTAAGTAAACCGTAATGGAAATATTGGGTTTTCATTTCTTGCTTGCTTCTTTTCCGACAACCGCCAGTAAATCAAAGTTGCAGAAAGCCGTCTCTCCCTCCGCGCTGGCAGAGCCGACGGCAGCCCGGCGGTCACTTACTTTTGGAAATGACATCGCCTTATTTCTAGGCACTCAGCGGACTCCACTGCTGATGTATTGACACTTGCAGCTTTCAGATGAAGGAAATAGCGGAGGATAGCACTTCCAGCAGAGAAATGCCCATATTTTAAGATAAGGACTGCCAGCTGTACTTACACCAATTCGGCGAGACACAAAAGTGCCACGCGCAGAAAGCGAGCAAGTATTTCTTCCCCCCTTCACTCAGCATCCCCATCCGCTCGTTTGTGTGTCTCCGCGCAGCACGGCGGGCGAGTTGGGCGGCGCAGAAACGGGCTGCGAGCCCGTGGCCACGGGGCCAGCGGGGCTGGGAGCCGGGCACCTCTCCCGTCGGGCAGCCGAGGACCTGCGGCGGGGCGTTTTGACCCTTTTTGTCGCACGGGCTCGTTTGCGTTGGCCCCGGACAAACGCACGGAGGCGGCGATGCCTGAGCACATCTACGATCGTTCACTTGGAGCCGAGTCCCGCAGTACAGCCCCGTCCCTGGGCGCTCTCCCTGGGTCACAAAAACTCACGTGGAAGGAAAGTTTAAATGCTGAACATGGATTTTTTTTTTTTCCTGCATTTCTGTGTCTGGTTTTTAAGTACACAAGCTGGGAGCTTTCTACAGGTCCTAGGGTGCTGCAGTCCTCTCTTGTTTATCTGTTTATAGTGAAGAAGCGAGATGGGTTTGGTGTCGGATGAAGCAGTGACGGGCTGCTGAATTGGTGGGGCAGAGCTGTGAGCCGGACCCCGCTCCGCTCAGCCCGACCACGCCACCGGTTTATTTAGTTGAACCAAAGCTGTCGTGCAAGCAGTTCCTTCCACATTTATCTTTGTTCATTGTTGTGGGGGTTTTTTCCCCCCCTAAATATTAATATTGTTCAACCCTACCAGCGGTACACCTGACCGCAAACGCGGGCAGAGCCCGGCACGGGCTGCGCGCTGCTGTCCCTGCCCGGTGCTGCGATGCCGGGCTGAGCCGCGCTCCCGTGACACCTCCCTTTAAACCTTTGTACCATCATAGGCTTTAAAACCAGAAAGAAGCCGACCCCGGGCGCGTTTGAGGGTACATACCCACAGCAACGGGGGTATCCGTCCCCGGTGCCGGGGATGCGGGGGCTGACGCCGCACACCCCTTTCGCGGGGCTGGCGTGGCGCGGTGCCGCGGTGGCGCCGGCTGTGTGTCCGCCTGGTTCTCCAAACCCCTTGGGTGCAGCCCGCCTGCACCGGGGCTCTCAGCAAAAGGGGCGCTGCTCTCCGGCACGTCCGCTTTCATTTCCCCTCTGCAGCGTACGAGCACAACTGCAGGGCGAATGCTTCACCCTCCATCGGTCCTCAGCACTTTTTTTACACATGTCCTTTATCAACGAGTACGTTTCCCTCCTCCATCCTCGCTGCAGCAGGTCAGGGGACCCGGTGCCTCCAGCGGGCGACGGTGGCAGAGGGTCGGTAGCCCCACGGCGTGCCGGGCTGGCCGGGGCATCGCCGCTCGCCCCGTCGGACGGAGCTACGAGCCCACGGTCCCAACCCCGGCGGAGCCGTTCCCACCAGATGGAGCAGTTGCCGTTCCAGTGCTGCCGAGCCGCAAAACCCCCTCCCCCGGACCCTCACAAATTACCCCGCGGGCACCCCGGTTCATCTCGACTGCGCTCCCAGGATGTAAATCTGGAATACGAGTCACAGAGCCGTGAGAGCTGAGCTGAAGCGCTGCCTCTGATTTGGTCCTTTGCTTTGCTTTTTGGCGGCTCCATCGCTTTCCAAATATTTCGAAGCCTCCGTCGGTGTTTTTTTCTAACTTTGCAGCAGCGGCTGGGCGCAGGGGAGTGGTGCTTTTTCAGCAAACTGCCTCTTTTCACCTAATTTGGCCAAAATGCCAAACAGGTGCTTAAAAATCATGCAACACTTCGAAGCAAAATGTGCTGCAGCTGTGGGTGGGGGTGTCCCTGTCCCGGGTGGGAGCAGTCCTTGCAGCGGTCACCCTCCCGGCAGAGGTGTGTGGGTCCGGCGCGGGTACGGTGCACCCGGTGGGGGCCACGGGTGGTACGTCACCCGGTGGGCGCGTTCCCCGGAGCTGCAGCAAGCGGGTTAAGGAGAGGCACCCCGGCGATGCGCCGAATAACCGGCCGTCACCCTCAGAGGGTCACCGAACATTGGCAAAACTATTGTTGTTTCGCTCAGTGTGTGCAAGGAATGATGCCAAACCGCAGCAGGGTTTTTAAGCCTTCCTGAGCCAAATTTTCCTGAGGAGCCACTCATGGTACGGGAGAGGGGAGCTGCCGGGGTGAGCGGTGCCCCCCCGCAGCGGGATGCCGGCGGTGCCGTGCCACGCTCGCCCGCTGCGGTGTGCACGGCCAGAGCCTGGTCACGCACCGGGGCTGTGCGAGGGCCTGGAAAAATGCCGGTGATGAGGTTACCCATCCAATCCGCACTTTGCTCTGCATCCCGTCCCACGCCCTTGCTCCTCCTGGATCCGACACCGGCCCCGTGGAAGGGAGCGGGGAGCTTTGCCCCAGCGCCGGCTGCAGGGAGATGCTGCTCCCCAGGAGGACAACCCATGAAGTTGGCTCCACATGTATCACCGACACCCGGTACCTTCCTGTGCTGCTGCTCCCATGGGAGTAGGAAACCTGTTCCAATCACCACGCTCAGGGCTTCTTGACTGTGCTTTGCCATTGCTTTAAAAAAATTCTTCTCAACCCACCTGGCCTGCTTGCAAGGGTTGTGTATTGCCATGGACTGGCGATGCCTCCTCCCTGCGTGCAGGTACTTTCCTGAAAACCAGGCTCAAGTTTTTCATCTGGTCTGCTGGAGATGACGCTCGGGGTCAAAGTATGCCCAAAAGCTGTGCTCCAGATGTTGCCGTTCAGAACTGGCTCTGCGCTGGTGAAATGCGGAGTTATGATTTATTATTGCACGCGGCGTAATTCATTTTTACATTGAAAGTAATATTATGTTGTATAATCAAATCTCATTTGTTATTTATTGCATTCTCTCCCTGCACAGATGCACTTCACCCTCTCTCCTGGTGGGGAATGTCCTTCGTGCTTTTCCTGGGAGGGGGCTGCGGGATGGTGGCAGCGCTCCTGCCCGGGGGCTGGAGGGACGGCATGGGGCAAAGTCTCTCCAAAACAACATCTTTCACCCATTTGTGCCCATAAAACTGCAGTAACTTCTGCAAAGCGCGACCTCGTGTCCGGCTCAATTTAGGAACGGTCTGAGCTGGCGGGGCTGGGAAGGGGGTCTGCACCGCACCGGGGTCTGCACCGCACCGAGGTCTGCACGTCTTCGGTGCCAACTCCAATTGCTGCACACACGGCGTTTAGTTTAGGATATATTATAATATATATTCCAGATGTATTAAGCTTCAGAGCGTGTCTTGTCTCCTAATCTTCCCCGTGCCAACATGTATCAGCTCAATCTCCCCATCTCCAACAGACAAATTATTTTAGTTGTGCTTTGGAGCCCGATGTAACCGACAACAAATACACCGCAATGCTGGCGGCTACCGCCGCTGCCGCCGCGTGAAGATGCCCCAAGCGCAGAGCTGGAGACAGGTTTTATTTTAAGCCCTCTTTATTCAACATCTCATTTTATACTTAAAAACGGGTATATGATGGGGACATATTAAATGTTGATCTCCGTGCTCAACTATCTGCTAATGTGATTTTTGGTACCACATCACGGCGAAACTCGGAATTCTTTTATCTTTATGTAAAAGTGCTGTCACAAACCCGAGCAAGTTTGCAGTGTGATGCGACTCTTAAAAAGAGGGATTTTTCTGTTGTTGTTTTTTTTTTTGTTACTGATGTCTTCTGCAAAGGATGTCCTTAAGATATAGGAACAGCTATAGCTGCCGGTATTCTGAATTGCTCTGATGGCTTATACTGCAAAGGGAGCCCTGACAATGACGGATAACCTCTGCAACTTCTCAGCGGCGCGTGGGGTTTATCCTGCCTTTTGCTTTGTGTTTGTGTCAGGTTTTTCACTTGGGGCTACGCTCAGCCTGGGTACGCTCGCTGCCTGCCTCCCTCCTCCCCGCTGCGGGCAGGGCGGGCAGCGCAGGCAGGGCAGGCAGCACGGGCAGGGTGGGCAGCACAGTTTGCTGGAGGTGCGTGCTTTCCAAAATACCTCCTCCCAGCCCCGGGCATCACCGCTGTAACCGCGCGGGAGAGCGCCGAGACACCCCAGTTGGGTAAGGTCTCGCTCTCGCAAGCGAATTTGGGTGAAAGAAGGCTGGGAGCTCGCAGCGTAGGGGTTAGTCCTCAACAGCTCCGTGTGTGTGTCAGAGCAAACTGTCTGCGGACGACGCCGGGAGAAGCAGAACCTTTCGGGAGCCCGTTGCTCATAGGCAAACACCTTTAGGTGAAGAGCAGACCTCGCCAAGACATCCCTCGCGCCCCTGGTCTTTGCAGCCGCCGTGTCTGGTACCACAGGGCTTTCCACCACCTCTTGTCCGTGACTTTTTTTTTCCCCCCAGATCTGTTTGAGCTCTTTGGTTTTGCTTGAAACGCTTTAATAAAATCACTGCTCTAATATAGAAAGACTTTTCTTAACAGCTTGGCAGCACTTGTACAAACTCGTTGACCTCATTAAGGTGATGTGGGGGTAGCAAGGAAATGGGAGCGAGGATTTAGGGGACTTGTTTGTTGTGTTTGAGGCCTTGGAGAAGAGACAAGTGAGTGCTCGGGCCATATTGCCGAAGTAATAAAACGCTTATAGACATGGGAAATGGCCCATGAGACTTTGTAAAATCTTCTTCGCTTAGAAGGAGTTGGCCAGGTAGCTTTAACGAGAAAAGAAGAAAAAGTTGCGGGAAGGGGAGTGATGGGGAGTGGNGTGCTCGGGCCATATTGCCGAAGTGATAAAACACTTATAGACATGGGAAATGGCCCGTGAGACTTTGTAAAATCTTCTTCGCTTAGAAGGAGTTGGCCAGGCAATAGCTTTAATGAGGAAAGAAGAAAAAGTTGCGGGAAGGGGAGTGATGGGGAGTGGAGGTGCTGAGACAGAAAGTGTTATCCTTGAGGTTGTCCTTGAGGTTGTCAGCCGTGGTGGGCAGGAGCCGTCCCTCGCCCGTGGCACAGGGCAGCCCCAGCCCCGTGGGCAACAGCAGCGCGGCCGGACAGTGCCAGCGAGGACACACATGAGCTGGGGTTCCGACCAAAGACTTTTGAGCATCCTCTGATACAGACGTGGTCATTAATTCCAAAAAAAAAATGGAATTTCTGGGAAACTTCTGCTACCTGGCGCCCCTATCAGGGGAGGAAAGGAAGCGGTGACCGCGGCAGGGTGTGCTGAGCTGGCCAGAGCTCGGCTTGGGGGGGAGACTGGCGGGGGGTGCCCCCATCCTGCCTCGTCCTGCCATCAGGGTACCCGATGTCACCTTCTGCCGATCAACTCCTCATCAACACAGTCATCCGGACAATCGCCACCCATGCCAGTTCTTCGGGGGTGCCCGAAGTGTCCCGGGCAGGTAGTTCAGTGCGAGCCCACCTCTAATTAATAGCAGTATTTGCTTAAACGGATCAATGCCTGTCCTTGACCTCAACGCACAATTTAAGCTATTACTGTATCGCTAAATATGAAATGAACTGTAATACATTTGAGAGGCAAACCGCTTATATCGAACCCAGTAATCTAGACGAGAATCTTTTTATTACGTCCAATGAAAGCTGTGCGGTTATATTTAAATACTCCGACTGCTAAAGGCTGCAAGGAAAGGCTTTTCCACAGCTAATTTACGGAGGAGCATCGCGGAGGCGAACCCGTGCCTCCAGCCCCACATCATCCCTCCCAAGGAGAAAAATCGTTTTGGAGCGAGGAGTTCTGCTACCGGTGGTTGAAATAGTTTGCTCAATGTATGCGGAAAATAGTGGTTGCAGCAAATGCGCCGAGTTATAAACGGGAGAGGAAAAGCTAAGAGCGAGGTATAAGCTGCAGTGAAGGTTTGCAGGGGTCTGCCGGGGGTGACATCCCCTTGGCGCGGGGCAAAATAAAACAGCGAACAACACACGGGGCACTGCCTCAGCGCTCATCAAACCCACTGAAATCGGGACTGAGAGTTCGTCTACAACGGAAGCGCCGCGCAAGGACCTGCGATAACTCCAACTGCAGGCTCGGCCCCGGTAACGTACCTCTAATTAGCAGCAAGTTAAAAAGTCTCCTCTAGCACATGGGTAAACAATCTCTTGGAGTAATATAGGGGTTGTCAATGACGCTTTTATGTTCAAAAAAAAGCCTGTATTGTACTCTGGGTCAATGAGAAGCTGAGAGAGGTGAGGGCTGTTCAATACTCATGGCCTAAGGTCTGCAGAAATCTCCATAATACAGCAACGGATTCTGCAGGGACAGGAATGCTAAAAGGCGGCGGCATCACCACTTCAGGCAATCGCTGGTGTGGTGCTCCGTGCACCATAGACATCATCATTAGAGGTGCACTGCTATACTTCCCTATTATACTTTGTTTAAGAACAAACAAAAAAAAAACACTAAAACCCACAAGTATTAGGAAAAGAAAGCGGTACCGCTGGTACCGGTTCCGCCGTCGGTCAGGTTGGTTTCCTCCAGTCCGTGGCCGCGGTTGTGTGCAGATTCCTTAAATCGTTGGCATTTCTTCGGCGGGTCAGCCTTACGTACCGCACGGTGCTGTAGCTTTCATGGCCGCTGGATGCTTTAGATCAATTTTATAAATTCATTATGTATCTGGG
>VUYV01000339.1:324773-412232 GCA_008711295.1 Anarhynchus alexandrinus
CTGGGGTGCTGGGGATGCTGGGAGTGCTGGGGATGCTGGGAGTGCTGGGGATCCTGGAGAACTGGGGTGCTGGGGATGCTGGGGGGTACCAGGATGCTGGGGGTGTTGGGGTGTTGGGTGTCCTGGGGTGCTGAAGTGCTGCATATGCGCGGGATGCTGGGAGTGCTGGGGGTCCTGGGGTGCTGGGGATGCTGGGAGTGCTGGGGATGCTGGAGAACTGGGGTGCTGGGGATGCTGGGGGTACTGGGATGCTGTGGGTGTTGGGGGGAAAGGAAAGGAAAGGAAAGGAAAGGAAAGGAAAGGAAAGGAAAGGAAAGGAAAGGAAAGGAAAGGAAAGGAAAGGAAAGGAAAGGAAAGGAAAGGAAAGGAAAGGAAAGGAAAGGAAAGGAAAGGAAAGGAAAGGAAAGGAAAGGAAAGGAAAGGAAAGGAAAGGAAAGGAAAGGAAAGGAAAGGAAAGGAAAGGAAAGGAAAGGAAAGGAAAGGAAAGGAAAGGAAAGGAAAGGAAAGGAGGAAAGGAAAAGAAAAGAAAAGAAAGGAAAAGAAAAGAAAAGAAAGGAAAAAAGAAAAGAAAAGAAAAGAAAAGAAAAGAAAAGAAAAGAAAAGAAAAGAAAAGGAAAAACGGTACTCTCACAGAAATCGCAAAGGGAAAGCAGCAGAAGATGGAAAACTGCGGAGGGCAACGGGGCAGAGGGAGAGCCTCAGGGATCACAAACGGATTGCTGGAGACCGGGGTGCAGCGGCTCGGGGTGCACCCACACGGGTCGCAGCCCTGCGCCGCTGGAGCATCCCCCCTGCGGTTGGAGTTACCTCCCAGAGATCCCACCGGGGGGGTTCCCACGTGGGCGCAGCCGCGGATTTTCCAGGGGGCTGATGCTCTGCACCTGCGACCGCGCTCAGCCTCCGGCTCCGGCGGTGGCTGCACCGAGGCAGGACCTGGTTTGGAGCCCGGCTCGCCCCGGCACCGGCCCTGGCGCCTTCTCCTCACGGGCAACAATGCAAATGAATGGGTTTGCAGCTTGTCGGGTAAATACAATGTTTGTTCTTCCTAATGGATTTCAGCAAGATATGGTAAATATTAACTCCCAGGTGGGGCAAAATGCATAATTCATGAGCTAGCACATCCCGGCTGCGCTGTCTCTCCCATGATTAACATGTAAGGCATTCATTATATTTTTCAGCCGGTGTGTAGGCGAGCGTAGAAAGTTATGCAGATGAATACCAAGCACCTGCGTTACACAGAAGCATCCTTGCTCCATCGCAAGACCTGCTCCGCAGCCGTCCCTGCTGCCTCCCCGTGGTGCACCGGGAGGTTCCTGGGGTTGGGCAGGTAGAGGTTGGGCACTCGGTGACTCCGGCAACTCCTCGCCGTAGGAGACGGGCGCTTTCCCTGCTGCAGCCACGCACGGCTTCATCAAAATAGCCACTGCCATCCTGCCAGCAGCCCTTCCGCTCTGTGAGTTCAGGATTGTCATCTCACCGTCTCATCAACACGTCCTCAAGGAGAAATGACCAAAGGAACTGCTTACATCGCCGACAGCATCCACCATGGGGCCACGAAACGGTGCCTGATCCAGAAGGGACGTAACCACTCTGTTACTCTCTGCTTTTCAGGCAAAATTAAATCTCTTCCCATGCTAATGGTTCTTCTCCTCACCCGTTACATCTCTGATAGGTAGAAGACCCCTTTGACCATGTTTTTCTTCCAAAAGCTCAACACACAAAGACAGACACTGATAACACTTGCACCAGGGGAAGTTTAGATTGGATATTAAGATGAATTTCTTTACTGAAAGGGTCATCAGGCGTTGGAACGCGTTACCCAGGGCAGTGGTGGAGTCCCCATCCCTGGAGGTATTTAAGGGTCATGTAGATATAGTGCTCAGGGACATGGTTTAGTGGTGGGTTGTCAGTGTGAGGTTAATGATTGGACTGGATGATCTTACAGGTCTTTTCCAGTCTAGGAGATTCTGTGATTCTGTAACTTCAAGCTGCGAGACCCTCGAGCGTTGATCACTGACCCTCATCCTTCTCCATCTGCTCTCCCAGCTGCACAGGCTTCACCCACCGCGGCCCCACCTGTGAACCCCTGTGTTTATCAGGCTATTTCCAGCACCTGATGGATCTCCTTAGGGTCGTTGCAGTCCTTGTCTGAGATCCAGAATAACAAAATCAGACCTTCCACCTGTTTTTTTCCATGCAAAAGGACTCCTGCGCTTGCCATGCTCTCCTGCCTCGTGGATGGTCCCAGTCAAGCACGAAATATACTACCAGATTTTTCTTTACCCACACTAATCTACTGCCAAAATGTAAATATTTTTATGTTTGCATCCTGAAGGGTGTGATTCAGTGAGCGTGAAATAACGTGGCGTCCAGGAGAGGGCTGCTGAGCAGCCCCGGGGGCTGGAGGTCTCTGATGCTGCCCATGAAACAGGACGTGATGCTGCTCACCAAATAGGACGGCGCACAAAATCTAACCCAAGGGAGGCTTGGCCTTGCAGCTTGTCTGCGAAGCCCCTGGGCAGCGCCCAGATCTCCAGTGCCAAAACAACCCCCCCACATCTGCAGCAGAAACATCTGGCTTTTTTGCCACCTTTCTGGCCTCACAAGGCGTGAAGCTCTGCGTTCCTTTCGGGCAGGTTAGGAGAGCACGGGCAGGTCAGTTGTGCTGTCCTAGGAATACCCAATTTTCCACCCATCAGTTTTCTGGGGAAAAAAGGATTTTCTTGGCGAATGGGGTGACCCGAAGGAGGGTGCTTGTGGGGACACGGCGAGAGGAACCTCTGCAGCCCCATCCCCAAGGTGCACCCCCCATGGGGGTCCTGCCCCGCACCCGCCAGCCGGGTGGCACCGAGCTGGACATTGAGAAGACCTTTTTCTGTCTGCACATATGAATTTTTCACATGTGTTCATTTGCTTTAATGTGCTGTGGGACCTGAATGCACGACGGGGTCTCCGAAAGGAGGCGGTGGGAGAGCCGGGGTGCTCCGCCGAGCGCTGCCCCCGCAGGACGACGGGCGAGCGGTCGCTCTGCTCACACCAAACCCGCTCTAAAATATCATTCGCTCCCTCAAAAAAAAAAACACAAAACCACCAAAGGAATTCAGAGCGAATCTGAAGACTGCAGCAGGGTGATGTGAGCTAGCGGTCGAGCCGGGACCAGCTCTGACTACGTATTTCTGGGGAAAACGGGTTTCAGTAACTAGTGAATCCTCTCCCCTATGGACTGCGTACTCCTCCATGCGTCAGCTAACGCATCCCCGTGCGAATCACACTGCCTGGCTCTTGCACCCAAATAACTCTCCGTTTCTCACTTTATCTTCCAAAATCCCGGTTATTCGTAGGTATGGGCTTAGCAAAGGGTTAAGAGGTGAAAACTTGCTGCATTGATCTTTAAACGTGTAGTTTAACCTAATTAATTTCAGTGAAGTAAATAGGATTTAAATTTCTGCGTAAGTGATTTGTTAAGTCGGGAGATAAATATGGGCCTTCACCTCCTTCCCGTTAATTAGACGCCGATTCATAAATGCTGGCATTTGATGCTATCACAAAAATTGCCCCTAGAAGTGATTAGAGCCTCTCTTAAAGACTTAGCCGCTGGAGGAAATCTGTCTCCCAGACTATTGGTCTTCTACTTTTTCTAGGGCATAAATTAACCGCCTGCGCACATCTCGGTAGCTCCCGTGGCCCCGTGGCGACCGCGGTGAATTGTGCCGTCCCCTTTGGTGGCAAACTTCTAAATGGAGCTGATCTATCGCCAACCTCGCCTCACCTTGTGCTGAAGTTAGATGTAAGCCCAAGACTAAGAAGTCACGGCTCGTGCACCGACTCACCGCTTCCCAATTCTTTTTCTCGCTTGAAGTAGTCTTTGCCTTTGCACTCGCGTGGTGACAGCGCAACAAAAAGCCATCTTAATAAATGAAAGGAGTGACATTCAGCAATGCAATTTAAGACCTAGATAAGTCAGATGTTAAACACCTAAGGGGTATAATCTCCTTTTAATGTGAGCACAATTCCCATTAACATTAATAGGGGGTTGTACGACGGCTTCAAAAGGAGAATGTGCACCTAAAAGTGCAAATTAGCACTTACAAACTCTATTGATAAATTATTAAAGCATATCATTAAAGCATAGCCACACCTCCAGATCATTAGAGCAAGTCAAAAACAGGAAGGCGGCATGCGCAGCGCTCCCTCATTATAACAAGAGCTAAAATGCCATTTAGTCACCAAAATGAACCTAGTGTAAATATTGGTTCATCAGCCCCCGCTCCATGCAGAATTTGGAGTTTTAAGAGCTCAAACGTCACTTCTTTAAATGCAAATAAGCACCGGGAGATGCTTTTAATGCAGGTCACCGCTTAGGAACTGGCATTCAAAAAGTAAATCAAAACCAAAACCACTAAGCCTTAGGGACCATGCCGTCATCAGAGTTCTTTGTTGTTGTTTACATGGCACCATGGCTGCAATAAAACCAGCACCTCCCTCCCCCTGGGGGGTTCAGACCTGAATTACCAGGCCTGCCACAATTAATTTTCCTCTGATCATTGTCTCCAGGGAGGATCACGGGTGACACCGCCTGGTTTGAGGGCACAGCAAAAACCACTGGTGCAGGTGATCCCCTGGTGAAATCATAGAATCATAGAACAGTTTGGGTTGGAAGGGACCTTGAAGATCATCTAGTTCTACCCGCTGCCCTGGGCAGGGGCACCTCCCACCAGCCCAGGTTGCTCCAAGCCCCGTCCAACCTGGCCTTGAACACCTCCAGGGATGGGGCAGCCACAGCTTCTCGGGGCAACCTGCGCCAGGGGCTCACCGCCCTCACGGCCAAGAATTTCTTCCTCAGATCTCATCTCAATCTCCCCTCTTCCAGTTTGAAGCCATTCCCCCTCATCCTATCACTACACGCCCTTCTAAAAAGTCCTCCTCAAGCTCTCCTGTAGGCCCTCTTTAGGGACTGGAAGTAAAATCCTCTTGGTTTTCCTCTCCTGTCCCAGCAAGGTGGACCTCCCCAGGGTCGCAGTGTCCAGGCTGCCATGGCCGTACAGGCAGCAGCTCGCCCCACTCCTGTTTGCTTGCCCAACCGATGGATGAGGGCTCATCGGGCATTTTGCAGTCCAGCGCTATTTATTCCTCCTGGCAATGACCCCCCAGAGCAGACACGTCGAGTGGAGCTCCCGTGCTGCGTTCGTTGATGGAAATGACTGTGAAAACGCCAGGCACCGGGAAGGATGGATACGGTATGTGCCTGGAACCACTGGGATTGGGCATCTATTCCCACTTCCAGCTCCAACCCCTATCTCCGAGCAAATGAGAAAGCAAAGCAACACCAACAAAAGAGCCCAACTCCTTCAAAACCCCAGGCTGTTCCTGCGATGCCCATATCGGCTGATCTATCCCCAGAAATTGCCATCAGCCCATTACCTACGGCTTTTAAATTATTAACTGTCTTTGACATCTCATCCGCATTAATTCCCTGCCTTTCAGGACACCGTGTATCTCTCAGAGATTACCCTTTTACTCTCCCTTTTGTTAGATTAACCAGACAGGGGTGTCTCCAGCTTTCTTCATAATTCATGTCCCAAAACAGAGACTCTTTTTGGTTGCCCCCCACAGCACCTTTACAACCCCGGCGATGTCTCCCCTTTCACAGGAGGAGCAGAATTGTCGGCACCAGTCTCAATCTATCTCTCCAAGTTAGGTATTTATAGGATTACAACAGTCCTCTAACCCTGGAAAGGAGTTAAATAGGACATAGACATCCTTTCCTGGGAAGGTCCTATTTACTCATCCTGTGAGGATTTTTAACGCGCTAAAATAGCATTTCGTCCCACGCTTCAACATGCAGATTGACATGGTTCACACTAACCCAATGACCAATCTCCTGATTTATAGGGTATTGTCCTCACCCTTCCAGCGATCTTTTCTTCATTTAAAAAAAAACGGGCTATTTCTCTATCAAGGGTACATTGTGTAGTGTTATAACCACTGTCCTTAAACACAGGCCCCAAACACTAAACCCATTCCTGAAGATATTCAACAAAATTGTTTTTAAAAATAAATTATTCGTATGAATGTAGCTGCATGAGGAGTAGAAGTCAAGAAAACTGCACCTCCATGGTGATCCCAAGTTTTGAGTGATGCCAATTCTTTATGCTGGAGGGAAGTAAATATACAAATTCAGCTGTGGAGGTTAAAACAGACCAAAAAAAAGTGTCCTTCATTCCTATGAAGAAAAGCTGTAACATGGTAAAAAAAAAAGTGTCCTAAAATACAAATAAAAAATAAGGACATTTTGCTTCCTAAATTAGTTCAGCGAAAAAATCATTCCTGTGAAGGTGGGGTAGCTGGAGCCCCGTTTCTGCAAGGTCTGGAGCCGGCGGCACCAGGTGAGCTGCGGTTTTGCACATAAAACACAAGCCAAGATGAGATGGGAACAGGAGAGGCAGAGTAAGATGAAGGTTAGAGTGACACCTCCGATGACGGCCTATAATGAATTTTTTAAAGTTTTCCAACAAAGAGCAATAAAGGTCAGCTCCCTTCCGCTGAATTCAGCTAATACTTTATTAATACCAATTGAAATTACATACATATAGCAAAAGAGACAAGTCTGTAAGTGTTCGGCTGCCGCTGAAATCGAGGCTGCCTAATCTCTCATCCTGCTCTAACCTAATACTCATTATCGTGCTTTTGAGGGAGTCTCTAGAAATGCGTGTTTTTGTGATGGCAACTTAAACAAGCGGAACCAGAGGGTGACTACACGGCGCACAGCCTCCCCTTTGCATCTCCTGAACGTGGGTTTGGTTCATCCCAGCCCCTGCCTTGCAGTGAGACCTCACAGCAGGTTTCCATGCTGCCTCTCAGCCCACAAATCCACAGTCTGTTGCCGAAGAACAGTTCCCCATGTTGCACCGTGGTGGAAGAGACGTGGCACATTATCTGCACCAGCTTCTGTCATCAGAAAGTTGGGACAGAAACCAGGAACTGAACCGAAAGGGCAGAAGAACCACTCTCCTGCCCTGTAGTGGGTGTCCTCTCCCTTCTCAGGCTCCAGGTTTAAGGAGACCCGTAGGGGGAGACCAGGTAAGAGACTGCTGCGGTATCAGCTATAGCTGGTTGCTACCTTGGGTGCTGCCGTGGTGGCATTTTCCAGGAAAGTTGAAACTACGGACTTTCAGGGTTGGGTTTTAGCAGAGGTCAGGTCTGAGTAGGAGACTCCAGGTGAACCATCTGCCCAGGGACCTTGCTGACACCCAGTGGTGCCACGCAGTGGCCACCGTTGCCCACATCTCCCTTAGAAACCCAGCGAGTCTCATCCCCATCAAACAAGTTTTAATTATTCCACAGATTACATTGAAAACAGCTCTTCCTTTAAAAAAAAAATAATTATCATGAGAAAATGCGTCTTTTCTCTCTAATAAGAAATCATTAATTAGGAGATGTTGACCCAATGAGCTGTGATAGTTCGGTGGATGATGAACACTGCTTTTAATCAGACCTTTTACAAGCTAGTGGATGTTAACTTCTGGCTGTTAATTATTCACACCTTCAAGTATTCAGATGGTTAGAATATTTCATGAATGCTCTTCTTTTTATTTAATAGCGACATTGGATTTTATGAGCTAGGAATCGCACTTATTAATTTACAGTCGTTTTGCACTTCCATGCCAGTCATTTAGCATTAACTCTCTGTTTAAAAATAATAAATGACCCCTGACTCTCCATTGTCTGTCATAATTAGCATACTGTCTTTTAAAGAGGAAAGCATGTTTTCTCTTCATTAACAGTAATATTACCTAGGAAGACAATCAGCAAGTCCGTGATCTAGAAGCTGCTGTGGACGCCAAATTACCTTCTCTACCAGGACAAAATCAATTAACACCACTAGGGATGTCATTATTGTCACATTATGTCACCGGATATACTCCAGGGTAAATAAATGATTTGTGGAATTTTTAATGCCGCCGCTGGAAACTCAAAGCTGAGCCGCATGGGTGGTGGGACCGGCCGGTTGGGGAGTCCGAGCACCGACTCTGCCCTTCCCCGGGGATCAAATCTCTGCTGGTGCAAAAAACGAGGGGGGGAAAAGGTCAACTGAGCGTGGGGTGGGGTGTGGTGGTGCGGAGCCCGGCCAGATCGATGGCGCTTGTGTCCTGCTGTTCTCTACGGAGCATCACCCAAAGTCACTCAGCATCACCCCGCGAGGTTGGGACAGTGCCGTGGTGGGGCGGAGGGGAGGGAGCACGGAGAGGTGGGAGAGGGCTCAGGGCTGAGACAGAGATAATTTTATGAACAATTTTATCACCACAACTATGTCTGGGTGTTTGCCACTCTTCAGTACCATCACGAACCGCCGGGTTGGTCCTTGGTGGGGCTTTCCAGCCGCACACAACACCCGGGAGATGCCGTTTTTAAAAGTATACGCAACTTCTATATTTTGCCCGATGTCGGGGGCTATTTAATTAAGTCTATTCTGTCTAACACGATCTGATGTCATTGTACAAGGAGATGTTCTTTGTTAGCAGCGCTCTTAGTTTCAGGCTCCTCTGTGTATTTGAAACCATGGTAACAGAAGAGTAAGCTAAAGCCAATGAGATAATGAGATATTCTCATTGTAATTGTGTTTCATGAGGGCACACGCTCCCATGGGTGGGATCTGTCTGTCTTACAACTGCTAACAGAATTTAAGGAACAGGCATATATTAGCGCAGCGGCGTTTTTCACAACAGCCATGTAAACACTCCTGACGCGGCGTTTGCTGTTGTTTCCAGCACGTTCAAGTATGTCATGTGCATTTGTGTCGCAGGAAATCACGCTGCTAATGGGTATCAGTAATTTTAAAACCCTCAGAACTTCAAGGAACTTCAGGTTTGAAAGGCATTAACGAGGCGGCGAGGTGCTGGTTTGCATGATAATTGCGGCCGGGGCTGGAGCTCTGGCGGGGAGGAGGCGGTGGAGGCAGAGACGGGGGGGACGGGGCTGGAGCTGCCGCAGCCCCGAGTCGCTGGGGCGTTTATGGAAGAGCCCGCGATAAACCCGGGCCAAGTGCCCCGCGGGGTTCAGCCTCCCGCTCCCACTGGAAATGAAATCTGGAAGTTCGAGCGGCATTTTAATTGCGAAACTTTCTACAGGCGCGAAGGCGGGGAGGGGTTTATCTTCTTCCATTGTAAAGGGAGAGAAAACAGAAACAAGTGGTTGGGTTTTTAGAGATCCCTTCCAGAGTGTTTTTTTTTTTCGTTTTACTCCCAGACGCGTTGAAAGGCACTCACTAAATCGCCCTAAATGACTTTGTATATTTTAACTATAATTTTTAACCACCACGATGACCGTCCCCCGCCGAGGCTCTCAGCCCCCGTGCACGGCCTCCCGCCCCTCCTCGCAAACCCGGACCGAGCCACCCACCTGCATGCCGGGCGCCTTGAGACGGTTCCGCGCAGCACCACACCACGCACGGCGCTGTCAGGGCACAGATGAGGGGCGCAGGGGGGGCTCCCTGCGGTTCGTTTGCCACGCCGTGTGCAGTACTTTCCATATAAGACATACTTTGGATGGTGTGCAAAAGCGGAATAGGAAATATCATTTGGGGAACGGAAGGAGACAGGATCAGATCTGCTTCACGCTACGTCGCCTTTGTCCTGTGTAATTCCCAACGTATGTACATTAATGGCTCTTTTCCCTGGGAGCAGCAGAGCGCCTCAGTACGGGGCAGGATGATCTGGGATGGTGAGCGTGCGTGGAGGGAGTATGGGATGGTCTCATGAAAAACATCACAAAACGTCTGGGAAGGTGGATTTTTCCCACAGCAGAAGCATGGAGGTGGCTCCCTGGGAGTCCCGCCGGGGTGATGCTCGGTGGGCACGCGGGGGCTGCTTTGTCCTGCCTGGGCAGAGGCCGGAGCTGCTCCATCGCCATGGCTGGCAGCAGGGTTAGCGTTTCGCAGAAACAAACACTAACGAGCAATGCCGGCGTTAAGATTCACGAGGTGCGTTTCCACTATGGTCTTCTGGGAGGGCCAACTCTGCCCTTCCCTTTGGGTACCGTGATGTTGGACTCCCCTTAGAGATGCATATGTATACGTATATGCGTCGTACGATGGACAAACACACAAACAAATGCTCTGGCTCGTCGGCAGAGGGAACCTGAGCCGGCTTTGGAGCAGGTCCAGCGTGGCCACCACCACTCTGCTGCATCGTTATTGGGTCGGCTGATCTGGCCACCGTCGCTGGCTGAAGCCCTCTCTGCTCTCTGGACCCACCTTCTGCCGGCAAAGGAAAAACTGCTTCGTCGGCGCAAAACGGCATCGTTTACTGCACCTTCTCCCCCGGCGTGAGCTGCGGGAGAGGGCTCCATCCTGGCTGATACCCACTGGGAGCTCCGTCCCCAAACGCCGTGGGCTCACGCATGTCCGTGGGACCACCGCCGCGTTGGTGGGGTTGGCAAGCACCAGCCTCACCGGGCCCTGAAATTGCCGGGCTTGGGCATCGCTCCTCCGGCTTTCCCAGCCATGACCTTTCCTGCCTTCCTTTCCCCGGGAAGGATGGACGTGCGAGGTGATCCCAGCCCGTGGCACCGGCTGACAGCGACCCAGCGGGCAGGCGCAGGCAGGGGAGCAGCGAGAACTTGCTTCACGCTGTAGTCGGGGATGATTTTTATTATTATTATTACTATTACTTCAAAGGAAACACTTCTGATGTGGGGAAAGCTGACAAGATAAATTATATCCGTTGTCAGCTGCGTGTATAGACCTTTGTGATATTTTAATTAAAACCACGCTCTCCGTCAGCCCGGCGTGCATCTTCACCGAAGCCGCGGCGGGGAGCTGGGAGCCGCCAGCGCTGTCACCAACACAACCACCGCAGGGTTGAATCTCCTTCCCACACCGCGTACAGTTCGTGTTTGTCTCCTGCACACCAAAAAATTAGTCCCTGGATTGGTTTCGTGCGGAACAAGACCGTGAAAGTGTGTGCAATATTTTAGCCGTGATGGGCACCGCTTTCAGAGAGTACGTCGCCCATTAAAGCTGTCTGCAACGCGTCACCGAAACGGCTATAATGAGCCTACATAAAAATGACTTTTAACTGCTCAAATATGCTGTAAATTTATCCAAAACATGGAGTCCAAAGGAAAGCCATTTTTGTTTGTACTCTTAAAGGAATACCATTTCCAGCTCTGTGGCTTAAAGCTCCAACAGTTCAGTCCCAATAAGCAGGTAAAATGCCTGCAGTGGTGTATTTCAAAGGAAAGATGTTCTTTCTTAGGCAGCGCATTAAAATAACTCCCTGTCCAGCCCTAGACGTGTGGGGTGAGGCAGACAGCACCGGAGAGGTGTCCCGCTTTCCCGGCACATGGATCCGTTTTATCCTGCTGGAGATGTTGAGCCCGATGACCCACGTGCAACCAGAGGACAACAGAGACTCTTAGAAAAGGACATTTTTTAACATCAGTTGTGAGCGTTCCGCTGATCCCATATTAACCCATATGTGACACTATGATATGAACCACCTGAATGACTTTGTAGGTTCCTTGGCTTAATCATGCCAGCGTGATGGCGGGGCAAGGCTGATGCCCCATCACGGTTTTGACCTTCCCTGTTAGGAGCCTCTGGCTCCTTAATCACTTCACGAGGCCTAAAACCCCAGGAACTGCCCCCGAACTTCCCAAACAACCCAAACCAGTGCCAAGCAAAAGTTCAATTCACCTTCACAACTCCATACTTACCCACCTTGGCCATTTTTTCCCCCAGCTTGTTATTACAGCTGTGGATCACAGTTCAGCGCTTGTAAAATAAATCTGTTATCATAGCTCGCATATAATTAGTGCTAAATGCGTGTGGTTTATTTTCAATATCAGGAGCCACATTAGGCATCAAAAACACTTAAGATGCTGGCTATCACCGCGCTTTATGACTCTGCCATTTACTGACTCGAAGCAACAAATATTTAATGTGACAGTAACATTAAAACACGGCTGAGCCGATAAAGCAGCATGTCCTGCAATTTGCATTGCATGATGCAATGACGAGCCGTACATATTAACGATGATGCAGCTCGCCTGGTTCAGAAAACCTTTGTTGTTGAGACACGGAGAGCCAAGGCGTGTGTCACGCTGGCAAGGGGAGGACAAATATTTTTAGATACTGATGTAAATAAGCTGCCGAGATTAGCCGGGATTTCAGTAAAGACGGTCACGAGACAAGACGCTTTTGTAGGCGCGCACCGGCTGTCACGCACGACACCTCTCTCTCGTGTTAATTAAAATTTGTGGAGCATGTCTTGTGAACGTGCTGCTTTTGCGGGTGCACAAGAGTACGTGGATTGTCATATCACTCGTTTGCTTCGGTGATGCTCGTAGGTGACTCCATACAAGGAGAGAGGCAATGCCGAGCCCGGAGCCCGTGGCTCGTGCCCTGTCCCACCCGCCCCAGCGCTTCTTCGGGGTGTTTCTGGAGCCGGAGCTTGGGGCCCGTTTGCGATCGCCCCTTGGGTGGGTGTTGGGGCAGGGGCAGCCATGGACGCTGCTCCCACTGGGAGGACAGGTCAGGTCACCAGGTCCTGCCCCTGGAGTGACCACAGGATGCAAAACCTGCCCTGGAAGTCAACACCACCTTTGGCACAGACTCATGTGTGACCCATGAAGTTTATGAGGTTTACAATGTTTTATAAGTTATAAAGGGTTTTCATGAGGTTTGGGTCCAAGTTCCTCCAAACTTTGAAGGTATCCGGACACGTTTGGTTGAGAGCTTTCCCCAGATCAGCTCCCTGACCTCTGGCAGCACTGGGCGATGGCTGCGCATCACTGCCACCACCCTGAGCCCAGCGCTGGCCATCTGCCACCACGGTCCCCGCTTCCCCTGGCGCGGGGAGGAATGTCCACCAGCCCTGAGGAGCATCTCTTCCTCCCCAGGATTTGCTAAGAGATGTGCAGAGCACCTGGAGTGTTAGGGGATATGGTGCACCGTTGGGAAAACCATCCTAAAATTCATTAAATCAGTGATGTTTATGAAAGTGTAAGAGCAGGAGCGAGAAGGAGGAGTGCTCTAGTGCCTGGGCACCTGCCGGCGTGTGGCTTGGGGACCTCTGCGTGCATAAAAGCTTCTTCAGCAGCGAGCAGAACGAGCCAGGAGAGCTTTCCAGAAGACCGGAGAAGGCTGACGTTCCTTTGGGACGGTGGAGGGGCCGCGGAGGGCGGGGGACACCTCCAATTCCCCGGCTCACCGAAGCCTCCCCTCTGCGCATCGCTGCAAAGACAGTAAGAGAAGAAAGGAGTGGATTTAGATGTATAAATATATATTCATACACATATATATATGTACAGGTTTGTCTATACGTAGACAGGTTTGTCTACGTGTGTGTGTGTATGTGCACATATACAAACCACCTCTTCCTTCTCTCTCTGCACACATATATATGCGCATATATATATATATATGCATCTATATGTATNCAGCGAGAAGGAGGAGTGCAAATATATATATATATATGCATCTATATGTATATATATGTAGACACATATCCGTTCCTCTGGCGCATCCATCGTCCCCCACCAACCGCCCGCGTCTCAGATGTGTACAGCCGCGCCGAGAAGGAAGATCTTTGGAGAAGCTGTTCAAAAGAGTCCTGCCCAGAAAGAAATAGGAACCAAATGCTAACGCAATCCCGTCTTGCTCCTTCGCTAACGTGCCCGTACGCAGAACAACATGGCAAGAGACTTCTCGACGAATTTACTGCAGAAAAAACTATTTGACAGTCTTGTACAGGAAATCGGAGTTATGTAGCGTCTTTTTTTAATTTAAGCAATATACACAAATCAAGTCTATTTATTAAATCAATGTATAGTCATTTTTACAAGGAAGTGTAATTTAAAAACAGACATAAAAGATTTCTAAAGTAATGATACACATCTCTTTTGGACAAATGTTATTTCAGGGATTTATGATAATTCCTTTTCTGAAAGAAAAACGAAGCTAATTGAAACAAACTTTGTACTTTATATTAATGCCATTCGAATACAGTATGTGCTGCCAGTTATAAAGTGACATTGAAAGCTGATGCTGTTCTCAACAACACCATGGTTTCTCAGTTTTATGTACTTTTTAATTTCCTCTGTGGAAAATCTGTTCTTCATAAAAGGGCTGCTAAAGAAAATGTGGAAAAAGTTGATTCATTCCATATTTACATTCTTGCTAGTACCTGGAAATGAACCAATTACCAATGTGAGCCAAAAAAGAAGTTAGAGAAGTCATTTAGAAAACTCGTCTTCCTACAGGCACTGCTTCAGAAGTGCCCTGGGAAAGTTCTGCTCTGATAGCAAACACCTTTCATCCTAATAAGATTTCGGAGCCTCAGCCCCTGGGCTAGTGCAGCCTGCTCCTCGCCACCGCTCTGCGCCTCAGATCCTCCTTAGCCGGGGGCAGCTCTGGGGGCCTGGGGAGGGGCCCCGACCCCCATCCCCAACCCAGACTCAAACTTGGATCCGAACACAAACCCGAAACAAAACCTGAACGTGAAACCAAACCCAAACTCAACCCCAAACCAAACCCAAACCTGAACCCAACCCAAACCCAAACATGAACCCAAACATGAACCTCAGCCCAACCCAACCCAAACTCAACCTGAACCTGAACTCAACCCGAACCCAAACCCAAACATGAACCCAAACCCGAACCCAAACCCAAACAAAAACCCACCCCAAACCCCAACCCAACCCAAAGCCAACCCAAAGCCAAGTCCAAACCCATCCCAAACCCAACGCCCAGCCTGCTCCAACCCCAATGCATGGGGATCCCGGGCAGTGCCAAGCCTGAAGCCACCCCACAGCACCTCTGGGGTGCCCCATGTGTTAGGGCAGCTGCTGCATTAAAACTGAGGGTGGCTGTGTGCAGCTGGGGACAGCAAACTGTGGGTGCTACCAACTCTGGGGCTTCACCATCCTCCTGCTCCGTCACGCTCTGATTTTGTGAACAGAGAGAGGACAAATCAAACAGCCGCCACCGATGCTGCTCTCAGCCTCCCGTGGGGTGAGGTGCTGCATAGGGACGTCCTGCTAAGGGACCCTTCTGCCGGGTTCCTTTTCCCAGAGGTCTCCTTTGGGGCTTGGGGGGCTCCGCGGCAGCAGCCCCTCGCCCTCAGCACAGCACATCAGGGCAGGGCTGCTGGTGGCCACAGGACAACGTGCTTCTCTCATTAAACCCGCATAAACACCTGGGCTCGTTTAAATCACAAAGTAAAAAAAAAAATTAAAAAAATTTATTAATTTGCCCAAAAGAGGACGAAGAAGGGGAGTTGCTTCTTTAAAGCTGAATTTCAGCATCGCTGACATCCACCCTGTCGGAGCGGTGTCTGGTTTTGGGTCACTTTTCCCAATTCCATCCTGAAAGCCTCACCGGGGCTGCCCGGAGCAGCCTTGCCCAACCTCCGGCTGCTGCTGCCACCTCCAGCCCGAGCGACTCTCCGCTCCTTCCCTCTCAGTTGCACGTAAGCGGATGCGACTTGCTGAAAAAGCCAGTCGTCTCCGGAGGGGGGTTCGTTTGTAGCTTCTGCGTCTCCTCTTTGGTTACTCAGTTTTGCAGAAATACGCTTGTTTTTTGGTTTTTGTTTTTTTTTCCCCCTAGGACTGGGTTTAATAAAGCCTTGCTGTGGCGTCTGCGTGGTGCGGTCGCCCACGAGGTTGCTTGCTTGGGGCTTGCGTGGCTCTCAGCGGCGCTGGGACCGGGCCGGGGTTTATTAAATTCTGGTATAGGGAGAAAAGTAGAAAGTTGGATTTCCAGCACTAATATGATTTTTATTCTTTCTTTCTTTTTTTTTTCTTTTTTTTTTTTTTTTTTTTTTNCTAGCCTGTTGGGTTTGGGTTTTTTTTGCACTCATATTGTGAGTTTCATTTCAAAAAGCAGTTTGATGGACACGGCGCAGTGCCGCCGCTCCTCATTACCAGAGAAAAGCCGGGCCGCGGCGCTGCCGGCCCTGCTCTCCTCCAGAGAAAAGGACAAGCCTTGTCCCACTTCTTGCTCCACAAACTGAACCACAACGTCTGCAAGTGTGGATATAATGAGGTGGAAAGTTTTGCCTCTTGGACTTGGGTTTTCACGCAATATACTCGCAATCTCCAGTTTGGGTTGATTTTGCTGAAGAGAGGGACCCCAACATGAGCCGCTGCCGCTTCCCTCCCGCAGTGGCTTCTGGAGGATGTGAGGAGGATTAAGCATCCCTCCTTGCAGGCGTGGATAAAACACTTAGTGAGAAACTTCCCGCCTTCAGAAAACCGGGAAAGAAAACACTCAGTGTTCCCAAAGCAAGGGAGAAACCAACTCCCCCACCCCCTGCCCTCGCCGCGGGGCGAGGGGGCTGCCAACCCTCAAAGGGGGTTTGCGGCCCCGCGAGCAGCCCGGGCTCCCGGCTCCTGGCATATGGCTCGGGGTGCAAACCCCTCCTCAGAACCCCCCCCCCGAGGCGTGGGCTGCGCCTGGGGAGCGATGGTGGCCGAGAGGCGGCGGCGCCGGGAGCCGGGATTGACCCATTGATCCGGTACCCGATTCCCGCGGGCGCCGCAGCAGCAGCTGCACAATAAACACGGCACGGAGGAGATATACGACCATCGATCCCCTACTAATAATCTTTTGCACTTCCACGGGGCTTTTAGGGAGTCCCCGAGGGGTTTGTAAGCATCGCCCTTCATATTCAGAGCCCCCGAAAGAGCCGCCAGCTTTGGCGGTCGTCCCCGCCCCCCCGAATTTGGGGGAGCGCCGCAGCCATCGGGCTTTTTCGAGGAGCAAAAAATAAAATTGCTTGATATGCAACAGGCTGAGCGGGTTCCCTGCTCCAAATCCTACTTGTAAATACAGCCCCTCGTGCTCCTCTTCGGAAGCAGCGAACGTGGAAGTTGGTTTGTGGCCTCCAATTAAGTTAGGATTGATTTTATAGGGTTGTTTGGTTTTTTTTTTCCTACAGGCAGACTGAAGAAATACCTCGAGTTAAAATTGCTTTAACCCCATTTTAAAGTATGCACGCTTATACTGAATATAGTGCTCAGGCTGTTTGTCTTGCTATTTTAAATTAGCTAAAAAATCAATTGTAGAAAGCAACTTCCACGCACAGCTGCAGAAGGCTCTGGGAGCTCCAATATCTGCTCCGGGGACGCATCTGCAACATCCTAAATATTACGAGAAATTACATGAAACACCGAATATGGAGACTTTAAACTCACTCCGCTAAAATACACTGCCACGGTATTGATTAAGTAGCGAAATATAGATCTCAAAATTAACACGCCGTTGTATCGAAAATACTGATAAATGGAAATTCTCCTTTCTCGCCAAGCGGTGGTTGCACGCGGCTGTGACAGACAGAAGCAGAGGTGTCGCACCAGGCAGAGGGGGGGTGAGGAGCCCCGAGTGAACGAGAGACAAACACGTCAGTGGGGGAGAGTCGGAGGTACTCATCGTATCGCAAAACATAACCCTTCCAGGGAGCTTTGATCAAACACAGAGTGGTGATCAGCTACCACCACTGCTAACGAAATCCGGTGTTTCTTCTAATCTTATTGATATATATATATACACACTGAAATGTGATGTATTTGCAAAAAAGTGAGAGTGTTATATAATACCCGCTAAGTGTCCTCTGGGGGAAAAAAAAAAGAAACTGTTTTTTCTGTCCCCTAAACCTTCACTGATGGTGACATATATGGCCCCTCGGATGCGCAGGTGCCATTCATTTAAGTGAGGTTAATGTCAGAAAAGTTTCTTCCTGGAAATACCTCAGCCGTTTTGCAGACAATTTTATTCTTCTGCTGTACTTCCGCAGCTCTCCAAAAAGAAACCTTACTTTAAAATACGGGGACTGCATTGGCTCGGAAGCCTCGGAGGTGTGCTGCCAGCCGGCAGCCCCGGGGATGTGACACCACGGGGATGGGGGTGTGACACCATGGGGATGGGGATGTGACACCACGGGGATGGGGGTGTGACACCACGGGGATGGAGATGTGACACCACGGGGACGGGGCTCCGCAGCAGCATCTCTCCGAGTATCAATCCCAATTAACGAATTATCCCCTCTGAGCAAAACGAACATCACCAAGCAGCCGCTGCCCTCCATTCATCCCGCTTCCTCCTTCCCTTTGCTTCCCCGCCCCTTCCATTACCGCCTGCTCGTTCTCGGTGCTTCACTATGTATTTTTAATTTCCAGCCCTCCCGTTCCTCCTTGGCGGCTCCCGCTGCCCATTTCCCTAACGCCGGGCTTCCAGCGCCGAGTCATTCCGCGCCTTTTTGGAGCTGTTTCTGCCTGGTCTTATCAAAGTTTTGAGGAGACAGGAACCAGGTAATACGTAGGCTAATACGGGCTTTCAGTATTAGGACTGACAGGTGAAGCGCCCTAATACGTTTGCAAAATTTAATGAAAGGGGAAAAGCAAATTCTCAGCTGAGCGAGGAGAGCCCCGCTCCGCGCCGCCAGATGTGCTCCGTCCAGCTGTATTCCTCCCCTGTATTTTACATCTCGGCGAGGGTGTAGGTTATACCCGGGATTTATGGGCCGGCTTTTGTTTTCATTTTGATTTATTTACGATTAGGCTACGCACTGAGTTACTGCAAAATGTCTGCTATGTGCCATTTGGCTACGTCGCTTCTGGTATTTATTGTATTTTTTGCTGAACCAGGATTACATGCACTGATATAAAAAAAAATTGACGGGAAATCAATGCGGCTTAGTGTAAAATATCTTGACTATAAAGATTTTTTTAGATATATCAAACATTCACTCGGTGTACAGTGTGTTTACTGTGTCTTGAGGCTGTTCCCTTGACATGATGATTGTACTAATTGTCCAAGTATTTGATTTAATTTGCAGTGGGAGCCAGAGAGAGGCATACAGTTTCTACTTAAGGGATTTCAGTTTGAGTTCAGGGGAAGAAAATGCTCTGTACATAGGCAACCGCGGGATATAATCCCTTCCATAAATTTGACAAGACCAATCCAGCCCCCCCCCAGGCTGCTTTCCTTTCCTCCTCCCACGTTCCCCCATGCGCACACGTGTTTGTACGGCTGCCGCTGAACATCGTTCTTCTCATCACAGAAAGCAGAACCCCAGAAACCCTCTTTAGAAGCCAATTACCTCTCAGACAGTTCATGGGTGTTTTGTTCTGGGGCCAGCGATGTCCTTCAGCCCATAGAACTCCTTTTCTTGGTGGGGTGGCAGAGCCGGCGTGGCCTCCCTGGGCTCTTGCCCATGCCCAGCTCTTCATGCCTCCTCCTCCTTCATCATGGCCAGCTGGGCTGAGATGACGACATCTCTTGAAGGTGATGCCTCGCTGAGCAGGGCTTGCCACAGCTGCATGGAGGTCCTGCAGAAGGGCTAGACATGTTCTGGGGAGCCACCTGGAATACTGCTTGCTTCCCTTTGTGGCCGTACCAGACTGGTGGCCCATGGTTACCTTGTGGTCACAACATTGGTCCTTCATGCACCTTCTCACCTAGTTTACACAGGAGTCACAATGTGACATTCCCCTCCTCTAGCCCAGCCACGTCCTCCTGGTGAAGGTCTTCCTCCTCCTCCAGGGCAGCCAGGTCCTCACGGTGAAGGTCTTTCCCCGATGGAGGTCTCCATCCTCTGGTTGAACCAAGCTCTTCTGTGGCATCACATCAAACAGAGGTGTGGGCTGATTACACTTACTTACCCCATTTGCCTTGTCGGGTAAACTACTTATCTCACCAAAAAAGGAACGTGTCGGGTGAGAGTGAACACGTCCCTTCCTGGTAAAACCGGGGTAGGTTTTACCTAATAACCGTTTACATAATTATTTTTCTTATCAAACAACGTCCAAAGACTTGCACACGACGGAGGGGACAAAAATGCAGCTGCCTATAGCAGGTTTTTGACTCTTCTTAGCAGCAGGTTATGAATTTTCTGTGCTCCAATCATTTTGTCAAGGGTTTGCTGGAAGTCCCTGCAATTCTCTGTGCTGGCTCTGTCCCCGCGCTGGGGGGTAGATGATCTGCCCCCACTTTCACAGCCCCAGGGAGGGACAGCAAAGACGGGGCACCGGGGAGCACTTCCACCAGTGCGAGTGCTTGGGGCTGCTCTAAGGGGAAAAAACTGGAGCAGTCTTACATATGGCAAAGAAACAAAGAAAAAAAGGAATCAAGCTTAATTTCTGTGCTATCCAGCAACAGCCAGGTGATGAGAAAGAGGGTTCACACAATGAAATTAAGGGCAAATAAATTTAAAGCAATCAAAGGACGTGTTTCTCCAGCTTTTGAAATGCAGCAGAGTGCAAAAGCTGTGCCAGTAATTTCGTATATGCTAACACCACATGGCATAATCATTCAAAGCCTTTCTGAAAACGCTCCACTCCTCTAGCAAGTACTAGAGTAGATCTGCGAGAGCGTATCCAGCAAAACTTTCTCTTATTCCCATAACAATTGTTTGTTTCTACAGCAGAGTAAAATCTGCTGCTATTTTCCAGGAAGAGAAAGTACAACAGATGCGTTGTCTGAGCTCGGGAACCGTGCGCATATAAAAATTGCCTTTATTAGCAATATCTGATGCCTCAGATATCTTAAGAGCTTCAGAAAATGCCACAGTATCGGTCCCCACCTAGAGGTCTGTGTGCATGAGTGGCTACACAATACTCTTTTAGCCAACGTTTAATTGTGTCTCCAACACAGACAGTCACTTTTTAAATCTGTCTCGTAACGTTTGACTGCGGGAGGATGCAGTCGGGCTTTTTAATAAAGAACTGAATTCATACTTCGTAAATGGAAATACCTTTCAGCGTTCAGTTCATTTTTGGAAGATCAATATGGGGTTGGACTAGATGATCTCCAGAGGACCCTTCCAACCCTGACCATTCTGTGATTCTGCAATATTCCGGGTGTTAGGAAGATTTGAGATCTGGTTCGTATGAGAGCAGTGGGCTGGAAACCAGGGGCTGGCACTGGGGTCAGTGGAGAGCAGTGGTGTCCTGCCCTGGGCTGACGGGTGGGGATGGGATGCTGGGGAGCATGGGACCCCTCCTGCACCCCCCTACAGGGGCCATCCTGGGAACTGGGGTTCAGCTAACATCCTCAGCCCAATTAAACCTCCCCCTGACAGGCTGGAGCTCCCCAGGCTGCCCTGAGCAGCTGTGGCTGCCCCATCCCTGGAGGTGTTCAAGGCCAGGTTGGACGGGGCTTGGAGCAACCTGGGCTGGTGGGAGGTGTCCCTGCCCAGGGCAGGGGGTGGCACTGGATGATCTTCAAGGTCCCTTCCAACCCAAACCATTCTGTGAGTCTATTACAGCAAGGGCGGCTGCATATATGTCGCATATCCATACAGCAAAGCTGTGAGCACCTATATATTTAGAGATGCGGTGTGTCTATATATATATTCAGAGATGCGGTGTGTCTATATATATATTCTGGGATCGGCAGAAAGAGCTTTTAAGGAGCGGTGGGGGCGTGAGACGCTGCTTCCCCGAGCGCGTTGCTTGTTTAAACAAACCTTTGTCGCTAGGGCACCGCGTGTCCTGTCTCAATGGACACCGCGGCTTCGGAGCCCGGTTAATAGGAGGTTAATTGCGAAAGCGATCGCGCCGCGATAAAAGAGCGACGCGTTTCCCCCCTTCGGACCAGCACCGGCTTCGCCGCCGCCGCCGCCTCCCTCTCCTGTTTGGGTAGAAACGCGGAGAACGATTCCAATATTTCAAACATCACTCAGGCGGCCGGCGGCCCCGCCGCGCTAATCGCTGCCTGCTAAACCTGCCTTTGGTCACTAATGCGTTCAAACATCGCTAATGACACGGAGGTACGACAAGATAAGAACGGGGCTCGTAATGAATGACTCCGCAAAAGCAAAGTGGCAAAAGTAATTATAGACTGGCCGGGGCGGCTGCCCCCGCACCGTCGCAGACATCAAATTGCATGTACCGCTAAAACACCACCCAGATAACCTCGTGTTCGGCGGGAGCCGGGGCGGTATCGCCCGTGTAATTCAGCTGACATTCGCCGCCGTTAACATGAAACAATTTGCAGAAGAGAAACAGCTTCCATCTCCCCTCAATTAATTAGACAAATTAATTAAAGCGCTCTTTGGTATTCGGAATCTATTCCCTGCTCGAGAATAGGATGCTGCAGAGATTTTGTTAAACGGTTCAGAGAAGGCTTATTAACCCTGCAATGAATTCTATCAAACCCTATAAAGCACCAACTTCAAGTGCATTTGCGGAGAAGAAAGCTTTTCAAATCAGATAGGAAAGCTACAAAAGTGCTGAGTATTATCATAATCTGGGTAGTGTTTAATTTGACACTCTTGTGTCAAGATATTAGAGGAGAATGAGCAAATGGCCTGATAAATATGTACTTAAGGAATTACAGTCCTCATAATCAGTTAATTTCTATTTATCTTCTGATACCCTTTTCCACCGAAACTTGTATTAGAAAATAAATAAGATTACAGGATAATTCTGAGAGCTCTAAAAACACAAAACACTTGTCTTGCTTTAAATGCAGAAGTCGTGTTTCATTGTACAACATTTTAATAGCAATATCAGCCGCGCCGTGACGTTGGATTGTCTTCTGCAGTGACTGATACCATCAACGGCCTCACCGTAGGCATCTTCTCCTTTCAGCCACCCACCAGTGCCCAACTACGGGGCCCGATCCTGGCACCACAGCCAGGTGTGGGCCACGTCCCAGCCTTGTCCCCAGCCCGGCTCTGCTGCCAGGCACAGTGGGGATGGGATGGGGACATCTGGGTAGGGGATGGGATGAGGATGGGACGGGGACAGGGATGGGATGAGGATGTTCATGGAGATGCATCGGGGAGAGTGTTGGGATGAGGATGGGATGGGGATGCACTGGGGATGGGGATGCACTGGGGACAAGATGCTCCAGGATGAGGATGGGATGGGGACAGGGACAGGGATGAGCACCAGCAGCTGCCACAAGAGGCTCAGCCCAGCCGAGGCAGGACCACGTGAGACCCTGGAGTCATAACTGCATCTCTCCTGCTGCCCCTTGGGCTAGACGGGTTTTTAGGTCCAGGAGCAGCCACGGAAGAGGGGTCAGGGCTCGGAGCGGTCCCTTTGCCCATCCCCGTGTCTCTCCGGCGTCTCACCCCACTCCAGCGGAGTGTGGCTGAGGGGGATCACCGCATCAAACTCTGCCGACTGCCTCACCGACTTCCAGTGGAAGGTTTCCATCTTGGAGGTCTCCGTGCAAAGGCCAAAGGGAACCGCAAAAATTATTTAAAGCTTATTTGGATGCCAAAGGGGGACCCGTATTAGCAAAGCCGTTCCTCAGCCACAACTCGGGGAATCAAGCGGGAGCCATTAATGTCTGCGAAAAGCTTTGTAAGAACGACTTGCTGTTAAGGTTGTGCAGCTTTTTGTAGAATATAGCATACAAGTAGAAGCGTTATATGACCCATTTAAGAAATTTAAATATTTGAGCGTTTTTTATGAAGGCAGCCTTTCTCCTGTATGCATATTTCAAGGATAGTGCAAAGATTTTCCTCCTTCCATCCCGAGAGCTGGTATGATTAGATTAAACTAACTTACTGTGACAAGCCTTGGTGCTTTCTTCTCAAAACCTTGTTGCTGTGAAGAATAATGCCTGTATGAGGGAGGGAAAACTTGGTGGAGCTGGTTTGTAGGTCACTGCCTGCGCCACGGGGCAACAGCCGCGCTCGGGCACGCGCCTGAGAGGGTTTTAAGGCAAAAATCCTAATCAGAGAGGCTAAACACTAGGGGTGTTAGAGGCTGCAGGATATGACCCAGCGTAGAAACAATAGCCAGCCCAGAAAAAATGAGTTTATTATCTGGTCTAAAGGGATTTTATTGACTTGCCGAAAAAAAAGTCATATTTAATATTGAAGTATAACTTTTAAAAACAGAGATGCTGACTCTATAAAAATGTGCTCTCGAGCTGAGACCTTGACTCCAAAGTGTAATCCAAAGTTTTTTTTATAGCCGTGCTATAAATCATCAAAATTAAATGTTTGCATTAGCAGTGCCGGGAGAAGCCTATGCAGAGCGGTGGGGATGTGTCACCCGGCACAAAGCGCAGGAATTACAAAAACCTTCGGATGGCGTCTGCTGGGGAAGGGGTTGGGGGGGGGGAAGGTGTGTAAGCGGTGTATGCCCCGATTTGCACAGTTTGCCGCTGTTTCTCTGCGGGTTTTCCCCTGGTGGGGCAGCCGAGGTGTGGGGGGAGCGCCCGGTTCCTGCGGGTCCCAGCACATCCCCCCCGCAAGGGACCGCATCCCGCGCTGCAGGAGATGGGTGATGTGGGGTGAGCCAGGCCCCCGTGGGTGATGGAGCAGGACAGCGGGGGGGTTTCCCAGGCTGGGGGCTCAGCGGGACATAGAGGGTGAAAAGGGAAATGAGGGTTTTTTTCGCCACGTCACGTTGCAGGTACCACCGGGCTGGCTGCCACCAACCCCGGGCTCTGCCTTTCTCAGCCATTCCCTTGGCACCGGGCATGGGAGACATGTTGTCTTTTAACGAGTAAATAGCCCGATCCTCCCCGCCAGCCTGGCCCCGGGGGGGTTTGCAGCCCGGCCGAAGATTTTCGGCACTGTCCCGCACGTGAACCCCTTCCCATGCGCCGCCGAAAGCGCTCTCCGGAGTCGGGCCAGCCAACCTGTTAACATCCTCTCCTTCACACTCCCGCAACGAGCCAGCTGCTCTGCCTAGGAAAATACAGCTGGAGAGGTTTATAAATAGTAAATTAAGGCTTGCTCCAGCCGCTCCAGCTGGGCAACGTTATAGGAGCGAGTCATTCATCACCGGGGTGTCATCCCTCCCTTGATGTACTGCCCACCAGCACCGCGCCGGCGCGCGAGCCGGGAAGTCCTCACTTCGCGCCGCTCACCGCAACCGCTTCTAATTTCGCGTTTAAACCTTTTTTTTCTTTTTTTTTCCCCTTTCCCCCCCCTAGAATTAATTTTGCAAAAATAATCTAACCAGCTGGGGAAGTGTCGGTGACAGGCGGCTCACAGAGAGGCAGGCAGCTTTGGGAAGGCTTAAGTACACCCTTCCCAGGGAGGAGCAGGCACTACAGGTGACAGTACGGGGACAAATCACTGCACCCGAGCGCTCTCTGTCTCTGCCGGGCAGGAGGGGATGGAGGACGCGAGAGATGAGCCCGGACATCCGACACGTCCTCCTGCTGAGGCCATCCTTCAGGGAGAGGGGAGAGAGGGGCTCGGTCCCTCCATCTGGCGTGCATCAGCCTGGGGTCTCCTGGGTGCGTATCCGTATCAAAACTCAATTAGAAAATGAGACCTGGATGTGAAGGACTATTGTATTTCAAGTATTTTTATAATTAAATCTGGGAAGGTGTAACAGGGTATTTATGAAGGGCCTTCAGAGAACATTACCTCGTGCACAGAGGAAGGGGGGTGGAAGAGTTTATCTGGTGTATGGTTATATCGTTTTCACAGAGCACAATAGAAAAAAGCTCCGTTACGGGTCAGGATCTCAAATGCCCACCGGAATGACCCCGCACTGCTGCTGGTTCCTTCTGTAATACCCCAAAGTTGCTAACCCAGAGGTTTCACCCCAGGAGCTGGCGGGATGCAGCGGGGACCCCCGCCCCCATCTCTCAGCCCCCATCCCCGCGGCTCAGCCTCCCGCCGGCGCTGCCGCAGGGGTGGCACAGCACCTTCCTCTCCGTTTGGGCTTTGTGCCGCTCCTCTTGAAGTCCCGCCCTCAGAAGGAAAGTTATTTCTTTTCCACGTCCCTGACTGAATTATTTCCTACTTGCGGAGCTGCTACCTACAGGATATAATCATGCAACGCGGTAAATCATCGCGCCGTGTCAAACTGCAAGTGGTTTTGGAGTCAGATCCGGAGTTTAAATCTATGTCTGACTGTGTATTTTATCTCGAATGTACTTTTTAATTTGTCCATCTGAAATTATCTAAATTTAAGGGGCACCCAGCTAGAAGAGGAAAACTTTTTCGAAGTAACTGCGGTTATTTTCCTGCCAAAGTTTCTTTGCAAGAGATCTCGGCCCCGGAGCCGAAGCTGTAGGGTTGTGCGTCCCTCTTCTGCGCGCACCGACCCTCCTTCGCTTTGCCCGCGGAAAAAATACACGTACGGAATTTTCATCTGCAAATTGCATTTCTGTTGTTTGCGGTGTATATATTTAATCCCCGTCATGATTTAAATAATTGTTATAAATTCGCTTCCATTAAAAAGCCAGTGTGATGGCTACCGTTAATCATCCGAAAGAGCGGGCGCTTTAGTATTCTTGATAGCGGGTGAATACTCGACGGGCAAATGTAACCTCCTTTGGTGTCTCCGTGATGGAGATGCTCATGAGCGGCTTTACCCTGGTGCAGAGGTGGGGAGGGCAGTGGGGAGGGGATGGGGGAGGGGGGACACACGAGTCCCGCAGCCCTGTCCTTGGGTCTCCCCTTGCGGAGCGGGGCGGCGGGCGGGGGATAAGGAGGGCTTAGCCAGCCTGCCGCGGGAACGCAACGATTCGGTCCCCCAAAATAAGACGTCTTGGCGGTTTCTGGGCTGGCGAGGCACAGCGGGGCTGGCGCGCTCGCTCCCCCCGCGCTCGCCGGGCTGGATTTGCTATGAGGGAGCTGCCAAGGCGAAGGCTTTGAGCGGGAGTCTCGCCGGAGTGACATTCCTGCCTCGGCGTTTGCCATTGTCTTCGGAAAATAATCTCCGCTTCATGACTCCCCCCGTAGCGTTTCAGCCGCGGGTCTTTACCGCAGAGCCGGGGGACGGGGAAAGGCAGCGGCGCTCGCGGAGGCTCTTCCGCGGCCGGCGCTCTCCAAGCGCCCCGTGCGGTACGGCGAGCCCGGCTCTGCCGGCAACCGCACCCCGGCGCCGAACGCCTCGCTCCCCCCGCTTCACGGCGCTGGCACCCGCGGGCGGGGGAAACCACAGGTCGTCGGTTCTGAATTCGCAGATTAAAAAAATAACATCGAGTCAGAAGGGAATATCTCTAAACCACAAACGCCAGAAATAACAATTGTGTTAAACTGCACTCATGAATGCATAATAAAGTTCAATTTGCCATTATTTATCATGTTACTTAAAATTAAATTGAATTTATAATGCAAAAGAAAAGATTTTTTTGTGCTTTCTTGAAAATAATGCGAAATCTTTCATGCCGTTCACAAAGCATTTGTATTAGCACCAGCGTATACAGATTAATTTATTTATTTTTGTTAAATTATCACTGCTTCCCATTGTTCCTTCATCCTCGGGGACAATCCTTATTCTTTCATGTATTTTTTAAGAGCTAAAGAGGCACATAGACAAATAACGCATTGAAAAGTCGCAGCGGTTTTGGTCGTCGTCGTCGTTTTCGGAGTGCTGGAAGAAGTTAAAAACCGAGAGCTGGAGGAGACCATCCCGTCGGCGCTGGCGACCCGGGGCAGGGTCCAGGAAAAGGGGAGGCATCAACATGGAGCATCTCTCCGACATGAGGGTCAACCCTTGTCCCGGTTAACGCACGCATCTGAAATAATGGAAATTAAAGTGTTTGAGCACGAGCTGCCTTTTGCCCACTCTGCACAAATATTGCGTATTTCTTCAAGGAGAGCTGCAGGCAGGGAGCACGTCGCCCTGTGCAGAATAAAGAGCAAACGCCGGCGAAAGCCTTCCTCCTCTCGCCTCTGCTGAATGTGCTCCTTATCGCCGCGTTTTGTGCGCTGGCCTAAAATAATCATTTGTGAATAGAGCTCTAATTACATTATAGCTAATCCATTTTCCTCTCTGAAGCTGGTAGTCAACAGTTTATTCTCTCACCTCAAAGATGAAACCGAATGTCAATTTTCGAGATAACATTGACATGAACTTATGTATCAGGCAAGTAGACAAATACCATTATAATCATTTATAATCCTTTAAAGCTGTGACTGAGAAGTGGCATTTGGACTGGATTTAAACTTGGCGTTGTCCGTGCAGAAGATTAACCGCTACATAAGACTTTGATTTCTGAATATTGCCCATTAGAGAGTTTTTACATAGGAAATTGAAGTATTATATATAGTTTTAACGTGGTTAACAGAGTCTGACACAAACAATAACATTCCAACTTCAGTTAATTCTTTCGCATCCCATTTACAGCAGGGAAAACTGCGGCGGCGGCCAAAAAGCACCCCAGTAGGACTTTGAAGATTATTCCTGCTTGATGGGAATTACACGTCCCGAGTTCATTTCTGCAGTTGCCGATCGCTATCGGGGGCTCTCCAGGAGCTGCTCTGCATTAGCCATCGCGCTGTTTGTGCAAACAAGCCCGGCTCTCCGGGGGCCAACTCCAGCCCAAGAAATGTGCATCCACCACCTCGGCCAAGACCGCCTCTCCTAGGAAAGGAGCTCATCGTGGAGGCTAAGGGGGGGAAGTGCCNGGATGGGATGGGATGGGATGGGATGGGATGGGTGGGGTGGGGTGGGGTGGGTCCCCCCCGTACGGTCCCTTTGCACCTCAGTGTCCCAGCACCCTCCAAGGGGCTTCAACAGGGACATTGGGGTGACTCCAGGTGGGTTCCTGGGAGGTCACCCATGTATCTATGAGGGTTGAGGTGGGCCCTTATGGATATGGAGCCTGCTGGAAGGAGCAAAGAAACGGTCATAGTGCTCCAATGTTTAGAGTTCATCCTTCTAAAATGCTTTACAGAGGCTGATGTCAGAAACCAGTGCTGACAGCTGATGAAGGAAAGTCTTATTCAGTGATGTGGGATTTTCTTGTTGGCTCCTGTAATAAAACTACGAGTTGCAAACATTGTCCACACAGAGGTAAGGAGCCAAAGGCCAGCAGTGACCGGTGCTGCGACCCTCCGAGTGCAGGGCTGGATGCTCCCGGCCCCGCGTCTGCTCTGGGGAACACGATAAACACCATGGGCACACTTACAGAGCTTCCAGTAGGACATTAGTAATTAGGCGTTAACACTTTTAATTGCTGCTTATTCCTGAACATCAGAAGAAACTTCGGAAGGAGATAAAGGAAATTAAAATGGTGGTGCTTGCTAGAGAAAAAGGAGGCAAAAGGAAGGCTGGGCAAGCGAGAGGTGCGAATGTTCATTTACTGTAAGTGTTTTAGTCATTCTCAAAGACACAATATGTGCCAGATGGCCGTTGGCTTTTGACTTGGGCTGGGCACTGACCTGCCCTCCGAGCCTTTGGAAAGCTTAAGGAGCTGTCCATGTGTGACTCACCCCGTTTTCAGGATCGTGCCCGTATTTGAAGCCTCCCCCTTTGCCTTAGGAAGGGATGTCAGAGGTTGTGGGCAGGTCCCACGCGTGCAGAACTGCCCAGCCGAGTTCAGACGGGGACGTTTTGGGCACTGGAGGAGACGAGGGGTGCGTGACCCACCCGGGGCTGCGGGTGCCCCCACCCCACGCTCCCCTCGGGGTCTCCAGCCCGGAGACCTGGGTGTCTGCAGAGCCTGTTGGAGGCACATTCCAGCCCATACAAACAGCTTGCTATCATCTGGGTTCAATCTAGTGATAAATGGGCTCCAGAAGTTTTTGAATATTTGTATAAGACCACAACGCTTCTTATCAAAACATTTCCCACTATTATTTTCTAGTCTTTCCTCCATCCCCAGCTACCTCCTCCTTCCCTTCAGTGCGCTGCGATGCCCCAGCCATTAGCAGTGCTATCATTTTTTCTCTCCACATGGGAAATACGAGAGAGCTTTCCTCTAAAGAGGGAAGCCCAAATCCTCCCGGGGCTCTCAACCCATCCTCCATCTGCGGTCGCGCGAGTGTTTCCTCCCGGGCATTATCACTGGAAATGAAAGAATGTGAACACACCAGGCTCATTTGTTTTGTGTGCTTAATTTCTTCATAGGTTTGTGTAAGTACTTATCGTCTTCTCCTTGGAAGATAATGAAAGACAAATGTGCCTGCGAGATCCAGGCTTAACAAATGGGGCTGCCTTCCGAAAATGTGGTCCGCGAAATAAATAGGGACATGAGAGCATCACCGGTGCCTGCGAGAGGGGATGCTTCCAGGAAGCACAAAAAGTTATGAATACAGCTAAAATCAACACTACCCCATCATCAATATTCATATAGGCCAGACAAAACGTTTTATATTGTAGCTGCTCATAAATCAGACAGAGAAGAAGGGGGAAAAGGCGAAGAGAAAGGGGAAGATATAAAGGAAGAAATAGCTGGGGGATGAAGGGATGGCGAGAGGGGACTCGGCTCATTCAGGCTAACATCTGCTCGGTCTGAAGTGGAACCACCTGTTAGTTTATTAAATTGTACAATTAATTTACGTAGAAAGAAGGGGAGACTATACCTCATCAAAACTCTTGCGTTTTAACCCCATCCTGCGAAAGCGACCTGGGTAAAGCCAGCCGTTCACGCCGCGGATGCACGGCGTCATCGTTTTCACGGGAAATGATGGAAAGTCTCCAATGTCGCCCTCCGAGGCGCCCGTCACCCCGCCGGGAGCCGACAGACGGCATCTGCTCCGAACGGCGTATTCTCCAGCCACGGGGAGGTAATGAGACGGCTCGCACGCGCGTGCCCTCGTGTAAAGCCAATTCCGCAGGAGCTCCTCAAAGCCCTCCTCCGCCTCGGCCCGGCGTTATGAAAAGTTTCCATCTTTAATACCTCTGCCGCTGGCAAATTTCATGCGAGGCCAAGTTTTAATCAAAAAGATGCCATAATTTGTATGGCTGTGATGGTAAGTGAACTTCACTACCCCCTCTGCCCCCACACCACCTCCTGCCACCAGTCTCTGGCTGCCATCTCCCCCACTCCACAGTGAGAGAGGGTGGGGATGGCAGAGCATCCCTACGAGGGACCGCAGCATCCCGAGCATGCAAACGGGGGCTGCAAACCACTGCCCAAACGCATCCCAAAAGGTTGTCTCCAAAATGTTGATGGCCTCACGGCAGCGGGGAAAAGACTTTTGCATAAGAGGCTTCATACCGGCCACTTGCAGCCCTCCTCCATGGCGCTTACCCATGTCAAAACACTTGAATTTTTCATTATAAAAAAAAAATAAATAAGCATTTTAAATAATTTATTTCAGGCATCTATTTTGGAACGCGTCCTAACAGCTCCTTCCTGCAAGTCCCTACCAAAGGAGGGTCTGGAGCCCTCGCGGGGGACGCGTGCCTTCCAGGCGCGCAGGATCGGGCTCCAATTAAGTGCAATGCTCTCCAGATTTGGTTCCCATTATTGTCTTCCTTTGGCATGACCGGCTGGAGCACTTGAATTGGAAAGGTCCCAGAATCTTCAGTCGCCTAAAATATTTTCAATAACGTTGAGAGCAATTTTCCTTAGAGCATGTAAGGATTTCAGCGGCGGAGCCAACTTTCCCAGAGGAATGATCCAATTACGAGGACTGGATGCTCTTGTCAATCTCTCCCTCAGGGACGTGGAAAATCAAAATTATGATTTATTTTTTTTAATGTGACAGCGAGCGTAAAGACAGAAATCTAAACCACGCCGTTATCTCCCCAGGCACCCCCCGCTCCCTCTGCCTGATACTCTTAGCTAAAAATACCGACTCATTTCAAGCAGAACCTCCTTAAATTCTGCTCTAATGACAGCACCGGCAGGACCCAGCCCTCGGTGCAGCGCTGAATTATGACTTTTTAATGGTGACCTTTGCATGTAAAAATTGAGTCAAAATGACTCCGGCTTTCGCTAATGCAACGAGAGAAATGCGGCTCGAACCCAGGGGTTTGCGTTGGGCGACAAAGGCGGGGGAAAAGCAGCAGCAGTCCCCCAAAAGCTAAAAATAGTCCCCGTAGAGTGAGGGCAGCGCAGGAGCTGGTGGCGGCGGGGGTGGGTGGGCGAGCGGGGAAGCTGGCGTGCCTCGGCACGGGATGCTGCGGGAGATGTCCCCAAGATGCCGCCCATGGTGCACCCCAGTGGGAAGGGACCCCAATGGGTTCTCTTGCACCCCAACACCCTGCCGCCCTCCTCCTCCTGCCCTTGCCATCCCTCAGCACGCACCCTGTGGAGGTGCAGGGATGCAGGGATGCGGGGATGCAGGGATGTAGGGATGCAGTTTGCCGGCCCCTCGCTGTCACCCCGGGCGCATTGTGCGGGAGAAGAAGGAGCTGCCATTGTGCGGCGGGGCGGCGGGGGGCCTTTGTCCCCGCGGGGCTGCCGGGCTCCCGGGGCCGGCGCGCCGAGATCAAGGGGTGGGCAGTGGGATCTGCAGCAGCCACGCGCCGCCCGCTCCCCCTTAGAAGTTGTTGTTGCTATGGGGTCCATTGTTGCCGGCTTTCCCCCGGCGCTTTACATCCCGCACCTTGCTTTTTCACAGGGCGAACAATAACGCAAACTCTTTTTGCTCCTATAGTTGCCTTTTCACATTTCCCCCCCGCCCCCCCNGCCCTTTTTGCAACCTATTGTGAGTGATAACTCTAAAGAACTGCACAAATCTTCGAGACGCTTTCCACCACCAGCTCGTATGACTCTGCTTGTCAGGTTATTCTGCCCCCAAAAGCCCAGGAAAATCTGCATATCTGGGGACGTAATTAATTACCTGATGTGACATCTCTAACTCTGCAAAGATTCGTCTCTGGCTAACGAAGCTGTCGGGGGCAGGCACCGCGCCGATGCCGCCCTGCCGCGGGCGCTGGCCCCCGTCCAGCCCAAGCCAGCGACCCCACGGGAGCAGAGGAGTGGGATCCAGCCCCGGCATCTCCCGGCGTCGCCACGTCATGGCCATCTTCCAGCTCTTCTGGATCTCCTCGGCAGAAAACTGGCTGAAAAGCAAAAACCTTTGGCTCCGCCAATTAATTCCTTGAGGTCATGCCTGCAACGGGAGCAACCAAGGAGTGCTGATCCTCCCGTGGGGTACAGCCTCATGCCCCTGCGGGTACCATATGTGCTTTTTCAGGGCTCTGGGGAAGATGCTCTGCCTGGAGGCTGGAATAAATTCAATATTGTGCCAAGGCTAGGGGCAGGGTCCCTCTCCGGAGTGCCACGGGGTGCCAGGATCTCCCAGAGCAAACCATCCCATCCCACGGGCAGGAGCAGGGGCAGGTCCCTGCCTGGGGAAGGGCAGCATCAGCCCAGCAGTTATTTCCCTCACCCTTTGGTCAGGTTTCCCAGCCAGTGCCTTTCCAGCAGTGGGGAAACATCTTGGGGAGCCGCGACGTTTCTGCCGCTGGCCCCGCTCCTGGGGATCCTCCCCCTGGCAGCACCCAACCTCCCGCCCCAGATGTGTCCTCCCACCTTGTGTCCTCCGGGACGCGCCTTCCGCAAAACCCCTTGTAAGGGATAAACGGGAGTAATTCCCAACGACGGAAGGCGATCTTTCCTGGTGGTACAGACTGGTGTCTCTCGGCTAAAAATCAAGTTGTATAATCGCTTAAATGGAAAGTGATATTCATGTTTGAATAAATTATTGCGTTGGTTTAAAAATGTCTAATGACGAAGAGCAAGCGGACTGTTGAATCGACGTGCCAGATCGTCTGGTTCGTAACGACAAATGTTTTAATTAAAATAATTCTAATTAAATGGATGTCAAAAAAATGTTTCAGTTCGAAGCGCACTTCACAACCTCGCGTCACATCCTATCAGACAACGGACCACATGACAAAACAGAAAATAAACCGAGACCTTCAGGCGAATTCTCCTAAAAGACGCAGCGGCAATTCCCTGGCCGGGCGCGATGTGCCGCCTGCGGTCGGCGGTGCGGCGGGGACAGCTGTCACCCGCGCCCGAACGAGAGCCACCATCAGCGCTTTAGCAATACCGAGGTAACGCGTACATACAGCGCTTCGCCTCGCCTTGCTCTCTGCACACATTAATGCCTTTGCAAACCCCACGGGGCCCGGAGGAGAGGGGAATCGTCGCTCCCACCCAGCACTCAGGCTGAGGCTTGCTCCCCTCCCGCCTAAGATGTTTTTAAAGATGGGGTTTGGATGCTCGAGAACATGGATCTGGTGCTGCCTTCCCCGGCTCTTGGCTCTGGTAAGGAAAATAAACGTAAGCGGACAGCACTCGTTTCTGCACCGGGGGTGCAGCAGCGTGGGTTTCCACTCTATACTCCTAAAGGGACCTTTTTCCTTAGAAACGCTGGTGTTGGGATGACCGATGACGCGGGAGGAACGGCTCGCTGGTGCGCAGGAGCGAGCTGCAGCCGAGCGTCCCCGTAGCACCCGGCGCAGCCAGAAACGCCGCAGGAGGGAAAAGGGGGAGTGAGAGACATCGACAGCAACTTCCCTAAGACACCTTTAAACTCCACTCCAAAAGTAACATAATAGGATTTGGGGCCAGTTATCACTTCCTCCATCAGACCCATTCCATTTAACGTACCATGAGCGCTTTCAGAGCGGCCCCTCCAGACCCTCGCGGGGCTGCAGGTGAGTGCGGCCGGAGCCCTCCCACGGGCTCCCCCGTCCTCTATCCCGCATCCCGCATCCCGCCCTGCACCAGGCAATGCCGCTCCGCCAGCAGGGCCAAATGTTGTCATTGGATCTTAATTACACAGCTCTCCGAGAGGTTATTTTTATTTCTTTGTTTGTTAATGCAATTATTTAGCTGCCCTATTTTAGCCTTGACCTTGCAGGAAGAGGGTATTTTCCAGTCAGCATAATGCTTTATCTTTGAAAGCTACAATCAATAAGGATAATTAATGATGCCTGCTGCAATGATAGCCTCAGCAATCATTATACCACATTAATCCCTGCAGTCAGACTGGGGTCAAGGCCATCTAAATCATTCACCTAGGGGTGGAGAAATTCAAATAATTTACCAATTTAAATCCGAGGAAACAAATCCGACTTTGTTTTTCAAAACCGTTTAAACCGGTCCATTTTTAAGAGGCCGCAGCCCGCTGCGGCGGTGTTTTTGCAGGAGCCCCGGATGCGAAGCGGCGCAGCCCGTCACGCTCCCCGCGGGAAAGCAGGTCCCCTCGTGGGGACGGCGGTGGGGATGTGCACCAGGGACATGCCACACACGCCGCTGGTTTCGCCTCGACCCTGGTTTCGCCGGCAGGACGAGCGAGGGGCAGGGGACCAGCCGCTACCGATGAGCAAAAACTGCAAAACCGCCGTTGTGTTTTACTTACTGCAGCCTGCGCTCGGCACGTTTATAATGTATCAGGGCCAGGAATGCGGGGGGACGGTGCCGAAATGCGTGGGCTGTATTTGAGCGTACCAGGAACCCCGAGGGGAACGCTGGGGACTGCCCCCAGCACAGCCCTCCAGCAGCTCCGGCCACCCTCGGGGTGGTTCAGCGGCCGCTGTGCCGGGCTTTTTTTAACGTCCGCTATCGAAGGGATGTAGCTTTTTGACATCTCCGTGTTAGGAGTGAAGATATCCCTCTGTCTGCTCCGTGCAAAGATAATTTTTGGGACGCAGCCAGCGCCAAGGTTACATCCTGATGCCTCCCAACGTGCTCAACTGGGGCTTTGCGTCCCTCTCACCCCAAGAGGAAGCCAACAGCAACCCAAGCCTTGGGGAAGAGAGAGGTCCCATCCTGCCCACCACCGTACCCCAGCCAAAATGCCTGCCCGGTGTACGCTGGGCGGAAAGAGCCACCAAGGGCTTTGTCAGGATATTTAAAAAACCCACAAAGCCACAAGCTGGTATTATTATAGCAAGGCTGCAGAGTAATGCCCTTGGCCAAAAATCGTGTTTGTTGATAATCAATAAAGTTTTGCTGATCTAAATCTGTTCCTGGTTGCTCTTACAGGGCTAGTTTTGCACATTTGGGACATGCTGCTTGCTGCAATGCCCACCGTAATGCCCACTGTAATGCCCACCACAATGCCCACTATGATGTCCACCACAATGCCCACCATGATGTCCACCATGATGTCCACCACAATGTCCACCATGATGCCCACCACAATGTCCACCATGATGCCCACCATGATGTCCACCATGATGCCCACCACAATGCCCACCACGATGCCCACCATGATGTCCACTGTGATGTCCACCACGACGTCTGCCATGCAAGAGGGACCAGCAGCAGCATGAAGCAAGGGCTCGGGGCTCTCTCTGTGTGCCCTCTAGGTTCTAAGCCCAATTTGGGAGGTCAGCAGTCCCTGGGGGTGGATGAAGTTTGAGAGGCACCTAGAAACGTGTAATGGCGTTGAGTCCCTCCATCGAAACGAAGGGGAAATTTGGTTTAGTTTTGATTTATCACTCTATTATGAACAAGTTTGTGTTTTCACCAAAGTCATTCTCCTTGCCTGTGCTGAATTAATTATATATTAACAGCGGCATATAATTTATATGTGGACATATACAATAAATTATGGCCTAACTATATAATTCTACACATATAATTAATTACATTAAACATCTACATTTTAAGCCTACAATTAGATAACCCTGAGAGACAATCCTGTTAGCATTTTTAATAAATACTTGTGTTTGAAGCTGTTTAACAGAGCACCTGATAACTGATATAGCAGTGTTAACATCTGTTCCATTATTTCCAGAGGACGTTAGTTTAACGTAATGCTCCTCACATAAAATATGCATTTGTTCTTGACTGTCAAGTGCCTCTATTATTTTATTAAAAAGTCAAAAAAGAATATAATCAGACTTCATAATTTATGTGTGACATTTTCATTACAGAAAACTTTATGCAAAATTGAATTCTAAAATTTAATTTCCTGTGATGTTTAAATTACTTACTATCTGGCTCCTCTCCAAACATTGTGATCACTCCAGGCCCCATATGAATTCTATTAAGGATATGTTTAGCTGCTGCCAAAACGTACAGGGTATTTTTCTATGTAATTCCAAGAATATGCTCCTTAAATTTATTTTGTGCCAGTTTAAATAGTTTCCCTCATGCAGGAAAGAAACGCAAGACGTTTTTAACCACTGCCATGGCTTTTTTTTGTTGTTGTTGTTTCCCTCGGTTTTCGGTGCCCGCCGCGGCCCCGGCCCGTGGTCCTTCAGCCCCCATAGCCGGGAGGAGCAGTCCCAGCAGCGCGGGGAGACTCACCGCAAAGCAGGACGAAGACCTGGTCTTTCAGTGACCGCTGCTCGCCACGTCTGCTGCACGCGTTGGAAATTAGCACATGCAAATTAAGTGTAATGAGTGTGTGGCACGAAGGACGCATGGGCCAGGATTGTGGTTCATGCTGCTTCAGTTCACAAAACCCGGGTCTCGTATCGCCTCCACTCCGCGTTATCTCCCCGGGAATGTCTTTAACATCCACGTGAGGAAGAGAAAGCCAAGATCAGACCCTGGAGAAGAGCAGGAACTGGGTACTGAGAGGGGCTTAATGTAGCTCAGGGGGGGTCAGACCTGTGGTAGCGAAGCGGCAGGGAGGGCCGCGGGGTTGGGAGACCCCAAGGAGGGGCAGGGGGATGCTCTGACCCCACCAAGAAGCCACAAGACACAAAATCATGCTCTTCTCTCCTCGTAGGCCGCCCACGCCTTTGGTCCCATCGCCACCATGATGCTCAGGCCACGCATCTGACCCAGGTCTCCCAGTCTTACCCTTCCCTGAGGAGCAGGGCTCCTCCAGACGCCTCTACGGCGTTGCGGACAACATCAGGTTTGAGGACAAGTATTTGACGAGTGAACCATGTGCCTCTGCCGTTTCTGCAGCTATCCCAGCTCTTCCTGGCAGCTCTTTCTCAAATCAATCTGCATTTTGCATGCCCTTATCCACCAGGAGCCAAGGCACTATCAAAGCTGAAGATCAATACATCCGTACGGACTATCGCTATCGGATTTGGTCATTTTCTGAGCAGCCTGTGTCAGTAAAACCTGGCTTGCTTCGGTAAAATAGCTTGATCTCATGAATCTTCAGAGAAATTCACGGAAAACCTTAAGGCATGTTTTTGGAAGTAATTTAGCTTGCTGTTGCCGTGAAGTTCACAATGTTTCATGTACCGCGTTCGACAGTGATGTAAGAGTTTCCAAAATGAGGGCGCTCTGCCAAATTTCTGCTTCCCTCCCTTTGTCTGGTATCGGCGAGCAGCAGTCACGTCCTGCTGCCTGCGCCCGCCGGCGGGGAGCACGAGCAGCAGTAAAGAGACGGTGGGAGAGGCTGGTGGCATGGAGGGAGCGCTGCCTGGGCCCTCCCAGCTGCCCTTGGTGTGGATCTCAACCAGGGAGCTGAGCATGGTGGTGCACATCCCAGTTCATCCCAGCATGTCCCAGCTCATCCCAGCACATCCCAGCATGTGCCAGCTGATCCCAGTGCATCCTAACACACCCTAGCATGTCCCAGCTCATCCCAGCATGTTCCAACATGTCCCAGCTCATCCCAGAACATGCCAGGATGTCCCAGGGGATCCCAGTTCATCCCAGCACGTCCCAGCTCATCCCAGCACATCCCAGCATGTGCCAGCTCATCCCAGTACATCCTAGCTCATCCCAGCATGTCCCAGATCATCCCAGTATATCCTAGTTCATCCCAGCACATCCTACCTCATCCCAGCTCATCCTAGCATGTGCCAGGATGACCCAGCAAATCCCAGCACATCCCAGCATGTTCAAATTCACCCTTGCTCATCCCAGCATATGCCAGCTGATCCCAGTACATCCTAACACACCCCAGCATGTCCCAGCTCATCCTGGCATGCTCCAACATGCCCCAGCTCATCCCAGCACATGCCAGGATGTTCCAGGGGATCCCAGCACATCCCAGCAGGTCCAAGCACATCCCAGCTCCCCCCTGCACATCCCATCTCATCCCAGCATGTGCCAGCTGATCCCAGTACATCCCAGCACCTCCCAGCGTGTCCCAGCCCACCCCAGCTCATCGTCTCTTCAGGGCCGGGTGGGACAGGGCTGAGCTTCTGATCAAATTCAGGGCTGATTCAGGGCTCATCAAACCTGACTGAGATGGGATATACATCTTTCCCTCAGGCAGGAGGTGGCACGCTGACCGCTGGTGACCGTGGCTGAGGGTGCAGCGATGCACCGAGTGTTACGACAGATGCTCCGTTGCAGAGCCTGATTTCCACCGACCCTAACTCATCCTGGTTGTGCTCCTGCAGGTCAGTTCGGGCAATTTATTTGCTTGCTCAGCATTTACAAGTTATTCCCCTAATGTTCACGGAGGAGAAAACTAACGGGCCCCGTTGGGAAGGGCTGGGGTATTCCCACGGCACGTGTTACGGAGAAGGAGAGCAAATCCGGAGCCAACCCCACTGCTGGGATGGAGTGGGAGTTTGTACACACCAGGTGGTGCAAGCCCTTCCCCAGGGACACGGTCTCCGCCGCCTGGCCACGAGCAGACCCCCGCACCGGGACTCCCTTAGGACCCGCTCTCATTGCCGGGGCGGGGGGAGCGGGTGCCGGGGTGTCCCCGTGGGAACCCCCCCCCGGCGAGAGGGACGGGGCTGTCACCGCTGGGACGGGGTCGCTCCCGGCCTCGCGCCGTCTGGCCTCCCTTCTGTGCGGGTAAGACAATCCGGTGGATGGAAAACCTTGTGATTGCCGTCGGGTTTTCCTGTAACTGGATGCTAACCACGGCCAGTCGTGAGCCCAGAGCTAATAAACGATGCAGCCGGGCCGATGCCGAAGGAAGCCCGGGCAGGAATAGGATGACAGAGCAATATTGCAGGAGGTAGGATCCTGCTGAGTCTGGAAGTGCCTGATTTATTTATACTCAGCTAAACTAAAATATTCAGAAGGAGCAAATCTTCAGGCCGTACTCTTGCGGCGCCGCCTTTCAGAAGAGAGAGGGATGCGGGTGGTGCTCGCCGGGCAGCGATGCTCAGCCCCGTGCCTCGGTCCCCGCAGCAGGCAGCCTTTCCCAGCGCCCGGCCCCTATTAATTCAAGCGGCACAAATCCAATGTGATTTTTTTTTTTTGTCTCTGATACACTGTGGTTCACAAATTGGATGATGACAAAACCAGATAATTTATTACCTGTATCTTAATTTATTTATTATTGAACACTTTATTAACCTATACACTTTGCTGCCTGCACATCTTTAATGGGTTTATAGCGGAATTATTCATTTATTCCTGTGTGTGAAATAGTACCTTCATAATTCACCTGTGGCGTCGTAAGATATTAATTATAGCACCCAGTGTCTTTGCTTAACAGTGAAACACTAATTGTGAAGGTAAAACACATTCTCATTCTGCAGAGCTGCTTCTCTCAAACTCTGCTTGCCATTTCCAGGGGTGGAGGTGGTTCAGACCTCCTCCCACGTGGATGAAGCACGCATTTTTATGAAGTCCAGATTACTGCGTTCGAAGGCAGTTTTGAATCCTTACTGGATCAAAACTGTTTAGCAACACTGAGACCCCTCCTGGAGTACTGCCTCCAGCTCTGGAGCCCCCAACATAGGAAAGACATGGAGCTGTTGGAGCGGGGCCAGAGGAGGCTGCGAGGGCTGGAGCCCCTCTGCTGGGAGGACAGGCTGGGAGAGTTGGGGGGTTCAGCCTGGAGAAGAGAAGGCTCCGGGGAGACCTCAGAGCCCCTTCCAGTGCCTAAAGGGGCTCCAGGAGAGCTGGGGAGGGACTTTTTACAAGGGCATGGAGTGATAGGATGAGGGGGAATGGCTTCAAACTGGAAGAGGGGAGATTGAGAAGAGATCTGAGGAAGAACTTCTTGACTGTGAGGGTGGTAAGCCCCTCACGCAGGTTGCCCCGAGAAGCTGTGGCTGCCCCATCCCTGGAGGTGTTCAAGGCCAGGTTGGACGGGGCTTGGAGCAATCTGGGCTGGTGGGAGGTGTCCCTGCCCAGGGCAGGGGGTGGCACTGGGTGGCCTTCAAGGTCCCTTCCAACCCAAACCGTTCTGTGATTCTACGATACATGGAGAAGTGGGTACGGAGGGTTCCTCACCCATCCCCATATGCTACGGGTGGGTGATGGAGGGATTGGCCCCCGCCAGAAGATGCTCTCTTGCAGGGAAAGGTTTCTATAGCTTCGATCTGCCCTTTGCCACCACCTTGGCAGCCAGTGCCGTCTCCCCACGGGGGCGTCGCCCGGTGGCAGGCGAGTTTCGGGGAGGCTCTGGCATCCCCGGGGCAGGACGGGTATTTACGGCTGGGTTACAAACAGCTGAGAAAAAACCAAAAAGGGCATCTCACAGCGCAGGCACCGAGGCGGTAAAAATAGTATCGTGGGGAGGGGGACTGTAATGAGAAACACGTTGGGATGGAAATAACTTAATTCTGTCACAAACACCAGCTTAATGTATGCCCTTAAACTCGGAGCCGTATACGTTTCCCTGCAACATCCGCCCGTATCGGGAGGATCGGCTCCAGCTAGACACTCTGGTGCCTCGCGCCCTTCGGTTGCATCGCTTCGCAGCAGCCGTCATCATCCTTTAATGAGCCATTTTTCTATTTATCTAATGTCACTGCTTCCCCAGCAGCCCTGTACCCGTCCTGTCCAGTAAAACCCATTATCTCTATTAGGCTGCCGATAGCGCATCGGCGGGATTGCTGGCTCCCTAATTGCTCCGGCACGCTCCTCCTCCCGCTGATAGATTACCCGGGGCTAACAGCCCCCGCACCTATTCCCCAGCGCCCCGCTCCCAGCCAATCCCCGGCAATTGGGTTCTGCTTTCAGTAATAAATCCTAACCTATCAATATATAATAGGCCTTAATAATCAACAGCTATAGAGGCTGTCTGCTCCGGGAGGCCTCCGCCGAGCCCAGCGTTTTTTTATCTGCCTATAATTAGCAGCGGTCAAACCCCGTTCGTGTGAGGGGGTGCGACCGTCCGGGCTGTACAGGAGCGATAACAGGTCTTACGTACGTTCAACCGGGATTTAATCGGCTGCTCCGACTATCTCGGGAGTGCTCACGGGTGTAAAAAAAAAAAATAAAAAAGCCCATCTGGCCTGGGAAGGTGTGGGAAACGCCAATATTGCGGCGGGCGGCTCCGGATGGGGAGTTTTGCCGTCGCCGCTGCCGAGGTGCCTTATTTTTGATAGGGATGGAGCCGCCGTGGGGTAAACGCGGCAAGCAGTAGGGGGGGGGCTCAGCCAGGAGGGGCTCAGCAGCCAAGAGGAGAGGATGCTGCTGGAAAAGGTCCCCAGCCAAATATTTTTGGGGGAAAGGCAACCCTGCTCAGCCCCACCGGCCGCGGAGGGGGAGGAAGGGAAGGTGCCCCGAAACAAGGCTGTAAAACTATAAAGTTAATGAGGAAACCGTGTACTTTTTTACAGTATAACCCTTTATAACCCCCTCCTCGGGAGCCAGGCTTTCAGGGTAATACAGTGAACGCTGTAAAATGGATGTTTAATGTAGCTGGGGGCCAAGGAAAACATTGTATAATTGTAGTAAGCAGCTTGCTAAGTAAAATGATAGCTTTTAAAGCATGAAATATAGCGTAGGTTTTCAGGGCTGCACGGGCTCCAGCTTCATATTGCTTCAATAACAGTTTCTTCATTTCACTTACAAATGTATCTCCGAGGAGATTTGTTACAAACATCTCTCGGCTTGGAAAATAAGACGCTAACTTGATCTGCCGGCATTATTCATGGCGAATAAATGACCGATGCGCTCCGCCCTCGCCCTGCTCCTCAGCCACCCCTATTCTCCCCAAATTTCTTTATTTTCGGCCATTTTACGCAAGCATTTTATGCTGGCTCCCGGCACTGCCCACGGCGTACCGGCGCGGTGAGGGATGCTCACCCGGGATAACGGCTGCATCCACCCTTAGATTCAGCTGAGGGCTTTTGGGGGACACCACACCCCCCCCTCCCAGTGCCTCCCAGCCCAGCCCATCTCCGTCCCGCCGAGACCACAGCTTCACTGCTTCCCAGCCCCGTGTGATGTGGTTTGGGCTGGTTTTCTGAGGAAAAGGGGGCGCGGGGAGAGGGGCTCGCTTCGCTTCGGGTTTGGCTGGTTGATGGAGTTCACGTCTTCCCCGTCTCCGAACACTCAGCGGCCGACGGTTGCTGTTGCTCTTCTGTAAATCCAAACAGAAGGGCGCCTATGGCTTAGCTGTGGTTTATAATATAGAGATTAATATATATTGCATATAATATATATCCTCTTGAGGCAGGAAGCGGAGGGCATTGCCGAGGACGGGAGCAGCAGCCAGGCTGCACTGGCACCTCGGTAACGCCAAGGATCACGGGTGGGTTTTGGGGGCTCCTTTGCAGAGGTTCTCCCCACGGGGCTCCTGATGGGAAGGGTCTAAGTCTCCTGCGAGAAACACTATTCAGCTTTGATGGGACATTCTGCATTGAAAGGTGGTGATGGTGCTTCTAGAAAGCTCCATCTAGCAAGGTGCTGAGCCTTGCTGGTGACACCCAGGAGATGGTACCACTGCAGAGAAGGGCATCCTTTTCCCTGCTCTTCTGACCAAACCAAAGTCTGGTATTAGAGTCAGAATATCCTCAATTTCTGTAGAAAAAGTGAGCTTCAAGCACAAAACCACCCCCCTTGGCTCCTACTTCTGGGGCCTTTTCGAACCGAGAAGAGAGACGCGTACCTCCGCTTTCTGTATGTGCGCATAATGTGAAATTTCATCAGCCACAATATTTTAGAAGACAGGGATCGTGAGATATATCACATGTAAATGGACGTATCATCTGAGCAAGGCACCATTTATCAATATCACTTTGAAATGCAGTGGATGATCTGATGGGATTATGTAGATCTCAACTATCTATGGGTGAATGAAATTGGGTAACCTTAGCAACCCCAGGTACATTTGCGCAGCTATGAATCAAATGTCAGCGCGATGAGCTATGCACAAAATAAAGAAATAATTCTTTGAAATATTCATAACAGTCTGCAGTGTATTATTTTATAACTCTCCGCCTATTATGCGTTTTGGAAGCCAGCTTTTTTTTTTTTTTTTTAAAAAAAAGAAAAAAAAGCATTAGCATTTACATAGCCCACGCCTGCATAAATGTTTACAAATAAAACCAACACGAAACACAACTGCAACAACCCCCAGTTCCTCTTCTCAGTGGTGGAAAGGGCATCTCCCACCAAGCAAACACTCTAGCTGGAAGAACGGCAGAGAGGATGGATGATTCACACGGGTTTGAAACGGGACCTTCCATCATCAATTTGGATCAAACCAAAAGTTACACGCTGTAGTTTCACTCCTGCTAAAATATATTCAGCTAAAATATAGTCAGCTAAAATACGTTCAGCTGGGTGTTTTAATACCAGAAAGGTAGGAAAAGCTGGAAGTCTCCCTAAAAAATTGATGAAGTCAAGAAAACGTATGGTTTGGGGGTTTTTTATTCGGTTATTTATGTAAGTATTTTGGATGACCATAAGATACTTTAAATATATACTGCATCGTATTTGAACAATAAATAATTACATATGTAGTTGCAGAGACTTTCCATATGCCTCTGCATATAGGCTCGTATCTAGATACACAAAGCGCTCCCGCACGCTCCATCTTTTGTTTCTTCCACATTGAAGCGCTGAAATTTTCAGTTTCCTGTTTTTTCCCCCATGGAAAGCCATCCCTCTGCCCTGGCATTGGCTTAAGACTACGCTTCTCAGCCTGCAAATTCAGTTTTAATTAATTAACGGCCACTGCACTGAGCTGCAGCGGTTGTGATCGTCCCCTCCAAGACCAGTTTGAAGGAGAAAGAGGGGGACAAGGCAGGGCAGGGCCGGGGGCGGTGGGGTCCCCCCAGGATGCTCGGGCACCTCCGAGCTGCCTTCTCCACCTCGGTGCTGCCTGCAAGACGTGCTGATGTTTATTTTGTGGTAGCCAAAGTTTTCCTTGAAGCCTGCATGCTAGCAGTTCCATCAATAATTGAGAATCTCAGTTTTCCTTAAAAATATTCCTAGTACTTGTGGTTAAAGGAAAAATAAAAGCATATTTGCTTCTTGGGCTTCGGTTCCCTCTTGCTTTCCAGGTCCTGAATACTGAAGAAATAGGATTACAGCTCCACAGCCCTTCTCAGCATCACGTGCCGCAGGGTGGTCTCCGATTTCGGAGCCGGGAACCACCCATTTATTTATTTTACGACGCTTTAAACCCACCCTGGTGCTTAGCAGGCTGGCAAGCTATGCGCTCTGGCTTTATTTATTTATTTATTTTTTCCCAAACAGCTATTAAAGAATTAGTGTTTCCATAAATGCGTCTCGCTCTCATTAAAGGTTTTCAGGTCGTGCTGGAAAGCTTCGCAGCTAAACCACCCTGAGAATTACGGCGGCATGATCTGAAGCAGGCAGCCCTGTTTATTCCAAATCGCCTTCTCCGATGGCTCTCCCGAACGAGCTGGATTAATTGTTCAGGACCTATAGCACATGCTTCAGTGAAAATAAATTACTTTATTTCTATTACACCACCGGTGGCTGTGTAACTTAATTTCATTAGCTCGAACCTGTTGAGAGTGTTCAGATTTCCATAGCAGGACGCACTCGAAATGAAAAGATGCTTTCGATTCTCAATTAACAGAATCGTTCCCTTTCAACTGAAATGAATGTTATTGAAACCAATTAGCATAGACTGGAAAATCTCTCATTAATGAGGGGAGTGTGGGTGAGTAAACAGCAATGAAAAGATGAAATTAGAGAAGAGCCTCTTCTTGTTGGCCTGAATAATTACATGCTTAGTTGCCTAATTGTCTGGTGAAAAGCCTTGCCGTGCTAGTAACAGATTGCCATGTTCATTAGGCTGCAAAAGGCCACCTGCTGCTGAGGCTCATTTTCCTGCAGTCTATATACACGTGTTGCTCCCCGGGGACTGATATTTGGACACAACACTAGCTGTGAAAAGCAAATGAGCTTGCCAATATGCTGCAATATTGTGTCCTTTATGCCAAGATACAGAAGCTTAATATGTCAAATATAATGAATAAAACCAACAGCGATAACGAAGTTTATGAGGAAAGTGACCTTCTAACACGTCCCGGTGCAGAAGTGCAGGGCGCGCGGATGCCGGTCCCTCAATACAGATGTTCCTTTCTGGCCTGGACTGCTCCAAATTACGTAGCACAAAAGATAAATTACAACCGCTACGGCCTGAACGATTCCTTAGACAATGGCATAATGAAAGCGTGCAATGTTAACTGTTAAAATTGGAAACAAATGTGAAATGCTGAATGCTACGAGGCGTTCATGAAAACCGGCATTGTTCGTATTTGCTCCGCTGTGGCAATAAACATCAAAGGAGGGAGGCCTCTTAGCGCCAGCCCTTCCTCAGATCACTTCGTGTCTTATAATTGCTGGTTTTATGGGTCTTTTAAGGCGGGCTTTATTGTGAGATGCTGTCTGCAGAGAGAGGGGGATGCCCGGCCCCGGCGGGGCTCCTCTGCCGTGGGGTCCCACCTGCGAAGGGTGGGATGGAGGGATGGATGCTGCCGGAGATGCAGCCGTGGGACGTTGTGTGTTGATGGGATGGATGTTGTGGCTGAGCTGTGGCCGGAGGGGTGAAGGCAACACGCGTGGCTCCAGCAAAACCAGGCTGGGAAGACCTGCCCTCTTGCAGGGCAGCGTTCTTCTTCCTAAGCTAGAAGCAACCTGCTTTCCTCGCTGCGTGCCCACAAAATACAACGGAGTAAGCAGGGGAAGAGGAGACCGAACGCCCTGTTGGATTTGGAAACGCTGACCCTAGCCCAAGAAGGCTTGGGTGCTGAGGATGGTGCTTAAGCGAAGGGTTCAGCTCAGCGCGTGCCTTCAACCCTGCAGGTCACAGCGCGCAGATCCAGCGTTCATAGCTGAAATCTCTTGCTGGCACTACGGCAGAGCGAACGAAATCCCGCCGTTGGTTCGACAGCGTGGCTGGGAAGCAGGACCCTGCCCAACCCTGATGCTTCATCCAGCTCTCTTTTCTGCTGCTGTCGGTTTGAGGGACAGATCTCCTGGCTAACCCAAAAGACAAAGCCACTAAATAAAATAAGAAAGGGAGTTGTGAATAGTCTCCTGACCCACGAGTTGCTGCAGCACACAAGTGCTAAATACCGCACGTGCAGTCCCTGAGCATTTGTGCGTCCTGTCTCGAGCGAAGTTTAGAACTGTTTCTAACTGAAGAGGTTTAGAGTTCAACAAAAACCCAACTCAGACCACAATAACCAGCAGAAAGCGCTCCCGCAGTGTGGTTTGCAGCCGGGACCGGCACCACGAGCGGCTCCAGCATCCTGGGGCTGAGCCCTCCTCTCCCTTTTCCAAGCATCTCCAAACGCAAAGGTCTCTCTGGTTTCTATTTTATTTTTCCTTTTTCCCAGCGCTGGAAGACGTGATGCCCCGAGCAGGTAACGGAGGAGGAGGAATTGCCAGGGTATGGTAGGTTGGGCAGCTGTGGCTCCTTGGGTCATAGTCACCAGCAAAGCAATCTGGGGTGTATGGATACGGATATGGAAGTGTATATTGTTATACACACTTGAGTGTATTACACTACTGCAATGATAATTATTGCCTGTATATATATCACCTAATTTAAGGCCAGGCTGGACGGGGCTTGGAGCAACCTGGTCTGGTGGGAGGTGTCCCTGCCCATGGCAGGGAGGTGGAACTCGATGATCTTCAAGGTCCCTTCCAACCTAAACCATTCTATGATTCTATGATAATTGCATTGGGAGGGGGTTCGCTGGTCTCCACAGAGGACGAGCCCGTGCAGGGACGGGGAGCCACGTCCCCCAGCAGCAGCCCCTGTCCCACGCTGGGCCAGGAACAGCCCCCCTGCCGCATCTCCACAGCTAAAAACAACTTCTTCTAGCCCAAACTGCATCAACGTTAAAATATTCCACGCAGGCAGTTTAAGCCTCTCACAACGGTGGCACATACTGTCACATCAAACAAAACAGCACCCGCTGTTGTTCCCACGTACCGCCCGTGCTGCAAGGTTTAACGCGACACGGGTTAAACACAAAAGCTTCAGTCGCTATCAGTCAAAGGTCTCGGGTGACAGCGGCGGGGAAACATACGCCGCCGCTTCTGTTTTGCCAGTTTTTTGATTGCTTTTTTTTTTTTTTTTTTGGAGAGGAGAGCGCTGAACAAGTCCTTCATTAATTCGAAGAACGAGAAGACGTGATTAAGAAACGGTTTTATCATTTAAAAACAAAATATATAATGCGCCTGGCGAGGAGCAAGAAACAGCCGCGTGCGGGGGCTCAGTGCCTCTCTGCCAGCCCACGCTCTTCGTCTGCCGACAGAGCACCGGGAACGTGGTTCCTGGTGAGGAACCCCCCTTCGGAGGTGCGACCATCCTTGTGCGCCCCTGCATCACGGCTGCGCACGCACATCTCTGCACCGCCTTCCCCCTCCCCGACGTTCGCCCCCACCGATGGCGCGTTTTTAGCGTTTGTCACGGAAAACTCTTCCTCCCTGGCCGTGAGCATTGACGTGCGTTATTTAACTTGATAAATTGCAGTACACGGATTTCATTTAAATTATACATGAAGTCGCCATGAGCCTGCTGAAATTTCTAAGCGTACAACCAGACCCTGATACGGGGAGCGAGGGCACAGCTCCGTCTAGAGGAAGGCAACAAACGGGTCCTTCCCACCAGAACACGCAGAATCCAATGACATCTCTGGAAGTTGGATGCATGAAGGGTATCAGAAAGCTCCAGTTTGCCGTTACCAGCTCTGTGTTTGGGAGCCCTTTTAATAATCTTGAATTGGGAAATTCTTGTGAGTAAATGAGCCGTCTGCACACCGAATTCAATGCAAACCTTTGTGAGTGTCTATGAACGTCCATGTTTATTTTGTATTTTAGCATTGCTGACTCCACATGTTGAATGCGGTTGACCAAGCACAAACCTTCTCTCTCTCCATTAAAAATACCTCACTGATGAAAGAAGATGGAAGATCACGACCTGTGTAGAGGTGTTTTCAGAAGTCCCTGGTGATGGGCATTGCCCTTTTCTAGCAGAACTGCCCTTTCGGAAGGTGTGGGGTTGGTTTTCACCATCCCGGTCCATGCAGTTGATCATGTGCCGGTCTTCCTCCCCCTTTGGACAGTCCCAGCCACCAGAAACACAGATTCATGCACTGATGGCCAGTTCCAGGGCATCTTTACATCAATGCTAGGGACAAATCAAGGGAATTAATGAACGCACAAAAAGACCTCACATCATCCCTGCTATGGGCCAGATCCCGAACCGCTGTTTGACTCTCTCAGTGAACAAAACTGCTGCTGAAGCCACCGGGCTCAACCCCCGTGAAAATTATTGGCTTGCATCCGTTCTCCCTTGGCTGTGGGGGCTGAGAAGTCACACCAGTGAGCCAACGCTTTGAGGCCGGTCCTGGGGTGTCTTGGTGACACAGGGTCCCCCTTGGCCCACGGATGGACACCCCCACAAGCCACCTCCATCCTGCGGAGGTGGAAGCTGATGTGGTTCAGCAAAGCCTTGTGCTGGTCTCTCCTCACCAGCTACCGCCCCAAAAAGCGATTTACGGGTGTACCCGAGAACATCTGCCCACCCGAGCCACAGGTTTGCATAATATTGACAAACAAAATGATAGGTTTGTGTTATTCTGAGTGATTTTTATGGCTTTCTCAGGTTTTATTCCATGAAATGCCCAATGTGATTACATTATTTAGGCTACTTTCCAACAGGTTAAATACCATTGACTAAATTAATTACTAAGATCAGTTTTACAACAAATTAGGATAATTTATTGGGCAGTTTGTTGTTTTCCTAATAGTCTCACCTGATTGATGGAGAGGGATGGCTATAAATGTTTTTTATGGCTGAGTAAGAGCAAATGCAAACTTAATCAGGTGTTCCGCTCTGGATTAAGTAAACCTCATGTAACTTGGATAGTACGAAGGTATAATTATTTGTAATGCCTGGGAAAATTTTGAGTGATTAAGGGGAAAAAACCTGAGAGAGACACATTTGTGAAAAGCAGCCAGCTTGGGAAGCAGCACCACCTCACCTCCGCTGAGCTTTGGGGTGATGTGGACGTAGATAACGGCTGGACCTCAGGGGTCACACCAGAGAGCTTTGCATTTCTTCTGTAGCATCCATGTGCGGATAAACCGGCATCTTTGGCGACTCAGCCTCTATACCCGATACCTTTTGTGAGCAAAAAATGTATTGTTAGTGACAAATAAACAGCGGACTATTAAGAAATAGTGACCCAAACCTAATTAAGAAGTTCAAAGAAAGAGAAAACGCTTCCTAGCTCTGCAGTGACGGGTTCGGGAATTACATCTATCATAAAGGTACCACCTGCGATGGGTGTGCAGCAAAGGACGCTAATTTGATTGCACCGATTCCTTTTCATGCAAAGAGTGAATTGTTTTCAGACTGCTGATGATTAATGTGGTTATTGATTAGTTGATCAATAAGGCCATGGTGTCTAATTATTGATAATCCTCCTCTAAATGAAAGATCGAGTGTAAGGAGTGCTAGTTACAGAGCTCAAAATATAAAGTGATTCAGTGTGAAGCCTGGTAATTGAAAGTCAAACTAATCCCATAAATTAAATCACAGCGATCCATAACATTTACCTGATAAATCATTTTGAAAGCTTTATTTAACTTTCAGTGCTCATTGAGAAAGCCGGGGATGCACCCAGAAAGGTGCCCCGTTTCGTGATGAAAGTCTGCGTTTGGGGGCGCCTTTTATTAACACAAAAGTATGATTTGATATGATTGTGTATAAGAATGACGCTGGTTCAGAGCATCTAACCCCACAGCTCTTTTGCTGAGCCTAAATGTATTTTGGAAATGTAAAGAAACTGGTATCAGTCACACGTATATCACCTACACACCAGCCTGTTTTCCAAACTCTCCCTTTCGCTCCAAACTAATTATACTGTAAGTATAGTGGGGGGCAAGCAGCCCGTTCACTTTTCCCAGGGACTCCTGACAGCCCCTGCAGGACTTTTGAGCTACTCGGGGGAAAATGAAATAATCCCGGAAGATGCGATCACATATTCCAGTAGGTAATCTTGTTAGACCAATTAAAAGCCTCCACTGATTGATCACCTACTGTTTAGGTGGCTAATTCGTACCAACGCCATCCTCTGTGGCCGTAATGTCCGGTAATCTAATTAGAGCAATTTTAAGTAAACGCTTTCTAATCAGATAATCCTAAAAATGCTCCATTCCCCGGTCTCTGAAAATGTCCGGGATTAGGGCAGCCCCATTGCCGGGCAGTTTGTACAGCAGTGGGAATTCTCCACTGTTTCACCGTAGCGGTGGCAGGCAGTAATTTTTCATGGCTTGAAGACTCTTAAACCCTTCGCGCACACGTCTCCGGCTCCGCCACGGGGCAGCACGGGCTGGGGACGTGCCGGCAATTCATAAGTTTTCGGTTTGCCGCTTGTCACGCTACCCCTCTCGAACAAGCTTCAATTTGCTGTTTGTTTCTAATCTGATGTTATGGTTTTGCAAAAATTGCATTTAAGGGGCTTAAATAAAAGAAGGCTCCAGCCAGCTAACAGTCGGAGCGGAGGATTTATGAATTCTCGTTAGCGGCTCCCCGAGACCACTAAACAAACACATGCAAATTTTCATAACACCTGAAATACGTCGCTGTGCGATATTAAGAAATCCGTATGTCAGACAAATCAAATCGGACGGCAACAAACATTTCCCCTAATGCACGGTGTCACCTCCCCCCCATCCCCACGCTCCACCGAGTTTTCTTTCACCTCGACGAGAAGCGCCGCCGGCACTTTCATATTTTTCTCCTACTTAATCTTCCTTTGAAAGTTTCCCACAGCCCGCCTCCGCAAACCGCCCTCGTTTGGGGGCCATCCCCGCGATTTTCCCCAGTTCCCGCTCTCTGGCTGGGACTCGGGCTTCGGGTGGGAGCTCGCCTCGTGCCATCCTTCCCTCCGCAGCCTCCGCAGGCACCACCGTTACGGGCAAATACCGCTTTGGGTTTGGCTGTACGTCACCCTGCTCCCCCCCCCGACCAGGCTCCCAGCCCCCGGCATCGTCTCCTCCAGGTGACAGCATCCATCGGCGCGGGGCAGGGACCACGGCGTCTCTCACCAGTGTAAGATTCAACCTGCTGGAAGTTTAAGTCCGCCTCAAAGTTTTCGGGCTGAGCCAAAGCACTTAAAAGCGCTTTTCTGTGTCCCGGGAGAGCTGTTTTTCTGAATGTTTAATTGATGATGGAAGAGCCAAATGGATCTGCAGAAACTTTCTCCAGTTTCTAAGTAAGAGGAAGGGAGCTTAAGCCTATACGTCCGTATTTTCCCTGTCTGTATTCCCCCAACATAAGAAGGACATGGACCTGCTGGAGCATGTCCAGAGGAGGGCCACGAGGATGATCCGAGGGCTGGAGCACCTCTCCTATGAGGAGAGGCTGAAAGAGTTGGGGCTGTTCAGCCTGGAGAAGAGAAGGCTCCAGGGAGATCTTATTGCGGCCTTCCAGTCCCTAAAGGGGCTACAGGAGAGCTGGGGAAGGACTTTTGACTGGGGCATGGAGTGATAGGACGAGGGGGAATGGCTTCAAACTGGAAGAGGGCAGGTTTAGATTGAACATGAGGAAGAAGTTTTTCACTGTGAGGGTGGTGAGGCACTGGCACAGGTTGCCCAGAGAGGTTGTTGAGGCCCCATCCCTGGAGGTGTTCAAGGCCAGGCTGGAGGTGGCCTTGGGCAGCCTGGTCTGGTGGGAGGTGTCCCTGCCTATGGCAGGGGGGTTGGAACTCGATGATCTTCAAGGTCCCTTCCAACCTAAACCATTCTATGATTCTATGATTTTATCCTCTCTGTTCTTACCACTAATGGGAGTGGGCAATTCATAACTGCTGCACTAATGACCAACGCAATTACAAAGGGTTCTTCCCGCTGCGTGTTCGGGGTGAGGAGCGTGGCAGCGGGTCCACGGTGGCCTCTGGCCATAGGGGCAGGGAGGAGGGGATGGAGCAGCCCCAGCCCAGAGCCCCTCTCGGCTCTGGGCCCCGATTCCATACACACACGCTCTGGGGGGAAATTGGGGGCTGCACCCACTCCCTGCGGTGGGCAGAGGAGAAAGCTGGTGCCTATCGGGACTTGGATACGAATATAAAGATGCTTTTTTTTTCCCAGGACCCGTCTCCTGGGGTTGTCCTGGGGTGGCCGTGCCCCCCCACCCCGAGCCCTGTGCATCCAAGTCCTGAACACCCAGCCGTAAAAACACCGAAAAAAAAATAGTACAATAAACCCAGAAGGTTTCTCAGGGTTTACCGAGGAGCAGGAACACGGGGAACATTTTCCAGAGCGCCGGCGCCCAAGGCACCGCCTTGGCCAGGTGCTGGGCAGCACGGGGAGGAGATGAGCACCGGTGGGGGGGGCCATGGATGTCCACCCCAGCACAGGAAACGTTTCACACTAAGCAGTGATTAATTTGTATATATTTACGATGCTCTGCGAGGTCTCGGGCTGCACCCCAGCAAGCTGAGTTACACGAACCCAAGCTGCCCATTTGGCTTCTCTAGGATTTTTTTCTCCCAGTGGAAAGGAAGGAAAAGAAGACAAAATAAAGAAAATAATATTTTTTAAAGAAAGGGTGTTTCTATTTTAAAAGCTACCAACAGACCATGCACTGGGAAGACATTTTGAAAAATACACTCATTACAAATTTGTGTTAAATAAAATGTAACGGGCCTGAAATTACAGCAGTGATTTGGTTCTAAAAATTGCCCCATATTTAATACCAGTATAAATCATGTGTAAAAGATTCTTCGCACTGAGCGACACTGCTTTACATACATAAACCTCATAACTTGTTTTTATTGAAAAGATTCAGACAGTCGAATGTTATTTATGTTTTTAATTTGTCCGCACTACTAAATAACTCCTTACTCAGCGTGCAGCCCCGCGGGGAAGCCTTCGACAGGCAGAGTGAGACCCCAGACCCCTGTATCCAGGAGGCTCCGGCTGCTCCGGGGGGGTTTGTCCGCAGCTCCAGCCGCTGGTGTCCCAAGTGCCGGCAATGCCCGGGCAGGAGTGCGACCAGGGAGCCAGAAGGAGTGGCTGAAGCCACGATTACCAAACATCTCCACTCCTCTGTGCAATCTCACAGTTGACATATTGATTTTTTTAATGCTGAAACGTGCCATAAGGAGGTGGGCAGGAGACCCCGGTGGTGGGTGTTGGTGGGACTGCTGCTACAGGGGTGCCCAAGGGCCATCGCAGCAAAGCATGGCCCGAAGAGGGCAACCCAACCCTACGCCTTCAACCGGAGCTTGGCGAACCTACAAAGGGCTTGAAGGGGGCAGAGAGGGGCTCGGGGCTGCTTGTGAAAGCTATTCCTCGTGTTGAGATGGAATTTCCCGTGTTCCAGTTTGTGCCTGTTGCCCCTTGTCCTGTCGCTGGGCAGCGACCCGCGGGACGCGAAAGTTTGGCGTTGTTCGTGCTTTTTCCTTCTTCACCCAAGAGCAGCGCTAGAAGTAAAAGCACTGGCGCTGGCGGTGGGAAAGGTCTGGCGAAACGCTCCTCTCCCAGCGGCAGCGCCCTCCCCGTGCACCCACGCCGGCGTCGGCCGGGCACGGGCACCCCGCGCTCCCAACTGGCCGTGCCTCCTTGCCCCCTAATCGTATTAAGGGCTCTGGGGGGGGAGCCCGGCAATCAGATTTGCCGGGGCGAGCCCCGCGCAGGCTCGGCCGCAGGGTGACACCATCTTCCCTCGGCGCGATCCCCTTCGCCCCTCGCGCGAGCGGCGGCATTGTCAGCTGTGACAGCCTGATTTAATCTGCAGGAGGCTGAATGCCTCTGACCACTGCGCCGAGTCATTAACCTTGACTCGCGTAATTGAATTCAAGGTTGATTGCCTGTGACCCTCCTCGCCGAGGTCCTCAAAATGTACATATTCATTACGAGCCGCATGGCTAAATGGATTGCACAGTGAAAGCTGTAGCAATCAGCCTGCTTGGTATGCGGAGGGCGAGGAGGGCACTAATTGCATGTTAGAGCTGAGGATTAGATTATGAAAAGAGTGAGAAAATGAAGATAGATCCCTCTGACACTGTCAGATTGAGGGCAGCGACGTACAGGAATATGACATTGAAATTTACGGTGCCGTTAAGGGAAGGGAGATTTGAAAAGGGGGTGTTGGATTTTTTTTTTTTTTTTAATTCCCGTGTATTTACTCAGTTATGGGCTATTTAATACCAAAAGACGATAAACGCATTTTTTAAAACTCTAACACGGGCGCAACAAATTAACGCCGGAGCGTTCGCTATGCCTCCGGGCGGTTGCTGTACGGAAGGTGTGCCGGCCCCCACGGTGCCTGCCTGCTGTTTAACACTACAAGTTGTCCAGCCAGGGCCACCCCGTGCACGTACCCAACGGCCCCGTGGTGCCGAGGCTCCGGGATGCTCCTGGTGGAACCCCGCAGGGATGCTGCCAAAGCCCACCTCGGGCAGGGGGGTTAACGGCTCAGCCCCTCCAAAGCCTTCCCTCGGCTCGACCGCTGCCGGTAGAGCTGTCCCCAAGAGGGGGGTCCCGCGGCCAAGTCCCCCCGCAGAGCTCCTGCCCGACCCCAGAAGGACGGGGACAAGGGAAGGTGGCCACGAGCCATCTGCGGGTCCGCGTCGCCACCGTTGTGATAGCTGGGCACGATTTTCCCATGTTTTGCTGCAACTCCAACCAGATGTGATTTTCTGAATTAAATGAAAGTTGAGTACAAAAACATTTTGCCCACGGGGAATTCAGATTCTCAATGTGCTTTTAATAACTGTTTGTAAAACATTTAGGAAAATCTATGGCAACACGTTTAGGGAAAAAAAAAAAATCAAATTATTCTTGCCTTAAGATGTTATTCTGGTATCTAAACTTTATGAATCATCCTGTGTGGCCCAATTTCTAGTTAGTAATACTGCGAAACAAAATGGAAGGACGCAGCGGCTGAATTTAATCCATGTAATATTTCTAAATAAAGATGCTAATCATTACCATTGGCTTAAAAATCTATTAGGAACTTTATACTAATTTATCTGTCCAACTTTATGTAGTCTACACAGCTAACCCAGCCCAGGACAAATTGATGTTCTTGTTTGAACTGATTGCAGTATATAGTCCCCAAGTCTGTGCTCTTCGAGGCTACTGCTCACGTTAAAATCAGGCTTAAAATCCGCCGTAAAAATAATGTTGGAATTGAAGCGTTTCTGGCGGTGGAAGCTGAACATCCACATCCCAATCCAAATGCTTTCAAAACACTGCAGGGGCTGAGGTCAGCAGTCAGATAGCAAAGTTGGGGCTGCAACCGGGGTAAAAGCTGGTGCGGGTTTTTATCGCAGCCCTCGGGAGTGGAAGCTCTTGGTAAGCTTTTTCTCCTCTTATTCCCTGTTATCGCCATTTCGTAGGTCGGGGGAGGCTGTGAGCACGTGTCGGTGGAAAGACCAGGCAGAAGGCGGCCAGGCGTGCAGATGCAACCTGCAGGCGACGGGACTCGCTGCAAAACTGCCCGCGCTTTCCTCGCAGCAATCTTACCTCTAATGCAAAAATAAATAAATAAATAAATAAATAAATAAATAAAAGCGCCTCCTTTTGCATCGCAAACCAACCCTGGAAAACGGCAAATCGCGTGCTGAGCTATTGGGATCCCTTTGCTTCCCTTCATCGAGGAGCAGAGCTCCCCGCTAACGGCACGCGTCCCTTAGCCACCGCTCCGCCGCGGCATCGCCATTCATTTCATGGAATTCCCGATGTCCGCAGCTTGTGGTACGGTAACAACAACGGGACCGTAGGCGGCAACACAGCCAAAAACCTAAACAGCACGAATTGCCAACGTTTGGGGCAATTTTGCCGATGTTTGATATGTTGAGGACGTAATGAACGGGAATAACTTTGCGGTTTCAATCAGAGAGGGCTCTGTCCTGAAAGGAGGGTTTCTAACTAAGCGGTATGTCAGGACCGTCGCTGGGTGAGTATGACCAGAATTTTTATCTCCCGCTCATTAAATTACCGCCATGTATGACTTTATAAGCACTGAAAGTCAAGGAAAATCATTGCTGACTGACAATTCGGGATTACCGGAGAGCGCAGGTTACCAACAGCTGACTCAAGTTGAATAGGACTGACAAATTAGTCCTCCTGCTCCCTGGACAAGCCTGTAATAAAAGTACCGTGCGATGTGTGGGTCTCTCCCACGCTGGAGGACGATGGCACCCACAGAAAGAAAAAAATAGTTATTTATTCACAGGGCAAAAAAAAATAAGTTTATAAAGTATTCTGATATAACAGCAGCGGGTTACTCTATGGAGTTACATACATGCAATAAGACAGCTAAAATCCATTTGTCTCCAAAAATTGCTTTGATTTGTTTCAATTTATGAATGAGCTGCAGAGAGCGAAGGAAGTGCCCAAGGAATGTAAATGAAGTGGCTGCGCCATGGTCTATGAAAAAGGCCTCTAGACATCTGATGAAGAAAATTTTCTGCGAGGAAACCCGGTTGTTGGCATTTTGTAAACCCTAAAAATAACCAAAGACAAATAGTCTCGCCCACTACTGCTGAAATTTCATTTACTTACCAACCGCACTAATGAGGCACTGCAGAGGGGCTTCTAATTAGATCCACTTTATTCCTGTCACTGAAATTAATTTATTTGCTTCAGCTTCTAGAACCAGTTTGATATTTTCCTGATTTTTAAGCTATAAAGTACAAAGGCTAGAAAAGCTGGACCTGGCTCTGACATTTATAGCCGCCTTACTCATGGTCGCAAGAGTAAGCTTTGGTGCAGGGTTTGTCCAAGGCCAGGAGATCTTTATCAGCCTCTTTGGAGCAACACTGTGATGACCATGAGGCACGGGGACGGTGCAGCCCCTGGGCTCGGTGTCCCCAGACCCCCCCCTTTAGGACCGGGCTCTAAGTAAGCAATAACGCGGCAATATTTTGCCACCGGGCGAGTTCCTGCCTCATGCATATTCAAAGAGGGAAGAGACTGTATGCATAATTCATCACCCATTACAATAGCATTATACTATTTATACTATTACTTCGGTAGCTGTTTAAATTAAGGGTTACAAATAGCTCATTTGTTTTCCGCTGCTCCGGCAGGAGGGCTTCAGCTCCTCAAAGAGCTGCTCGGGCTTCGGCCATGGCGAGGGGTCCCCAGCGAGGGGAACCGTGGTCCTTAAAGTTTCCAAACTTTATGTCCAGCGGAGGTCCGACGAGCCGCCCTGGCCCCCACCGGGGCTTCTCTGGGCATTGGCTGCCCCCGGTCTCCCACCCACAGGCAATTAACGGAGCCCTCCGGGGTTTGCAATCCCCGCGGAGAAAGCTGAGCCCCGTCGCTCGCGGGTCCGGCGGAGAAGTTCGCTTTGGACACTCGCAACGCCGAACCCCTCGGAGCCGTGTGAGCGGTGTGGCTGGAAAACAGCCTCTTCACACCCTATTTCAGGGTTCCCCTAAATTTCAGGGGAACGTGGGAAAGCCTCAACTGGTAACCAGTTGTCAACTAACTACTAAACCCCAGGTCCCGATACACGTACCGGGACTCTTGGTGCCTTTCCAAACATTATTTTATTAATATGAATAATATATTAACCGTTGAACAGTCTGGACTTCATCCAAACCACTCTGTTGTAAGTGCTCTGCTAAGACCTACCGAGGATATTTACTTCTCTAAACAACAGATAACATTTGTATCGGTTTCGGTTTTATTATTGTTTTACTAAATAGTTATGAGAGCACCAAGAGAGGGATCTGAAGATTTTCAAAATGATTTGAAAGATAGTCCATAAAGTGCTTTACATCTTCGGGAGTTTAAAAAGTGAATTACTGTTCTTTAATAATTTAAAGAAAACCTCCAGAATGCATTTTTAAACGTATTTCCAGCTAAACACAGGTTCCTGTCCTCTGCTCTCATCACCGGGGGATCACGTCAGGATGAATCATGCCGAGGGAGCCGCGGTCGTGGCTGTGTAATCTCAGACAAAGCTGCCAAGGGAAGATCTGCTCCCCGAGGGAGACCCAGCAGGTACCGCTGGATGCTGCTTGTTCATTACCATGGACCCGGGTCACAGACCAGTGATGTATCTGATTTAGATCTGACTTAAAATTCAATTTCTCAAAGTTTACTTAAAATTACTCGGATTCACGAATGCTTTTATACAGGGCTGTGGCACTAACAGCTGTGAACTCTCCTGTACCATCCAGAGCTGCACGACTCAGCAGTAGGCGTGGGCTTCATCGAAAATTATAGAATCACGGAATTGTCTATGTTGGAAGGGACCTTTAAGATCATCAAGTCCAACCATCAACCTAACACTGCCAAAACCCACCACTAAACCATGTCCCTAGACATGGCTATGATAAGAAGCCCTCTCTGAGTCCGCAGAGTCGGGAGATGCCCTTGCCCTTCCCATGGCCCTTTCTGGCCAACGTTGATAACGGCTGCCAGGAGCCCACAGGTCTGCTGAGACATCCCAGAGAGCTGTTCTCCCAAACCCGGCAGCGCCGTTGCCTCCTGCCGCTCCATCCCGCCTGGCGGTCACCTCGTGCTCCCACCATTATAACTCTTTCCGCACAGCTGCTCCCACCCTTACTGCGACCTCCACCTGCTAGCAGAAGCGAATGTACAAGCCATGCACGCAAGCACCCCGTGAGAGTCATATATTACACGGAGGACCATAAACAGTATCTCCAAACAGCATTTGTGGCATGTTGGCAGTGCACTTAGCTGGACTCCGGGAGAAAGGCAGGTTAATACTCATGCTGGCTCGCAGTCCCCAGCTCTACATCTCATCCTCGCTTACTTCTCAGGTCATTTTACCCCATGACTACCCAGTGCAGCCATGGCTTGTTGGGCCACCTCAGGAGAGACTCTTGGAAAAGTGACTTGGCATCACGGAGCTTCAGCTTACATTAATGTCCTCTCTGTGGTTGTAGATAATATATTTCATGCCTAAAAGCAAATGTCCTAAATTTTTCTAAAGGTCAGCCAAGCCAAGTCCAGCTGGGACCTGTGAGTCCCCTCTTGCTCCAGGTGACGAGGAGTCCTTCCACCTGCACGTGGCCAGACCAGGCAATGCGTGAGGCTGAGATGAGGGGCTACAAGCCAGGACCAGTGCCATAAACAAGTGTGGGGTTTAATTCAAACAAGGACCCTGCACTTTGGAGGTGTCACCCACAGCTGTTGTCCAAGTTTGGTAAAATCAGTGTAAATCAGGTGGGGGTATTTACCTTCAGACCGCGTTATTGGGGAGGTGAGGACAGGGAGAGCCAGCCCCTGCCAAGTGAGGTGGTGCCACCCTGCAGGCAGCTTTGCAAAGCACGGCTGGGGCTGGAGGGGTGGTGGTGCCCACATCGCCTCCTCTTCACTGCAGAAGCAACTTTGCTGTCCAGTTTGTTCCAATTTTGCTGACCACCGCTTATGACAGAGGCAGCCCAAAGTCATTTTGATGTGAGCGTGGACAGTTATGGACATCCATGGGGATGGCACTCTGCTATTTCTGCTCCCTGTGCTCCACCAAACTCAGCATGTCCATAGATCTCTACAAGTCTCTGAAAGGAGGTTGCAGAGTGGTGGGAGTCGACCTGTTCTGTCAAGTACCAGGTGATAGAACAAGAGGAAATGGCTTCAAGTTGTGCCAGGGGAAGCTTAGATTGGATATTAGGAAGAATTTCTTTACTGAAAGTGTCATTAGGCATTGGAACGCATTACCCAGGGCAGTGGTGGAGTCCCCATCCCTGGAGGTATTTAAGGGTCGTGTAGATATAGCGCTCAGGGATGTGGTTTAGTGGTGGGCTTGGCAGTGTGAGGTTAATGATTGGACTAGATGATCTTACAGGTCTTTTCCAATCTAGGAGATTCTGTGATTCTGTGATAGATGTTTCAGACCATGGATACGGGAAGAGTTTAACCCACACCGGGCTAAGCAGACGTAAAAGCCACCAGCAGATTGCTCTCATTTATAAATTCTCAAATTCATGTCAGAGTTTCATTAACACTTCCCTAAATGTTTTCCTTGCCCGACAGTCCCTACAAGAAGCAGCAATTTACCTTCCACCTCCAGTTTCTCCGTTTCTGCATTTTCCTGCCTCCCGTTCTGATGGGTACGCGCTGTTCCACCCCTTCCCACATCCTGAGGGCTTGGCCAGCAGCTCCAACCGGGAGGGGGATAGTCCCACCGCGACGGGGTTAACGCAGCGCAGCCGGGGCGAGCTGCCTGCTCAGGTACGAGCATCCTCTTCCAGACAGCCCATCATCCGCTAATGGGACTTAAAACAGTTGCTGCCTCATCGGCAGGAGCGTAATGATCGCCGGGCAGCGGAGAGACCCATTATCCATCATCCATACTTCTCTTCTGTCTGACCATAATGATTTCTTAGTTCAACAGTAGTGCAGAGGGACCTCACTGCTTTGCGCACGATTGTAGTTTAATATCCTGATCAAGACAAATACAGATTGCATACGGGCTGCGGGGCCGCGTAGCCGCCGCCGCGGCAGGGCGAAGCCGCGGAGGGTTTCCCTCGAAAACGCAGAGGCTCAGCAAGATCTGAAGAAAAACCGAGAGGTGTCAGTGTTTTGTGCAGCAGGGGACAGCGTGTCCCCCCTCCCGCCCCAGTACGTAACTCTGGTGAGATGCGAAATTGCTCTGTAAAGCATCAAGTTGACGGGGAAAGGGAAGAAAAGAAATAAAAGCTCTTGAAAATGTCTTTGTACTTCCTATTTTTGTACTTCCTATTTCATTTTTCTCCATTATTCTCCAACCCAAACCATTCTATGTTTCTATGGTTATTGATTAAATGTCAACATTTCAATATGTATAGAAGGAATCTGACTTGGCTTGAAATACTTAAGGGTGTGTTTCAATGAGTTAATCGAGGAGAGGCAGAGCATGGCGCTAGGCAAGCTTCGCTTTGTACTCAAATAATTGAGAATATTGGGAAAAAATGGATTCCGCTTCATGTGAGCTGAGGCTGTGGGTGCTGGGGACAGCACGAGCACCAGTCTTCCCTTAATGGGTGTTTGTGTGACAAACCCACTTCCCACGTGGGCAATGTGGCCACCATGCCGGTGACTGGTCCCACCATCGAGGGGACACTTACCTGCACCCTCGCCAGCCGCAGGAAGTGCCCGCGCTGCCGGTGGGGAGAGGAGGGCCACACCCTCACCAACACCATCGGGAACTTCAAATCCAGTAACTGATGCTCAAAAGAAGCACAACAGCGAGAGCGGAGCCGCCGCTGCAAATGAAATCCCAAAGACAAGTATTTATTCTTCTCGGACCTCCTCGAGGAAAACAGGCACGCGGGCAGCATGCTAAACAGAGCGGAGGTTCGGGGAGACAAATGTCCAGGCAGCTTTTCTGTAATATCCATTTGAAAGAAGCTTAGTGCCACGAGGCTTTCATCTCAATATTCCTGAGGCCGGATTTGAAAGTGCTTAAGGTTAAATATTACGCACTCTTGGAAAGAACATCTCCATCTGTCTCATAAAAAAAGCTTTCAGTCTTGGAGGTACTCAGGGAAACTTACCCATAAGCACGGTCATCGGAGACTTCAGAGGAAAAAAACTCCTGTAGGCTCTGCCCGAGAAGTAATTAGCCTTTCAAATTCAGCAATGTTTAATCCCACAAAGCCTTATATACAAAATATAATCCTGGGTTTTTTTCGGTGGAGCTGAGGCGGCGAGTGCGCGCGACCCTGCCTGCCCGGGCGCTGCACAGCTGGGTCCCGCTTGCTCACATCTGGGCATCCCCAAGTGCGGGGCAAGGAGGGAAGTTTCAGCAAACTCAAGTGTCCCCAAAGGACCCCAGAAGGATGCTCCCGATGTGGTCCGCGGCCTCGGGACGAAGCCTCCGGGTGCTGCTGGTGGGCTGTAGAGCTGCTGCAGCGCGTCTCGGAGACGCCAAAAGACTCTTGGGCTGCTAAATGCCCAATTCACTTTTGAAAACCGGATTTAAGCAGCTGGTTTTGAACATTTGCAGTAAAAGAGAGACCCGAAATAGCATTGTGTGATTTGGGGTGAAGTGCCCCGAGGCCTGGTGATAATAATTGTAGCACTCTTTAAAAAGAAAAATGACATTTTTTTTCAAGGCGGTGAAAGCAGCTGACAACATCCCCGGGGACCTCCCGAAGCTTTCGAGAGGAGAAATTACATCTTTTCAGAGGCTGAAAAATGACAGTGCTCGGCAGCCTGCGACGCGTCTCGTGGAGTCCCGGATCAAACGCAGCATGACGGTGCTGATGCCATGGGCTCGTGACCGCCATGCGGTGTCACCAACCAGAGGGACCAGGAAGCCACGAGAAACCCATCCATCAGCTAGAAACGCCAACATTTATGTCTAATGGTGCGGTGGTCCGGAGGAAGCGGGCGGGAAGCTCTGCGTTAGCAAGCGCTCCTCGTTCATCCTCGTGGAAGGACACGAGGTGGGTCCTGCTAACTGGGGTGAGAAACGTGGCTTGCTTCTCCTCTCAGGTGTAAGAGGTGTGATGCCTAAACCATCCCAAGGGTGTCCCAAGGCCAGGAGATGAGGTGTGCTGTATCCCAGCCCTACTGCTGACTGGTCTGGTAGAATAAAACTAATCTCAAGACTAAGACGCATTTAAGCGGCTCCTCATTCTGTGTCCTCGAGCAAACTGTGAAAAGCACGTTATTCTGCAGGATCTCCTTCAGCTTGTGACCTCCTTTCACGCCACCATACTCATTCCCACTGGCCTTCCCTGCCACGCTCACCCCTGCCGGGCCCCAACATGACATGGGGTGTCTTCTTCAAACCCCACAAAACTCCAGCTTTATGAGATTGGATCGGAAGAGGATGCTGCACTGACCGCTACACGTTGACCGCTGATGGCTGCACAGAGAAGCTAATAAGAAAATCTGGCTTTTAATGTATTGATCGGAGCTATTTGATTACACTAGGAAAAAGGTCGGACAGAAAATGCCAATAACGGTGCAAAACTTGAAAGCAAATTAATGCTTTTCCATCGTCACGGTTCCGCCTCTCGCCAGCGCAGGAGAGCAACGGGAAGCAGAGCATCAGGCAGAGAAGACGTTGCGGCCATGTCTTCTCCTTCCTACTCTTTTTTCCTACTGCACGTGGGGCAGGGAAAGGTGTGTTATCGCTACCGCCTGGTCTTGTCTTGTTTAAATACTTACAACCTGTGCTCTGGTCTGATGTGCCCAAAGGTCAGGGCACCAAAACGTGGGTGCTAGGACAGTCAATGGGGCTCCTCAATTGTACGCACACAGGAAAAATGATGCCAGGAACCCGAAACCAGGACTAAGAATAGGTCTGAAATGCTATTCTGGTTTTAAGTGAATCAAGAAGTTCAGAAAAGAAAAATACCATAAAAGTCAGAGACACATACGCCATGGATATCCTTTGACAGGAAGATTACTGGTGAGATTTGGATGTTCATCTGGACCTGGCTGCGACCCAACGCTCACCGATACGGGCTTTGTAGCTTGGGTGAAAAATAAATGCAGTGAGGAAGACCAATAAGAGATCTCACAGAAACATACAAAAGGGAGCAAATCAATACCAATAAACTGCTTCAGATGGTGATTAATTAATAGCAATTAATTTTGAAAAGAAGAGGATATTGACTTAAATTGACAGAGGGGCTAACCTTTGAGCAATTCAGAGAAAACGTCTTTAAAACAGAGTGATTAAGTTGTAGAAAGTAATAAAAAGGCTACACTGCCTCCAGGATGAGCTGAACCCAGCTTGGGAATGATGTCAGGAGAGCCTCTAATTAGACGCTGGACCTTGATAAGGTAAATTGATTAGCTTGGCTCTGCCAGATGGGAGTTAAACAGTCATCTTACTTCTAAATGTGTCCTTGGTATCAGGACAGCCAAATTACCACACATCTTTTAAAAAAAATGGTCAAAAGCTTCGCAATCCTGAGATGCTACAGCAAGGAAGGCTCCGCATCTCACCTCTCCCGAGGTCACGGGCTTTTCAAAACTTTTATTCATCAGAAAGCAAGTCTCCGAATTTTACCATCTCATCTGGGCCCTGGTGTTGCTGTCGGGATATGGACTTACGCCATTCCTGCAGGTTCCCTCACTACGAGGAACTTCAGGACGTTTTATCAACCCTTTCCTTCTGGCCCCGGCGCGCGGGTTGTCTTCTTCAAGCCTACAGCAGGGTCAAGCCTGGATTAGGTTGGGAGCGAATTAAATGAATTGTGAACCGATATTACAGACATAAGGACTCGACTCCGCTCTGTTGACTTGCTGATAATTAATTATGATTAGCCGGTCATTGTAGAGCTGAGCGCGGCGATGGGTCTGGGCAAGGCGGCACGGCCCATGGCCGCAGCAGACATGAGTCAACCTCAGTCTTTTGACTTCTCATTTTCATGAGAATGTAAATTAATGAAACACTTCTGTAAACGAGAGAGCGGCATCTGGTAGCCCTTTGTGCCGAGGGCAGGGAGACACAACAGCACAGCAGGCCAAAATTACATTTTGAAGATCTTAATTTCTTATCCCCCTTTCTTCCTCGGCATTTTGAAGTCCTGGCAGAGCATTTGAAGAAAGACATAACCATAATCAAACAAAACTAATTTCCCAATCTTCATAAAACACATCCCACATCATGACCCTCCATCGCAACAGGATGCTCGGAAATTCCTGAAACCTCCTCCTGCTGGGAGCTCCCCCCCGGGCAGGAGAGCCCGGCTGCTCGTTTTCCAAGGAAAAGGCTATTTCTTCCTTCGATAGCTTTGCTCTACCTTCGTTCGAGAGCGAAACCACCATTCAGAAGCTGGAGGAAACGGTTAATCACAGACATATTGTCTGCGATGCAGCACGCGGGCTCCAACGCTATCTGATCGCTCTGTGGTTTTGGGAAAAATAATATTGTTTCCCAAAACGCACGACGTGCAGAGCAGTTTATAGCTGGTTTTCACAGGTCCGGCGAGCGCCCAGCCCCCAAAGCAGGCACAGGCGTTGTGCAAATCTCTGCAAACGGAGCTGTTTACTAACAACATTTCCTAACGGACAATTAAAAGCTGATTTATATAAAACTTTAAAAATAAAGGAATTCTAGAAACGCTCTCGGCTCATTTTGAAATAGCTCGGTTAAATGTCAGCGGATGAAAATATCATCCAGCAACAGGGAGCTGAGCCCTGTTTTGAAAAACAAATAGCAGTGATTGGATTCAGCTGTGCAACAATGGGAACTCTGGAAAAGCCCGGCCGGGGCTTCACCCCGAAGGCAGAGCGCGCTCCTTCCCGCCGGCGCCCGGGCTGCCACCCCGCCTCCGGCAGGACACGGCGCCCCAGAGCTGCCGGAGCCTTGCGGAGCAACCCCCCCCTCAGCCCGCCAGCGTCCTTATTCCGGGCGAAATGAAGACATTTTGGTTCGTGGAGATTTAGGAAGGATCCCGTGGCACGGTGGGATTTCTCCCTCTGAGATGAGAGGCTGAAGACAGCTCTGTCTGCAATGGCTCGCGGAGCAAATTATTATTGAGACCGAAGACCTAAAATGACCTCGCAGAAAGAAAAAAAAATTGTTATGGGAAGGGGAAAAAAAAAACCACCACCACCCCAAACAGGCCTATTGTTAATAGCTGGCACCATTATAAAGTTCGCAATTGGTAACTTATTTAAAGATTATTTTTCTTCGGATTTTTTATGCTTTGTGCAAATCTAACTTAAAAGGAATGCCATTCTTTCAGCCCTCCACCAACATTTACGTTTGCAGCCACGAACAGCCCCTAAGCTTCTATTTGAGCAATAAAGACAATCGCAGAAAGCGGTTCCAAATTCTGATAGGGCTTTTTAAAAAACAAATAAACATCCCCCGGCGGGATTTGCAGCCCGCGGCTGCGGGACCGCGCTGACGAGTGGGAGCTGGAAAAGCGCGTTTCTCCGGGCACAACCGCGGCGCAGAAGTGAACCAAACCAGTTCTTGGCTGTTCGAGGAGAGAACGAGAGAAGAAAACAAAGTGCGCGGCTCCGAAAATTAGATGAGGTTTTTAAATTTCTCTTGGTGTTATTAATCTACAATACCGCCTTTTAGCGCTGCTAACCAGCATTGTGCTTGTTTTAAACACAGTTTAACCTGGCACTGCTCCCGATGGCTCGGGAACATGGACTTTTTCCCCCAGCCCTATCGCAAGCTGGTTTGGTGTCGTTATTTCGACACATTAACGGGTGAGGACGTACTGCATCTCACTGGAACCAGCCAGGAGGCTGCTCCTCCTTGCTCGCAAGCGCTGGCAAAAGAACCGCCAGCCCTCAGCCACGGCGTCCCCGCAGGTCACGATCCAGCAGCAGACCCCCTCCCCACAAGCAACTTCCAACGTGGTGGAGCCTCAGCCCGTGAAAAATTAAAAAAAAAAAGGATAAAAATGAAACAACAGAGCATGAGACTATTTTAAATGTCAGTTTATCTCAGTTTTAAATATCAGTCTGATTCAGTTTTAAATGTCAAGGCCTGATTCCTCACGAATTCCCATTAAAATGAGCTGGGGAAGGACTTTTTACTCGGGCACGTAGTGACAGGACGAGGGGGAATGGCTTCAAACTGGAAGAGGGCAGGTTTAGATTGAACATGAGGAAGAAGTCTTTCACTGTGAGGGTGGTGAGGCACTGGCACAGGTTGCCCAGAGAGGTTGTTGAGGCCCCATCCCTGGAGGTGTTCAAGGCCAGGCTGGACGTGGCCTTGGGCAGCCTGGGCTGGTGGGAGGTGTCCCTGCCCATGGCAGGGGGGTTGGAACTCGATGATCTTCAAGGTCCCTTCCAACCTAAACCAGTCTATGATTCTGTGATTCTATGAAAATGGTGTCAGCCCTACCTCCCACCGAGGTCTCTGCCGGGCTGTAGAGCTGTGGGACGCTCAGCTGTGGGACACTGAGCCCCAGCCTCAGGAGAGCCCCAGCTCCCAAAGCCAGCCAGCACCAGCACGGCTCCCCCCAAATCGGGGAGGAAAAGGAGGTTTGCAGACGTCTGGTGCAAGTTGGTGGAGCCCATTGATGGGACACCCCCATTGACACCAGCTGAAGACGCGGCCATGCAAGGACAAGGTTGCAGGTCGGCGCGTTGCTCCTGCATGCCCTGACCACTGTGGCCCTTTCCACCAGGTGAACTCTGCTGACTCCCGTGAACTCCCAGGAACATATGTCTGATAGCAAGCTCTGTAGTTTTTGGTCAAGATTTGCAGCAAAGGGAGTTTTATAATAATATTTTACTAGCTGTAGCATGCATGTTATTGTACGGTTAGGAACGAGATAGGAAACACATGTGTAGAAATTATTTGCTGCAGAAGTTAAATTCCATCGATGACCACAGAAATATTTACGTTTATAGTTTGTAATGAGAAACTGAATTATAATTGTGGATTTGCAGAAGTTTGAGTACAATATCATCACAGCATTTGCAAAAAAAAATTCTAATTCCCAATACTAAAGCCCCCAGTCAATGTGCATCTTGACAATGCAGGGACACCTCACTTCATAAAGCTCATACATGTCCAGAATCCCTTTTTTTATGATCTAACTCATGCAAAAAATTTAATAAAACTGTATTTACTTTTCCAAAGGCATGTGAGTGCACACATGTGAAAGGATATATAGAGAATGTCTCAGAAAGGGGTAAAGATGTTAGACTTCATCACAGAGAGGAGTGAGATGGGAACACGTCTACCAAGCAAAGACTGCAACATTAAGTCCTTGGACTAGAGACACCAACAGAGATCAGTGCAGTCCTTTGACTTCTTGAAAGATGATGTCTTCTCCTGCTGAGGAACCACCAAAAAGGCTTGTTGGGAAAGGTGGTGGCAGAGGACACAGCAGATAAATCTGCAGAGGCTGGTCTTTCAGGAGACCAAGGCAGTGGCAAGGCGTAGCTCAGTGGTGAGTCCCACCACAGCGACCATGCTTGTCCCATGGCCAGTGTCCTGTCTCCTCGCTGGGGACACTGGCAGGGGACACCGGCAGGGGACACCGTGCTGCCAGGCCACCAAAACCCCTCGCAGAGCTCATCACCCCTGCACCAGAGTTTCCCCAGGGAGCAACGTGTCTTTGTTTTATCCAGATGCGCCGTATTTTTAATTTGTTACCGAATGAGCGAACGTGATTCTGCTTTGAGTACTGGTCATTTACATCCAGTCAGAATGGGGTGTAGGGCCAGGATTTTTTCACATTTTGTCTCCTAAAACTCCTACAGAGCCAAATCTCGCTTCTGTGAGAAGTCCTGCCATCTCCAAAGCACTTAACGTCAAGAATTCGGAAAGCGGCTCCTATCACTCCAGCTGCCACGCAAGGGGTTGAAGTGTTCACAACACCTCTCCTGTCACCCAACAGGTGACTCNAGAAAGTGGCTCCTATCACTCCAGCTGCCACGCAAGAAGCTAATGTTTTACAGGATAATTTTCATCCTTCAAAGCAACATTTTAAATACACTTATGGACAGAGTTATTTGCTGTCAGGTTAGCAGGTGGTTTGATGGCCAGGGGAGTTAATGAGCTCCGATCCTCCATGGCTTTGGTCACACCAGTGCCTTCTCTAGTGCTAGGAAGGTGCAAAGCCCCTCTGGGATTACGCATGGGGTTGAAGTGTTCACAACACCTCTCCTGTCACCCAACAGGTGACTCCAAAGCCATTTCAGAAACACCCAGGTGCCCAGGATCCTCCCAGCTGTCCACGGTTCTTCTCAGAGGACCTGGGAGGCCTTGCACCAGCAGACCACGGCTGCTGACCGAGCGGTGATGCCTAAACTCTACGTTTGATGGCCCAGATGCTATTAGAAAGTTTTTCCGAAACACTGTTTGAATAAAGAGAGCTTATTTTTCAGTGCTTGGTCTAAGGGTATGGCAGGAAAACTAAGAATAACTAAAGTAAACAAACGTCTGAGCTCTACTAATGAGCAAAAAAATACTTCGGTATGGCTGGGTGATGACTTCTTATTGATTAGGTTGAACGGGATTGCTCTCTAATTATGTGAGCCACTGATGCTCTAAAAATGTTAGAGAAACTTGCAGTTGGAGCTACACGGGAGGTTATTGTACAAGCTTTTTAGCACTGGAGGCCAGGATTTCCCTTTTAATCAATCATCATAATTTGGTTTAAAGGACTAATTGAGCACACTGCACTTTGCGCACCATTTTGCGGTAGTTGGGTGGCAGAGGAGCCTGGCGTGGAGCGACACGGCTCCGCAGACCACCGTGGCTGCTCTGTGAATTATAAGGGGCTACATTTCTAACGCCCTGGCCACCTCCTTGAGCGGTGTTATCCTATACACGTTAGGGAAGAGCATTGTAATAATGAGAACCTTAAAAATTATATATATGTATAGGCAGAATAAGCTGTCACACCTTCAATGAAGATAACAGATATGTACATGTACCTAAAATATTCATGCAGACTTTGGAATTTAAGCTTATGGCATAATAGCATTTGCACAATAATTCAATCTAATTGTGTAGGCAAGCTGTAAAACTGCTATATCTCTGATGGTTTACTGTGCGGAAAAAAAAAAAGGATGCTGTTAAACCTTCTTCGCTGACATCTAATGTTTCAGGTTTTTAAAAATATTGTATAAAGACTGAGATTTATTTCCTAAGATGTTTCATTAATGGTTGTGGCAGGCAGCTGGCCTGAGGTTTGACACACAATAAAATTCATGTCAAGAATATTAAAGATAGTGCAAAAGATAACTATGAATTTACATTCAAACAGGCTTTTGACAAAGCCATTGCAACAGGCTCCTAATCAGGTCTTGAGACCTAGCCTGCCCTCTCTTTAAACCCGTGATCTTGAAAAGGAGCTTTAAATTGGAAATTATTACACATTAAAACCTCAACATGGGCCAGATCGAAGCGGATCGATATCTTGCCGAGCACAATAAATCAGCCTGCTGCTCTGCGGTTACTGTTTGCTGAACATATTTAAATTTTCTTGTAACAAATTAATTCCAACATTTTCTCTTGATTGAATTAGGGCAAGTGTTGGAGCTGTCACAAGTATTTCACTGCTTCAGGGAGACAAATTGCTCGTCTGGACATGGGTAACAAGCCAAAGTGTTGAGTCCCTGATAATCTTTCCACTAATTCTCCATTACAGCAAAATGAAGCCATAAATCACCGTGACAGCTGATCGATGCAAACATTGTTTCCGCCATGATTGCCAGCGCTCCCCGCGGACTCACTGTCCGCTTACAATTCGCCGAAATTACTCCCCGGGCAGCCTCCCCGGGAGCTCGGCGAGCCTCCCACCGAAGGCGCTCCGCTCGCAAAAGTAACCATCTCATTTCGGGGCTCTGCCCGCTCGCCAAATAGCAAATATTAATCAAAACGCCTTATTTAGCTACCGGCCAGGTAATCTTTTAAAGCTAAGAAGCGTTCCTCCGGTAATCATTCCTTCAGAAAAAAAATAAAATAAAGAAAATAAAATAAAATGAAATTTTAAAACTCCTGTTTTATAAAATATATTTGCGGGAATGTAACGACGTCGGGCTCCAGCCCTGTCGCTTTCTCTTAACTAACTAGTGGCAACTTGGATGAAATTACTTGACCCTTTATCGAGTTCTGCTAATGTCTTCTAAAAAAAGAAATTAAACCAGCCGGCGGCTTGCCCTATGGCAGCTCTCCGCGCACATTTAATTCCAGGAAAGATGTATTAAGTAGTTCTGCGCAGAACTAATTCGCGCGCCGAGCCGGCTGCGCCCGCCATCCGCCTGCATAACGCCGCGGCGTTCCCGGCTCCGGCATGGCGGAGCCATGGCATCCCGCTCCTCCAGGCGGCCGAGGAACCCGTCAACAAGCGGCGAAGCCCGGAAAACTGTCTCCGCGGGTTAGCAGCCCCAATCCCGACGGGGAAATCCGAACGGAGACAGGAGCTGATGCTGTGCTCCGAGGGAGGGAGGGCTCTTCGGGTACCGTTTCATCGCCGAGCGGGGATGCGGCGAGGAGGAAAGATGGAGTAGGAGCTCATAGGAAAAACCCTCTCTTCCCAGCCCACGAGCTGTTCCCGTAGCTGAGATGATGTAATAAAAAAGATAAAAATAATGAAGAAGTGGTCGCAGGAAAGCTGTGGATTTACTGCACCGACTGCTCTCCCTGCGGGCGCGGGTGTCGCTCGTTGGCAGGGGACAGCGCGGGGACCGGGGCCACTCGACGCGGGGCGATGCCATGTGCCCCCCCAGCACGGCTGCACCTCTGCACCGCACCGGGTTGGATGTCACAACCCCAAACGGTCACAGCCAGCAGGGCGACCTCTCGGGAACAGGGGTTTCCCCAAACCCTGCTTTGGGGGCAGCTCCTCCCGGAGGGGACGAGAGGTGCTGGGCGCCCGGGGATTCGAACAAAGTATGGCAAGTGGGTCTCAGATGTCACTAACGAGATGTCCCCTACCCACTGCAGCCTGCTGAGGGGGTGACAACACACGTGCTGCAGCCCGATTGTGTCCGACAAGATTCCTGCGGGCGAATAACAAAATATTTCAATATATTAAAGGTCCGGAGCTGGATTGGTTTAGATACGCAGTTGTGCTGTGTTATCAGCTCTAAAACGCCATTGTCACAAGCAGAAAAAGCAGAGCTTTCCACTCGCAAACCATGGGCTTGTTTATCCGTAAGTTAAAAAAAAAATGAAAAAACAGAAAGCAGGTAACGAACTCTATTTCCTCATATAAAATATGAAGTGCTCCGTCACATCAACATTGCGGTCTCTCTGTTCCCCATCAGCACGCAAAAAAAAAACCAACAACCCAACGTGTGTTATAAGAAACTATGTGGAGGTGGTCTGCAATCAGCTATGGGCAAAAAGAGCTTCCCCCAAGAAGCACGCGCTCCCCCGGAGCCAACCTCCATCCCCCAGCTGCCCCCACGCAACCGTGCCGCGGATCCGGGGAGTTCATCCCACTATCGGACGCGAAGGCTAAACCGGCTAAAATGCATCCATCAATGTCCCCCTCCAAGTAGTTCTCAAGCGATCACAAGTTGAGATCAATGAGTGATCGTTAGGGAGGAGGGAGAGACGCTGGAGGTGACCAGAGACGGAGAGAAGAATAACAAACCCCTGTCCTGGCTCGGGTATGATGGATCATATAATTTAAGGACAGCCTTTAAAAAAAATGCCACTTCTGCATCATTCTCTTATTCGAGACTTTTACACGCTACCAGTTCCACTTTGGAAACACTTATCATAATTGAAATACACTTAATTGAGACACACTTAATTGAGACTAATTGAAATTCCACTGCCACTACCATAGCAGTAAATTAAAAAGGAGGGGAAAAGATCCGAAAGGATGTTTTCTCAACATTGCTAAGCTTCAGCTTGTTTTGCTGTTACAAACTGGAGCTCCGGTAATGAAAAAACTTGTGCTTCTGCAATAATTAGGCATATTCACAGATTGTTTCTAAGAAAGACAATCTATTCTTTACAGAGAAACAACCCTAGTAAAATGCCAGTCAAAGCCATTAAGACGTTTTCACTGATGCACCGCACGTAAATCTGATTTATGTTGGTTTAAACAGTTAAGAAATCCCCGAAATAACTTCATTTATTATTTTATTGCCTGATTAATGGTTCAGAGTAACTGATTTGTAGCTGAAGTTTTACCGAATGCAAAATTAAAATAATAGCCTTCTGCAAAAATGCTCTGTGTTTGTTCAATTACTCGTTTAGAACTGAAACAAACATAAAAACTTCAATAAATATATTTTCTCCCAAGGAATGACATACTGTGGGTTTTCTGTTATTGTTGGGTTTGATGTTTTTGCCTCTAAGGAGGTCAGCAATATGGAAACATAAAGGCCAATTTAATTTGTGCATCTGTGGCTGCCAAGTATTTTAATTCCGACAGCTGTGACTGAAGAGTTAATATTTTACTTGTCAAAATCCAAAAGAAGGCCAGTGAATCACTCTAATTCTCATTAAGAGGCTTCCCCCCAGTAGCACCCTAATTCAAAATAATGAAAGTAGAGACTGAGTGCGATTCTAATACCAGTTGAGACCTATCTTTTAATATTTCTCTAGTGATGGATTAGGGATCGGGGAAATTCATCTCAGATCATAGAGCCTAATTTAATAAGGGATCATTCCAAGAGTATTGCATTTTATAATAATGTCATTTAATGTGTCGTCTTCCATTTTTACTGTCCCATATGTATGCTTACATGATGGTGCCATAGGGATAAACTTTTAAAGAACCAGTATCATTTTTTGTCCTAGGTTCTCCTTAACGAGGAAGTTTATCAATGAGATGGTCTATTAGCGAGCTATTATAATTGCGGAGCGGTTAAAAGAAAGAGTAGAAGCCAAGAGAACGGTAACACAAATGACGGTTTCAAACCCTGGAGTCAAGGGAAAGGAAGAACGTTTAAAAGTAGGTTAAAATCCGATTTTAGTGTCTAATACAACAGTGCCATAAAAACGTGGCAGCCTAGTTGTTTTGAACGCATGATAATAAAGTAATTTTCCCCCGTAACAACATCTACATACAACGTTTTCCACTTCCTCCTTTGGTGTGTTCCTGTGATTATTTAGGTAGATCAAATTGCTTTTTGGGGGGTTTTATTACCATTTTCCAATGTTCTTTTCCCCAACAGTACAGTGATTTGCCACTCTGAGGGCAGCAAATTACCGACAACCTAAATAACGGGTTGGAGTTTACTAGTGTGTGTTAATATTTGGACTGTATTTAATCGGTGATGTTCTTCCTATTTCTTGGCATTGCACTGAAGGTGAAATTCTTGGAGATTCCTACGACAACGCCGAAGCCACTCAAGGTCAAGAAATAACCCAACCGCCGAAACGTCGATATATTGTTATTGGCTCTAAGTTGCGTAGCTGCAGCCTGAGCTTTGCGTAACCGCACTTCTATCACACAAGGCCTTTAAGAAAAATGGTGTTATAATGAGAATTTTTGTTCCAAATACATTCACGTGATTAAGTCTTTCTTTTCAGGTGACAACTCAACGGCTTCACTGTAAGGTTTGACAGAATTAGATCAAATACAGACAGCCTAAATAGGAAGCGGTTGAGTAATAACCTGCTGTAAACAATAATCTAATTACAGGAGTTTTTCCAGCATTGAAATGTGTCGTTTGAAGGGGAACACAATTAATACAAAATGAGGGGTTTCATATTTTCTCTTTTCTCCTGTGTATTTTCACGGTTTTGTTTTCTTTAGAGTATTGTAACTCGTGGCATTTCTTGCACTTTCTCTCACACAACTCAATTTATGATTCTTGTCTCGTCAAAAATGTTCTTTCTTGATATTTCTTTTGATTTCCCTTTTCTCTTCTTCGCATTTTAAGTCCCCATTTGTCTGCTGACTGATGTTATCCTCTTCCATTTCCTCTTCCTTCCATTTTATTGTCCGCTCCTCAAGTCAGTTATTTCATCCTTTTTTCAGGTTTGATTTCTGAGTCTTACCGCTGGTTAGTTCGTAAAACCCTCTTTACAAGTTGGAAAAGTATCATCTAGATTTTATAGCCTACTTGTTGGGGTTTTTTTCTCACCGTGCTATCTTTTCATGTGTTCGTGTATTGTTTGTTTAACTTGTTTCTTTTGATTAAATATCAAAAGTTATTCCTCCAGTAGGAATGTTACATCTGTACCCGTCTGGCATCTGGAACCGCTTTAGGGACTCATTCAGTTTGTGAAGAGAAAATTATAACTGGTTTAAATCAGAGAAAAAAAAAAAGTGTCTGGTTGTATCTAAAATAATTAGACGTTAGTAGTTTATATTAAAAAAATTAGAAACATACAAACAAAAACATTAAATAAACAGGTTTTGAGGACTATTTTTTAAGGAATGCTGCCTGTGTGAGTCCCCTTTTTCAATTTCCACCACTTGTTTCTCCCAGGTCGCCTTCATTACAAATAAGGTAAAGGGGGTGACAATGGCCGGCGGTTAACTCAGGCTGTGCCCAGGCTCAGGTGTGCTTTTAACCCTTTCCTGCCCTTCGTGTACAATTGATCCTTGTTCTTTTCCTTACTTCTACAATTCTTCGCTTAAGTAACCCACACAGCCATCCCGGCGCGGGGCAGTGATTCCCGGGCGCGGGTGCCAACCTCGTGTGAACCCACACTCCTGCCCCGGCGCCCCGAAGCAGCTCCCACCCCTGAAATCACTTTTCGGGGCTCAGCTCCGGGTTTGATCCGGCCGAGGCGGGATGCTCCTCCTCGGGCAGCACCCGGCTGCTTTTATCTGATGTTATTCCCTGCGAGGAAAGTTCAACTCCTCTCAACCCTGTTGCGGCTATAACTGGTTCACTTGGCCGAGCCCGGCTCGCAAAGCTGCCGATCACAAATCCAACCGAAACGCGGTATAAATAGCACTATCGCAGTGGGAAAAATTGGCAATAGTTAGAAAATGGGTCCCAGGCAGACAGATATAAGAAGGAAGTATCATCAGAAAGTTAACTGTCTGCCAAAGAATATAAATAAAGGAATGTTTCCAAACTTAGTCATTCCTTGCTTTTCATTTGTTGCCTCACTTCCCCCCTTGCCTCTCTTTTTTTTTTTCCCATCCACAAGTCCACCCATGAACGCCCGTCCCTCCCACCACCTTCTCCTCCTGCTATTATATTTGGCGTATCTGCTTCTCATCACCGCGCTTGGCCGCGGAGGCTAGCTGAGCTCCTCATTAGAGACTTGTAGACCATCTTGTAGTAGAAATATCTACAAGAAGACACTTTAGGAAGGAGCTTTCCGTGATGTTATCGCCGTAGGCTTTCCTTCTTGCCTTATCAGACCCTGACAATACCCTCCAGGGGACCCGGCTTGGCTCCACCACCCACCAGAGCTATTTGCCCGGGGGAAGCCAGCATCCACACCGGGACATTCCCTTCCAGTTTGTCCCGCAACAGCACAGCTCACGGTTTTCCTTTTGTTTCTTTGTTAACTTTAAATTAATCAGAATTCAGTTTTAATCTAGAAATTCACAGTCAGTTCACTATAAGAATGTGATAGTCAATACTTAGGATAATCCAATTGTGCTTTTAAGTCTTACGGCATTTTTCTTTAACTGTCTGGACAGGTATAAATCAGTCTCAGAAAAAAACCCAACAGGCTGCCACAGCAAATATTCTTTATTACAATACAAAACTGATTTTCAACAAATAAAATATGCTGTTGTGGTCAGTATTCCCACAGATATCTCTGTCTGCCAAAGCATCTGCAGACAGCAGGCGCAGGGAAAGACAAACACCCGACGAAGTCCATGTTTTAAAGATCAACCCAATACGGCACAAAAACTGTCGATAATTTGCTCTGTTCTCATTGGAGCATAAAAAGAATATCAGCTAAAATCTACCACGTAACAGCCCTCCTCAAGAAGGGCTGGGGGGGTAGCCCAATTTTTTTGAATCCGAATAATAAATCTTATTAAAAGTGGTGATAAAAGTGATCATAGAAACATAACCAGATTAGTCATCCTTTTCCCTCTGATATGGAACTAATATTTTGCGCACTAAAGATACTTTATTAAATACCGTTAACTTCACATGAAATATACCACGTACCGAACCAGCGGGGAGTGTCTTAAGAACGTGAGATAATTTTGGTCCAGTTCAGAAGCGCCGCCCGCTCCTGCAGTCCTTGTGCAGGCTGAATCCCAGCACTGCCAGGATTTACACGCACAACTTTGATTACATTTTATTTTTTTATTAACTTTTATTAATTAATTTTCATTAACTTTGAAATTTTTTAATAACTTTGAATTTTTTATTAAATTTGAAAATTTCTATTATATTTGAAATTTTTTATGAAATTCAAAATCTTTTATTAACTTTGAATATTTTTATTAACTTGGAATTTTTTTATTAACTTGGAATTTTTTTATTAACTTGGAATTTTTTAATTAACTTTTATTTCCTTATGAACCTCGCGGCTCGCTCCCAAGCCGGGAAAACCGCTGCGGGCGGTGAGCGGGCGTAGGTCGAGATCCCTTTGGAGGCAGGGAAGCTCTCTGCGCTCTTCCGCGCGGAGCAGAGGAGCCGGAGCGATGCCAGCTGAGGAGCGAGCGCCCGCTGGGATGCGTGCTGCGCCGCTGGCCCCGCGCGCCCTCCCCTCGCCCGCCAGCACGAGCCCACTCCAGCTTTAGGTTTAAGATCGCAATGCACCAGTTTGGTCGGAAAACCTCTTTAAATCAGTTTTAGCAGAATCCGTTCCATTGCCCTCCACTTTGAGTATAAACTAAAGATGTTGGGAAATGACTAATTCAAGAATGTTTTCCCTTCTGAAACCCCAATTTCAGGCTCGGAAGGGAGGCCCCGGCAGCCGCGGGCACGCTGTGGTTATTTGGCTGCGGAGCCCCGCGCAGACACACGCTACGTCAGTACCCGGGGAGGCAGTTTTCACAGCTCCCTGGTCACACCGAGTTGCGTACGTAAACTGGAATTCCACTTCTTCCCATGCGAAGAGACGTATATGGGTTTGTACACAAAGAAATTTTAAAACAACAGTTTATTTCGGGCACTGGATGACTTTTCTGAGAACTTAGACGTAAGTCGGTACTTTAGGTTCTCTTTCAAATGGGTCTCAAAAAAGACAAGTCACACCGTGTGAAGTTTCACGTGCGCCAACAGACCTCAGCCGCCGAGGGTACTGCCTCGAGAGACTTCCCATTCAGTCACAACCCACTGAAACATCATCCATACGTTGCAAATGAGGGAAGGCAGTCCTAATGAAATGATATTTTGCATTAATTGTGTTTAAAGGATAGCAGTTTGCTGGTAGCCAGGACGAGAGTGGCTATTCCCATGCAATTTGTACCGAGTCTGGCGGAGGGAAAAAAAAACATTACGTAAAGCTTAATAGTCCTCCGTCCTCCTTCTCCCCACCGCACACACCCTTTCCTGCAAGGTGACCCGGCACCCTCATACCGGGAATTACCTGGTTCTTGGCAGGGACGAGGCCAGAAGGGTATTTAGTGAGGAAGGGGACGATGTCCATGCCCTTCGCCCGGCGGTGCTCCCTTCTGCCTCCCCACCGCAGCGGGAGCCTCCAGCTCCCCCGAAGGCGTTTTGGTTTCCCTGCCACTGGGAATCACGGGGACAGTGCCCATTAATGGATGATGGATTAATGGATATCAGAAAATTTGATTTCCAGGTTATACTCTATGATTCTGGTCTTTCTGTAGGGACATAAATGTGCAGGAGATAATGGTATTTCAAGGGCCAAACTGTGGATATTCCCTTCCACCTTTTTCCTTCTGAATTCCCGCAGTCGTGACAGCAGATCTGGCCAGAGGGAAAGTGCTGCTGGCCTGTGTGTCATGAAGTTACTCTCCAGCCTCTTTTGGGTTGTTTAATTTAGGAAAATAAATTGATGAGTGGGTAAAGTATTCCACAAATACAGCAGTGTTTATTTAGAAGCGACGCACCGAGCCCAGTCTCCCTCACCAGGAAACACTCCTCTTTCTGTCCACGGCTCCCACCCTCTCTCGGCAGTCACGATAAACAAACCGTGCTTCTCCCTCGGCGTCGTATTCGGCGCCGGGTGCTTCTCCTCCTCTCCCTGCTCCTCTCCGCTCCTCTCCTCTTCTCCCCGCGCCGCCGGCGCACAGGCAGAGACACGGCGCAGCGTCCAGCTCTCTCCTCCGTGCCTGTCACCACGCCACGAGGACGCTCTCCACCCACGCGCTCCTGATCTGTGACTCATCTCGGTTTCTGCCGGCATTTAGGGAACGGCCTCTGCTGTTTTGGCCACCTTGTTACGTACAGAAGCCCAATTTTTCCCTGCGCCCACCTGCAGTGAAGCTCGGTTGTCGCATCCGCCAGCCGCAATATCACCGGGCTCGACGCTATTACTGCGCAACGCACAGGCAGGTTCCCAGGTAGAAGATTGCTTTATAGAATTAATTAATTTTGCTATTGCCTGGAAACCGTAATTCAGGGGTCAACGGCAGTTTGCTTCAAAGAGGCGTTTTCAGCTTATTTATTTGTCTGACCTGGTCTAGTCTTATGGAGATTCAATACTTTTCGCATTAGTACTTGCGACCTCTTGAAAATCAGCAGTATTACAAGCTCGTCGCTTCTCTGCAGGAGCTGTAGCTGTATTTAATAATTTTATACATTTTTTAATGTGAGTCTGTTCTAAAGCCTGCCCACATTTGATGTCTTCCTTGGTGTCCCAGGGCAAACTGTCGGTAGTATTGAGTAAGAGAGCTGCGATGCACATTTGGTCTTAAATTGTTCCCCGGGACTTCAGTGACAAGAGCAACACTCAGACACAAGCCAAGAGCCCTAGGCTGTAATTTTCTTAGATCTTTTAAGCTAAACAAGGTTGTGCCTACTCAATAACTGTACAGGAGAAAATCAAGGAAGAATGCAATTTGTGGACAACGCATTTCTTCTGTGCACAAACCTGATTTTCTTTTTTTTTTTTTTTTCATTTACATTTTGCAGCGCCTTTTCTGGAAAGCCTGGCTTGTGGCTTTCCTTCCAGCATCCTCCAGGAGACACGGCTGCGTGCTCCTCTCCGGTAGCAGGAATGGCAAAGCCCTGCTTCCGAGGGCCGCGTTTGCCCCAAAGATCTACCACAACGCCCCTTGCAAACAGCAAGACCAGAAGTACGTGAGCTTGGACCCCAGGAGTGGGGTGGCTGAAGCTCCCTTGATCTCCAGCTGCCAGGGAGGTCCATTCCTGCCCTGCTCTGACCTTACGGAGAGATGTCCTGGGACTGCTACATTCTGGCAGGACAAACTAAATTGACAAACATACCATCTTGCTGTATCCTTGGAAGTGTTCAAGGCCAGGTTGGACAGGGCTTGGAGCAACCTGGGCTGGTGGGAGATGTCCCTGCCCAGGGCAGGGGGTGGGACTGGATGATCTTCAAGGCCCCTTCCAACCGAAACCATTCTGTGATTCTATGATTTTCCCAGTGTTATTGACTGTCCTGGGATGTTTGTGAGCACGCGGGATTTTGCTTCCTAAGGACACACAGGGAACAGGTATTTTTCCCAGGTCTCTGTCCCCAGGGAGCTCTCACATCTTCCCAGGAAAATGATGCTGTGAGCAGCAACCCCAGCGGCGGAAGAGAGCAGGGAAGCACCGGCTGCTGCAGACGGCAGCTTAAGATCTGAGAGAGAAGAATGCGCACCACAGCACCCACCCTCTGTAAAGACACATGGAAAACCTACTCGGATTCTCAGTGCATCTTATCCCGTTTTCTAGCCAGAAAGAGAATGAGATCTGTAAGGGAGGGGAAGATGATGGGGGAGCAGTAATGGGGATGGAGGGATGGAGAGGGGGTCACCCCTGGGCTGCCCACCTCCCCTGCAGCCTCCACCTTGACCTCCCTCCTGCCTTCCCCATCAGCTTCTGCTGAGATGAAGATGCTCACGCTGCCATCCCTCCCACGCGGGGGTGGTCAAGGCGCCTGCTCCTGTCTCCCTCCATCAGCAGCGAGACTGCCTTCTGCTGCCTCCTGCCACTCGCTGGGCGGCCGTGAGCAGGAGCAAGGCTCTCAGTCGAAGAGGAGAAAGAGAAAGGACACCCACGGGTCCCAGCCCTTGGGTTTTCTGGAGAAGACACGATGCAGCGCACAGACCCCGCTGCAGGGCCCTGTACCTCTCCATCGTGCGGTGCTCTCCACGAGCCACCAGAGGATGACATGGTGCGTAGAAGAAACCAGTGCAGATTTGAGGACAGCTCTCAGAATTTCTTTAAGTTTTCTTTAAGTTTTTGCAAATTCAGTTCCCGATTTAAATTATTACTATCCCAATTTTATAGCTGTTAAAATACAAAAGGGAAAGCATTTTTAAACATAAATGGCATTTTTGATTACCAACAGCAGAACTAAAATTCTTCTTCCTGCTCCAGTTATTATCCTGGCATGCCTGAGCCCCTGACATTCATCTATGTATCTGCAAGCTATTGCTTCAAGTTTTCTGAAATTAGACAAGACCAAATTTACCGTTTCCTTATTGACAACACTATAAGTACGCTGAACCGCCGTGTCTCCCCGTGGTAATGAACAATGAGTGTGTGAGCACACAGGAAACAGTTAAAAGCAAATGCAATTCCTGGCTAACGTTAATTTTTATTCTTCCGAAAACTAAGTGGGACACTTCTAAAACTTAGGCAAAAGCTTGAAAAAAAACTTTAAATGTATTCACACTTTAAATAGGCATAACGATAAATTACTCATAGGAATACATCATTCCTAGCTTAGCCTGACCTTGGACATATCTTGGCTAATAACAATTGTTTTGAAGTATATATGTTCCATTTATACCAGAAGGCTTAATTCATCTTTCTCCAGGAGGAGCACAGCGAGCTGACACTCTGTAAATCCTGCCGCTCCATTGTTTAACCGAGAAGTCTCAGCGCAGATGTTATGAAAGAAAGCTCGGAGAGAAAATTCACAGGCATTTCCCCGGCCCATGAAAATAAGTCCTTGATTACAAGCAAAGCGAGCCCGTTAGAAATTACTCTAAACTAATTGCATCTGAACATAAAATAATTTATGAATTGCAAATGTTTATCTTTCCTTCAGCAATATTACTATGGTTAAATTACTTTTGAAATTCATACAAAATCCTTTACCTAGGTAGGAAAATATTGTAAACTATTTCTGCAATTAAACTGATTACACATGTAAAAATTTTCATCTGCTTCCGATTACAAAGCTGTTTGTCAGCTGCACGGAAGAAGGACAAAACCCCCTAAAGGTCAGATCTTCTCCTGACGCAATGAGTGTAAGACAGCGCTACCGCTGTTTACACCAGGTAAGAATCTGACCTTCAAAGCCGGCTCCGTCAGCCAACAGATCCTCCCGGGGAATCCTCTCCCGCAGCCTTGCACTTGCGGCAGTGTCAGAGTAACCCAAATCCCACCTGCAGGTGCTGGACAAGGAGAAGAATTATCTAAAAAATTACCAGAAACTGTACAGATTAGTTAACATCCCTTTCCATGGTAAGGATGAATGTTGTACCAATGGTATTCCTTTAAATGAATGGCTGTTCGAGTAATTACGATAATCTAAACCAGATATTTAAAATGTATCAAACCCAGTTAATTCATCAGCCTATTGTTTTCTTTTTCTTATAGGTTCTGTGCTGCGCTCCTCACCCATGCAGAATTTCTGCTGCAGTCAACAACGTCAATGGAAATACACATGAACGTTCCTGCCCAGGGACGGCAGGGGCATTTACATGTGGTTTCCATTGTCCCGCGTTTAACCTCTCAAAAGATATTTTGGGGGAATACTTTATTTACATTTTCTTTAAAAAGGAATATGTTTACCTTCTTCCTAAAGATTACCACATGTCAAAACACTTCCAAATCTAAATATTTCATAAAAGAGAATTTGCATAATAAATAATGTATACACATTAAATAAAGGAATGGCGTAAAAGATGTTCTGAGTATTCACAGCTATTTTGTAGCAGTACCTTAATTTTCAGCAGATTATCTATCTCGGTAAGTGCTGGCCAAGTTTCCACTGCTTAAATATTCACTCAAAGGACAACTAAGAGGTTTGTAAGTGTGGTGTTGTTAATGCGAACAGTTTGCCCACTGCCTTTTTTCCGTGGTACGATGCACGGCCTAAGGGCTAACGCACCCTCTGCCATCCTCTAATTCAGTCACTCCACTAAAATGACCTCCAAGAAAAGCTGTTGTGTCTCTTTCTGGATGCATCCAAAATTCAGATGCTTTCTAATAACATGGCAAATTCTTATTTTTCAAATGCTCTTTCTAGCGTGAGCTGTTCAAACATGGGTTAACCCCACCATCTTGTCTAAGCTGCATCTGGTGTTCTCATCATCAGTGACCAGTGGGACATGTTCTCCTCCCATAAGGAAAAGAAAATAGTAGGTCTAAATTGTTCTTAGGGAAGTAGGAGGGAGGCGGTGGCCTCCTAACATCAGAGTGACGAAATGTTTCCCCCCGTTTCAGAGCATGCGGAGCACGTTAACATCTTGCTGGAGCGTGCGACCACAGCAGTGAAGGTGCCAGTCAACGGCGGACGACTGGAGAATGAAAATAGTTGGGTTTGGCAGAGCGCGGGAACTGCGAGGTCAGTATGACCCCACAGCCATTAAGTTCTGAGCGAAATTGCCAACGTTTACCATTCCACAGTGATACGAGATCACTGCATGCAAACCCAGGACGCCACAGAAGCTTGAGTGATGACACAGGAGCAGAGCACCCTGTTGAAGCATGCGTTCAAAACGCTGAAGGTTGGGTGTAAGCAACCGCTGACCAGCTTGTCAACCAGACAGCAGGGACTGCTGCCCAGCTTGTATCTGCTCGCTGCCTGTCCCAGCAGACAGGGAATCGAGGGTGACATTTTCAAAGAGCCAAACACCAGGGCACCAGCGCCGGCAGAGAGAGGAGGGATTGCAGGCACCTGCTGATGGACCCACCGGGCTCCAGGACCGCGAAGGACCTGCAGATCACTGCCAGGATCCCGGTGGGAAACCTGAGTGAGGAGCACCAGTGTGGGTATTGGTCTGTAACACATGGAACACCGGCCTGAACGGTGGTGCAGCTGCGTTATTAAAACTGTTATCTTTCTTCTCTAAATGAACTTGAGGAAGATGTTCATAAAAGATTACACTACTCTGGCGCTGTGTTTTACCAACCACGGGTTTATACCCTCGGTGGTTTCAGGATGGTGACAAGGTGAAACTGCCCCTTGTTCGGAGCACACAAGGGAGTGCGTTTTGTACCTCCCCTTTTCAGAGTTCTCTCTCGGAATTTGTCCCTGCGTGACTTTTACCTGTTGATACCACATCGGTGTTTAACGAACAGCATGTCTGATGTGCAAAGGCCATAAAACCTTTGGTAGGAAGGTTAAAACATTCTCAAACATCTTCCGTAGCTGCAGTATTACAAAGTTGAACGCGGAGAGAAGGAGGGGTAAGTAGACAGGCTTGCAAAACATGACGCAAATCTCCTCTGCATACAGTTTGTTTTTTTTCCATTATCTTACCGAAAGAGCTAGCAACTTGGGGCCAGGGTGACAGAAAAAGGGACAGCGGAGTCCAAATTACCTACTTTCCAAGAGGGAAGGAGGTAGGTTATGCAGCGTTCGCCGCTGGAGCAAAGCAGCAGTTTTTCCTTTTTTATTCTTTCAGCTTACCTTCCCTCTCTAGGAAAAGTTAAGGCTCTCACGCGAGCGCAAAACATCATTGGTGCCTTCTGCAGCACAAAAGAAGAGCCGTGTGTCGGCACAGCCCCGGCCTGCCCAAAGCACGGGTGACGCCGCGCACGAGCGCTACAGCAGAGCCCTGTAAATCCCGCAGGCAGGAGAGCGCTGCGCTCGCAGCCGTTCCCTCCGGGGGAATCCACTGGCCTTCGCTGGCACCTGCCGAGGAAAAGGCAAAAATCAGCCTCAAATCGGGGAGGGGTTGGGTTTGTGTCGCTTGTTACTGTTGTCAAAAGACAGCACGCTGTTATCGCGCCCCCAAGAAAGATGCTGGGCGTCGAGGGCTCCGCTGTTTTTTCCATTAGAAATATAGCTCGTGCCCGGTCAGTAAAATTAGTAACGACTCGTAAAACAGCGTAAACGCGTCCTAAAAGCCATACTCTGCAACCCGACTAGCAGGATTCACGGTGTGGAAAATTCGGAGGATTTTCTTCATTCACACTAACTTAATTGCCTAAAGAACATCTGGCGAGAAGACCGGGCCACTCACGTAAAGCGTGAGGGGTGACAACTCGCATTTCTGAGAAGGCTTATCAGATGCTCCATCAAAACCAGGGGCAGTGGCGGCTTAAATACAGGAAAGGTTAAAAATGAGCACAGTTTTTGCCGTTCCTTTCAGAACTTTGTTGCCCATCTCAAAAACGCCAAAGTGATACAGACCTGCTTCTTTTATTTTTTAAATATACGTAGCAGATGGCCTTTAAGGTGCGCTTTCACCTGCTGGTACTTCACAGCAAAGGTGAACCGGCTCAGAAATTGTGAGAAACTGAAAAATTCAAGGGGACGGCCACAAAATTCGACAAGTATCAATATTTACTGGGCAGGAGTCAGTACAGGGTGTACCGTCACCCAAAACACGTTACTTATTCCTTGAGTATTCAGCCGCAGCTCACCCGAAGGACTGCTCTACTCGTGAGGGCACACTGCTGCCGCGCGGAACCGCCGGCCGGACGCCGCGGAGGCTCGAGAGCTCTTCTCATGCTGCTTTTCTGAAAGGCAAGTTTAAGCGCGCCGGTTAAAAGCTTTGCCTGGAATGAAGCCGGGCTGCTAACGACCAATATGAGACGCAGCAATTTTATACGCAGTACTTAGCACACCCTTATGCACCGGGCAAAACCCGTGTTTTCTTTTTTCCTCCTTTTAAGTGTTCTCGTACGGAGAACTGGAATCTCTGGTAGGAGCGAGCGTGGCGGTGTTTGGAGTTTTCCGTAAGACATCTGGCTGCCATCGCACTTCGCCGCTCACCTAACATCGCCTTGCTGTAGAGGGCGAACAAAATGTGGAAACCGCTACTTCACCGAGTACGAATCTGCGTAAGCTCCCGCTGCGAACACGCGAGCGGCTCGACGGGGACAGAAACAGGTGCTTACTCCTTCCTACATGATTTATCTGATCCCTTCTCTAAATCCCCTTCCCAGGCCAGCACATCTCCATGTAAATCCCACGCTAAAATTTTATCTACCGAAAGCATGTTATTGCCTGTGCACTGGCTGGCTCATGAAATAGCCGTAATTAAATTTCGTGAAACCTACGGGTTTTTATATAGGTTCAGACACTCTAAGAAATAAAATAGAAACAGAAGAGTTCTGGCCAACTTCTGTCGGCCTATAGACTTATTAGGTATTCCAATCCACGGAAACCAGGAATGTAAGTACTCCTGTCCAAAAATATCCCGTTAAGACTATTTTATTTTAATCACAGCTGCGCTAAAAAACACACAGTTCTCTTACACCGTCCAATCATCTCTCCCTGTTATGATGAAAGTACATTTTTCATGGTTTTTATTACAATCATCTTGAAGACAGGCACGCCGCTATCAGAGCATATTGTAAAGATCTGAAATTCACATCGTACGTATCCATCACCGTTCACGTTACACACGTCAATAACCCCCGCAAGACTGTTTGGCAACTGTATTTAAACTAGTTGTGTTTTAAACAGAGCGGGTGAGACGGGACAAGTTTATCCGGAGAATACCCGAGGCTGTGCTGGGGATGGGAACCGCGGGGCCGCGCTGACCGGGCTGCGATATCAGCGGCTCGTGCACATATTAATTAACTTCTTTATTCGGGGATCAATCGACACCGCCGTTACTTTTATTGACTTTATAATTAGCAGCATCTTACTTTTGCTTGAATAAAGCTGGTTTACCTAACATAAAATCTATCATCTTCCGCCCGTTATTAGCATGTAAACGTCCGAGCTCATTTTGCTCCCGCAGCCCTCTCCAGGAGGGCTCCCTTCCAGGGGAGGGGGGGGGGGACATTGTCCCTGTCCCTGTCCCTGCCGGCGGGGACAGCCTGGCCCGGCTCCCGCCGGCCTCTCCCGACCGCCCGCGGCCGCTGGGCCTGAGCGGGACCCCGCGGCGCCGCCGGCTCTCCCCGCTGCGCGGCGGCCGGCCCCGGAGGAACCCTTCCCGGCGGAGAGCGGGGCTCGACTCGCCGCAGGCCGCCGCTTCCCCGGCGAGGGGACCGGCAAAGGGGCGCCGGGAGCTGCGCCTCACCCGCCCTCCCCGCGCCCCTCCAGCGGGCCCGACTCGCGCTCCCCGCAGCCCCCGGGCTGCTTCCCGCGCCGCGCCGGGGCCGGTTCCTCCCCGCAGGCGCTGCCCGGCCTCCCGCGGCGGGGCGCGGGGGCACCGCGACGGGCGCCGCTCCCTCACGGCGAGCGCCATCCCCTCACAGGGACCCCCATGGCGGGCGCC